>VZRM01000808.1:816004-948434 GCA_013397955.1 Grantiella picta | reverse complement strand
CATCTGAGAAAGTTTTTCTTAGGGAATAGCAGCTTTGAGAAAACAGGTCTGTAAAAGTTCAGAGATGTGGTAATTAAACTTCCATGCAAAAATTCTTTGTCTCCCCACTTGAGCTATGCAGAGCCTGTTGGCTTTCACAGCTCTTGACATTTTGATAGCCTTTGCATTTTAAGCCAGTTTTATTTCATCTCATTCAACACCTAGTTCAGTCTAATTTCATTTTTGGATTAGTGAAAAAGAGACTGAATGCACCTTGGAAAAGTTTGATTTCCCTGACTAGGAGAGTATCATTTACGGAATCTCTTTTAAAGGTAACAAGACAATATAACTCTTGGTGCAAAAATTAGATGCTTTACAGATAACATAATCGAGGTTTTTGTCACCTCTTTTGCTACATACCTTTCAAATACTCAAGTAGAACACGAGAGTGTTAACATTCTCATTAACTTCATCACTCCAATGCATTTGTGGAGAATCAGCTCTCAGAATCTGCTTTTGAACCTTCTGCAGTTTAATTTGGACTATTTGAGTCTTAACCCATGGTTCTGGTGAATCAACACCAGCAGTTCTCCAAGAGGTTTATCATGTTGGTAACAGAAGGATTCATCCTTTTCTAGGAGGTAGCTAATGACTGATAGTGCAAAAATGATGATGTGCTTATTCTCCTACTGGTTATTAGTTGTTTAGTACCCTGTGGATACTTATCAGGCTATTCTGAGAGAAGTAATTACCCAGTATTTGGGACGTAAATGTTGCTGTTTGAGTTTCTTAAATGAGACTTTATTAAAACAAGAGTGATTTTCTTCTGAGGATGCTGTTCTTAATAATTATTGGCCTGACCAAAACTATGCTTAAATGTTCTAAAAAGAGAGGAGAAAGAAAGTGCATAGAACAGGAAAAATAAAACAGGTGATGTTGTAAATAATATATATGTATAAATATATAAATATATATATATCACATCAAATCCATGGGAATTTGATTCCATATTTTATTTCCACCATCATTACCATGTTTGTTATCTAACAAAAAGATACTTTTCATGTTCTTCCCTAATTTCTTTTCTGCAAAGAAATTCTACCCCATGAACTCCCTCAATATACAGAATATTTGCTGATGGCAGTGTCACTCTGTGTGCTGAGAGGGGCATGCTAGGAAGAGAAATGAGCTTATATTGGTGTCTTTACTAATTGGATTCTAATGTTGGCGTTCATTAACACAGAAGGAAACACAGCTATGCAGCCAAGACCTTCCTGTTAAAATTTACAACATTAAGTGGTCTGCATGGTACTAAAATCACATTTCAGCCAACAAGGTACTATATAGTCTTTGTATTACATTTAAATACTTGATTTAAAATATATTAGTTGTGAGTTCTATCAATTTACTAAAGAACAATTTAATTTTGCAGAAAGATCAGCTAAACACTATTATTTTGGTAGCTTTTTACAGTGATGGTCTTAACCATTTACTGTAATCAGTGATGGTAGTATTTGCATATTTTAATTGATTTGCACATTGTCTGCCTGTTCTAGATGGAAAATACTTGTTTGATAGCATTCATGGTTTTAAATAAGTGGATTTAGTTACCCTCCTATTGTGCTGTTCCAGTGCGAGTGCCTATGATTTACAAAATTGGATGTAATAAGCAGGAACAGCAAATATTTCATACAGAATCTGTGGGTCTGTTGGGGTACAAGTGTCTCACTGGTACCAGTTTATGGGAGACTCTGTCCTTTACAAGGCTTTGCATGAGAAATATGAAAAGATCTGATGCTTTTGATCTTGTCGCTCATCCCAGCCTCATCAATCTTCAAGGGTTTGCTTTTGGGTTTTCATGGACAAAGCATGTTCACCATTGTGGTTCTTCTAAATGAGACCCTGTGGGACTTCCCTATTGATTAGAGACATTAACCTGCTCTGAGTGGCCAAATTGTACAAAGATGTAAAATTCTGATAGAGGGAAATCACACAATATTGTGTGATGCAACATTTGTTGGGGTTTTACTTAATGCCATGATTGACCATGTGATGAAAGGAATTTGTAGATTCCATGGACTGGACCTGAATGAGAATAAAGTTTTCTAATGGATGATGTTTTAAAAAGAAATAGAAAAATACTGAATAAATAAAGTAGAACTGAAGCTTTAGTAATAAGCTCAGAAGATCACTAGGTAAAATCTGCTGTCTAAAGGGAAAAGGGATTCTGGAGCGGTTGACAGTTACTTAAGGAAGAAATATTAAGACTAGCAAAAAAAAAAAAAAAGAGCAAAAGCTCTCCTGAAAAAAGAAGGCATAGGAAGATTAGGGCCTCACCAAGCTGGCTAAATAACGAATTCTTCAATGACTTGATGATGAAATGGAAGCCTATAGAAAACAGAAAAGAAGTCAAAGTATTAAGAGTGTAAATATCAAAAAAAAAAGCACAGAAATATAAGCAAAACATCAAAAGAGCTGGTAGAGCTCACAAGTCACAGAAAGAATAAAAGACAGGATTCTGTAAGTACATTAATGGTAAGAGAGAAATGAAGGGAAGGGCTGATCTGCTCCTGAGATGAGAAGGAAAATAAATGACAGCAGATGTTTCCAGAAGGTCAGAGTGTTAATATCTCTTCTGCATCAGTCTTAACTCTAAAGCTATGCTGTGATAATTTTAAAGGAGCTAACATTGGTGTCAAAGGAGGAAGGACTTGTGAGAGCAGAGGGAAAGATCAGAGCAGAGACTCCTGTGTAAGTGGTGTGCTTACAGATCAGCTGAGCTGGGAGAGACTCAAGCTGCTTGGGAGAATTGACTGAAGCTGCTGCAGGCATTGGGGTGTCATTGAAACAGGGGATGGCCAAAGGTGTCCAAACAAGGGAAAATGGGAAGGTATTCAGCTATTTTAACAATGAGGAGAAAGTGAGAAGCTGGGCTTATGAATTGGATGGGAACAAATAATGAAACTATCTCCTTAAAAACACACAAAGTCAGTTAGAGGCCTGATAGAACAGATTCGTGAAAGAAGTCATGTCAAAACCACCATTTCTTTTGTTGTATCAGGTGTTCTATTGATATCTGTGAGGTGTTTGATACTGTATACCTCTTAATATTTGTATAGGGTGCGTAACTCCATCTAACAGCAGGAAATGCTAATTAATGCTAAAAATACACATTAGAAGAAACTGTTATAAAGTGCCGTAGGGAATCATATCCAGAAAGTATTTTTTTGTGGCCCACTACCTAACTGGGAAGATTTATTGAGAGTCATGATGTTGACAGCTAAGCAGGATATTAAGAAAAAAATTGCTCAAGGTAAATTTTGCTGGAGAAATTGTCTTAGACTGTTACAGAATGTCTTCACTTCCAGCAAAAAATTAACCTACTTCAGAAATAGTTTCCATAAAGTTGGGTTTTCCATGGGACAGAGAATGGTCTAGATTTTCTTTTAGAGCTTTACTTTTAATATTTGTACTCTAAAAACACAATTATCATTTTCAAGAAGAAAAAACAACAGTGTAGTTTTATTTTCTCCACATAAACAAATAAGATTGTTTAAATTCTTTATGCATTGGTTATGGTCTGAACTTCCAGAAATTTCTGTTGCTCAAACATACTTCTTAGCCGAAATTCAATTTGAAATTGATTTCCCTGTAATTGATTATTCAGAAGGTTTGGAAAACAAATGGTGTCAGTAACCTGATCCATTTGCAGGCTTTCACATCTTCGAGTCACTGCTTTGTCCTTGGAACCTATTGCTTTGAACCTACAGTAATAATTAAAGACCAGGATTTAAAAATGTATGACTTTCTATCATACCTCCCTAACAGTATTATACTTAATATTCTGATATCCCTGGCGTTGGTATTTCAGATCTCCTTGGATTGTTCTTCCTGAAGCAGCAGTGAAGGCCACAGTGCTCTCTCCATCACCCTTTAAACACAGCTCAGCCTGGTGATTACAAATACAGGGCTGATCATGAGACTTCACATCTCGAGGTGATTATCTCAACTCGTTTATGTTGAGTATGTGTAGAGAATTTAATGAGAGGAAGGAAGTGCGATCCTCACTAGTAACAAAATGGTGCTGGAAAATCCTGCCTCTCTCGGATTTGATTCAGTCCTGTCGTATATTTGTCTATCTCGAAGTATTGATCACTCATAAAAGCGATGAGGAGCCAGGCAAAAAGCAGGTGTGAGTTGTGTGTTTAATATCACTTTCCCTTGCCCTCAAGGTAACAGACATGCTGGAGTGCACCGAGGTGTGTCAGTGAATCTCCAGCTCAAGGGAAACTCTCTGAAATAATTGATATTTACCAGCTTGGTGTCTTTACAAACTGACATGCTATTACATGAGTAATAATCTCCATGTCCCCTCCAGCTGTGCAGGTTGAGCACAAACTCACACCTCAGATTTAAAATAAATCACAGAATGGTTTGGGTTGAAAGGGACCTTAAAGATCATCTTATTCCACCCCCAGCCATGGCAGGGACACCTTCCACTGTCCCAGGCTGCTCCAAACCCCAATGTCCAAGCTGGCCTTGGACACTTGCAGGGACCTGGGGCAGCCACAGCTTCTCTGGGTACCTGTTTCACTCTGGTTTTTTGTTTGGGTTTTTTTTTAACATAAATTCACCAGATACAGATTGCATTTCCTTTCCACCTGTGGTGTTTCCTTTTCCACCCTGACCTGCACTCACCAATTCAACAGGAAGCACACTGGATTTGTTCTTCCCCAAATTGGGAGGCATACAGAATCTGCAGGAGTCACACTGGCACACGGTGATGCTAAACTATGTCTGCACATCATCATTATATAGATAAATTATATAAAGATATAATTACAAAAATCGTGGCTGCATATTTTTCTTATGTATTTAATACCATAATGATCACAGAGTCGCAGAACCCTTTAGGTTGGAAAAGACCTCTAAGATCATGGGGTCCAACCTGTGACCAATCCCCATGTTCTCATCCAGCCCGGAGCACTGCGTGCCACATCCAGGAATGTTATGAGGGACAGAAATGTGTAATTATGCTTTTCTGCAGCAGAAAGAGTGTGAGGGCTCTGTCCCACAGGAGGTTCTGTCCATGTATCTAAGCCAGTGCCAAGCCAGTCCTTTCATTCAGGACTTAATTTCAGAATGTCTAGGAAATCCATTCCCAGTTCTCTCCTCAGAAGTGCTCTGATAAGGCCTTCTTGTGTCCCCGGTGTGTCACAGGACAGGAGATGGGCAGTGTGACCATAGTGACCTGTTCCCTGCAGCCTGAGTGAAGTACCTGCAGCTCAAAAGAATAATTTTTACATATTATGAAAAGCCTGGGGCCATTTCTGTTCCCTTGGGCCTGGAAAGCCTACCCTGAACCCCTTCAGTCTCACAGTGTGCGTGGTGTGGATGTGTGGAGGGGTCTGGCGGATCTGCAGTGAAATATGTCCTTCTGTGCAGTAGGACAGAGAATAATTTGGAAGGGTTATTCCTCAGAGGTCAGGGAGTTGGAAACATGGAGCAGCAAGGAATTTCCAGGGAGGCTGCTCTGACAGCGTGCACACTCCAGTGGTAATCAGGGTTAGGAAGGCAACAAATAAAAGTGACAGAAAGGCAAAAATAAAGATCTCTCATGAAAGAAGGAGGCAAGAGAAGATTTTTAATAAGTGGAGGAGTTAGTTTGCTCTTAATTAATGACATTAATTTGGCTGACTGAACTGTGATCAGAGACTTTGATGCATCATCTGGTCATGAAGTCCTCCCAAGCTGATACCTCCTCATTTCTGCTGCCAATTCAGAGAGATGCAGCTCAGCAAACTTGTGCAGCTGATTCAAGTATCCTCCATGCACAACCAAATGAGGAGGAGCTTCAAGTAAATCGCTTGATCCACAGCAGTGTGAGAGTGATGGCCAATTAGATTAGGGCTGCAGGACTGGAGAATGGAATTAGCTTCACATGTGGGGAGATCAGATCAGTGAGAACAAACAAGGATGCTGGTCAAGAACTGTCAGACTCTGCAACTCTGAACTTAAAGGTTTTTTTCATTTTAAAAGATCCCTTTTATTGCAAATGCATTACTTACAGGAAAAGATACCAAAATTTTCTGTAAGACACTTCTGAAATACTGTAACTAGATTAAGGAAAAATAGGCACCATAAAACTGCTGTTACCAAGAATGCGATCTATTTCCTTCCAGAGGATACTCTGCAGTACAATAATGTAGTATACAAAAAGTATGTGGGAGAAAACACTTGTCTGTAGGTTTTGGGGGTGGGAGCTTTGCTGTTGGCCCAAAAGTGGAATATGTGTTTCTTAAATGCTAGTGTAGAATGGTTTTTAAAAGCCAGGACTTGTTAACAGGTATCAAACCACCTTTGCTAAAGCTGTCAGTTCTCTTCCCTCTGTATTTAGAGGAGATAATAGGTGTGACACATGATTTATCATGCATAGCCTCCTTCTTTATGCAAACAGGAACTAACTCAGTTACAGGAAAAGCTGAGATGAGGATTTCTGCCATTTAGTCTGAATACAAATCTCTTTCATCGCTGACATTGAGGAATCCCAAAGATGTAACACAAATAAAGGCAAACATATATCAGTAGCATATTGGGAATTACACATAAAAATTCCATTTTTCTTCAAGAACAGTGTGACAGGAATGACCTCTCACAGTTTCAAATAGTGTAAAAACCTGGAAAAAAAGGAGGCTGTTAATTACTATGCTTTATTTAAATTGCCGTAATCCTTAAAGCAACTGAAAACAGAATCCATCATGCTACTCTAACAAGCACCAACACCACCTTCTTTAACTACCAATCTACAAAGGACCAGCCAATACTTTTTGTATGAAAATTCTGCAAGAGGACAATTTGCTACAATCCCAAATTCCCTTCATAGTAGACAACTGACAACGTGGTGAAATAATTTCCAAAGAGAAAATGGGTATGGAAGGTTTTGTTTTATTGCACCAAAGAGAGTGACAGCTTTTTTTATTTAAAAAGTGCCAGTAGTTGACATTCTAAAACTGGAACATGATCTCTGGCAGATGAATGTGCTCTCTGTTGGCAAAGCTGCCTGGCTTTGAAAAATTCCATATTATTCAAGTTGCAATTGGGTCAGGCTGGACCATTTCTAGGGCCCAGCGATATCAACACAAAAAGACCTGTTCTCACTCTAATCCTATTTTGAAATGGAGATGTAAACCAAGCTTTTGCAGTCTGTTTATTCCCATCTCTGAAAACCTTGGCTAGCCATGGCAGATCATGGCAGTCCCCTGTCGATATCAGTTAGCTGCAGTTGCATGCAGGAGAGTTGTAAAGGCTTGCTTTTTAGCAAATCCAGTGCTAAATCGCTGAAGTCATTGGTGAGACTTGCAGCAGAATATTAAATATTAATGTTAACATGGTGACAATCCTCCTCTGCACTCTCTCCAGCAGCTCCCTGTCCTTGCTGTGCTGCCCAGGGCTGGGGCAGCTCTGCAGGTTGGCTCTCACCTGAGGGGCAGAGGGGCAGAATGCCCTCCTTGTTACATGTAGAAAAATGCTCTTGAAGCTCAGTGTCCATGCAGAAATCACTAGATGTATTTTATAGAATTGACTTTTCGACATACAGGATGCTTAATTCCTCACAGTGTCAGCTCAGAATTTTGGCAACGCTGTCCACTTTTGAGTTTGAATTTTGCCTGCTCGCAGCTTAACCTTGGGTGCTTTGTGAACTCTGGTAATTGCAAATAGGCCTTTCCCTGCCTTCTGCATGCTCTTGGAATGTGCACTTCCTGCACCTGGATTTGTAAGGTGTTTCAAAAGACTTCTGTTTTAAAGGTTAAGATAAATAACCTAGCACTTTCTGATAAATACGCACTATATTCATCTTTCACCATACTGAGGAACATTTATTTTTCAGTTCTTTACCAGGAAGCTCCATCCATATAACAGGAGTGACAGCACAGGATTTTTGGCTTGTCAGCTGCACACGCTTGTCTGGTTTAGAGTATGGCAAATTACTTTGCTCAGGACAGAATGCACAGGAAGTGTCAAACAGTCAATTAGAAGCACGACTAAAAATACTCATAAACCTAGTTCTTGTAGGCTCAATTTCTCTGCCTATAAGGATGAGACAATGAGAAAATTACAATTGACAGCTTCAAATATGCTACCCTATATGTAGCTAAGTAGATATTCATGTATAAATTTAAAGCTTTTGTGTATGTATGTGCGCCTGTGTAAATTGCTTAACTTTATTCAGGAACCACCCTGGTATTTTTGAGATAAACTCAAAACATTGGTATGAGAATGATAAGAACAATTGAACTTTTTGAGAGAGTGCAGAGGAGGCAGCAGGATGAGCAGAGGATGGAGCAGCTGTGCTGGGAGGAAAGGCTGGGAGAGTTGGGAGTGTTCAGCCTGGAGAGGAGAAGCTTTGGGGTGACCTCACTGTGGCCTTTTGGTGCCTGAAGGAGCTGCAGGAAAGCTGGAGAGAGACAATGGCCAAGGGCTGCAGGGCCAGGAGACAGGGAATGGCTTCCCAGTGCCAGAGGGCAGGGCTGGATGGGATCTTGGATAGGAATTGTTCCCTGGCAGGGTGGGCAGGCCCTGGCACAGGGTGCCCAGAGAAGCTGTGGCTGCCCCTGGATCCCTGGCAGTGTCCAAGGCCAGCTTGGACATTGGGGCTTGGAGCAGCCTGGGACAGTGCAAGGTGTCCCTGCCATAGCAGCAGAGGTGGCACTGCATGGGATTTAAGGTCCTTTCCAACCCCAACCATCCCATGATTCTGTCTTTGCAGGCAAGGTGAATCGTGTGCATTTCTAATCAATGCTTCCTTGTCCTGTTGGTTAAACAGTTTTTCTTCTCCCCATTAAAACTGGTGAAGTTGACTGCAACCCACTTCCTTCTAAACTACTGGAATTGAAATGTTTCCAATGAGATTTCTCAAATACATATTTGTGAAAGGTCCAAGTTAAAAACACGGAACAAATAATAGAGAGGATTTCTTTCATCAGAAAAATTAATTAAAAGGCTGTATTGATAAGGTGCCTTTAAATGGTAATATCTGGAGATTGAATTGTGCCTTGAAAATGCCCCAAGTCTAAACATGTGTTCATGTTCACTACATAGAAGAATTTGGCCAACAAATTTTAAACCAACCACTGACTTTATTTCTTCTTTTTTTTTTATTATTCTGAATTTGGGTAGATCCTCATTTTTCTTCTTGCTGTTCTTTCTTTTCCTTTAAAATCAATAGGCTTTTTATCTCTGCCTTTTTAGTATCAATTCCTAAAATGTTTATGCACGTTTAATTTTATGCACAGACACCGTTCCGAGGACAGATAAGTGCACGGAAAAAAATTCTGAGTGGGGAAAAAGAATTGAGTTCTGGGTGAAGCAGGAGAATTTTATCTTGGCTATTAAAATGGGACAGACACATAAAAATGTCTGAACTTCTCTATTTATCAGCACTTTTCAAAGCATTCAAGCGTTGCAGTCAGAGACAGTTACAGCAACTGGTTGCTGGGTCTACACAGGTATCATATTTGTAACCATTAGTATGCAGACAGCAGATGATTAAATGCACTTGTGATAAAATGTGACACCATATTATAAATGAGAATGGAAAATGAATTTATAACCATAAATCATGTATTAAAATATATGTGACAAGCTCAGACTGATGAAGACAATGCCGAAATAGCAAATAGTGGATATGACAGTTTTATCATAAAAAGGAGAGATGTTTTCTTCGTGTTCTATTTTGTGTCTTTTTTGTTGTTGCTGTTGTTTAAATTCATGTGTCTCAGCAAAAAATAACAACAGAGGTGTGGCTATGGTACATCTGTCAACGTTTGGTGGATATAAGTCAACGTTTCTTTCTAATATTAAATAAGACCATGAAATCCATGGAATTCTTACGCAGAAAATTCAGTATAAATTGAACTGACGTAATCTATTTTATCATAATAAGCACTTTTCCAAAGCTGTTCTATAGAAACTTGAAGATTCCATCCAATTAATCTAAAATCATTTACCTGAGAAACTGTGAGAGGTTTCATTGTCCATGTAGCTTTATTAAAGATTCATGGAGTCATTGTCAAGGAGCCTGAAGGGAACTTTTGAGATCATCTGGACACACAGACCATCTTCTCAGTCTTGGCCATAAAAGTTGTCCCAAACCTGCTGAATCGTCCTAGTAAAACATATTTCTCAACAGATTAATTAACATTCTCATTGATCTTGGGTGTTTGTTCAGAAAATCCCAGGTTAGGCAGACCCACGGCTTCAGTGAATAAACTGTTTTGTGTGTAAACTCCCAGGGGGACTTCTGTTGGGTGAGAGATTTTATCATTATCATTCCAAGCCTTAAAACCTGAAGTCCTTTTCTCATTTCTTGCTTTAAGCACTCTGTTTCAGCTGATTGTCAGTACTGCACAAGCACAGTCCAGTTGGCTTCAAAGAGTGTTAGATTCATCGCAGGAAAGCCATTGAGAGAAATATTCTTAACTGAGGTTTTATGGACAGGAGGCTTTTTGGAGACTCAAGAAAAACCAAACCAAACAAAAAAAAAAAAGCTGGTTTTGAAATCTCAGGTTGTCCTTAAATTTTGTGTAGAAAGGGGAAATACTTTAAAAAAAAAAACAAAACCACAAAAACCCACCAACAACCAACCAAACAAAACAAAAAACAAAAAAAAACCCCAACGTCACCCCCAGAAAAAACCAAACCCAAAAGAAACAAAAAACCCCAACAAACCACACCAGCTTTATGCAAATGCAATCCTTAAATAATTGATAACTTTTCTTCAGAAAAAGATCTTAGTTCTGTTAATTATATTTAAACCCACAGCATGCAGACTTTGATTAGATAATGATATATACCTGTGCTCTATTTGTACAATACTGTGGACTACTGTAAAGAATAATTCCCTACAAAACATGAAAGTGAATTGTGTTCATGTCTTTAATCTTACTTAATTATTTTTTTGCAATTTAGTTGTATTTCCTTCATATTTAAAGGCACTAATCAAGGTTGGCACAAGTGTGTTAGGAGCTTCTATGACCATGGGGGAAAAAACCAACGTTTTGGGGGAAGGGTTTTAAGTCAGGACACAAAATAAACCATGGAACAGGCATGAGCAGATAGATCTGTTTGTTCGAGGTCACACAGAAGGTCGGTGGTGGAGCTTGGAGTAGAACTCCCGATATCTGACTTCCAATATGAGAGTCCTAATACATAATTCATTTCCTTTCTCTGTTTTTATCTGCTTGCAGAATTGTCCTGAGTGTGCTCCGAGACATTCTGTACTCATTCAGGAACCATTTCTTGTACAAAGTTCAAATATCGTTTGATTATGGCTGTGTGATGTTCTCAATCCTAATTCCTGGTCCACGGAAGCTTTTATGGGAATGTAAGGTCTTTGTCCCCCAACAAACGTCAGTCACAGTATTACACAATTCCAAATTCGATGGGGCTGAGGTGAGGTTGTGCAGAGGAGGAAACAGTCAGGGTCACTCAGAAAAAAATAAATGTATGGTTATTAGTGCTGGCAAGGTGAAAGGCATCTCATTGTTTCTCGTAGCACAGCACTGGTTGTAAATTAATTTGTCAGAATTTAGGAAACAATAATTTTGAATGCCTAAATATATGAAATTTAGTTGAAGAGAAAGTTTAGAGTCTCACTTTTTGAGACTATTTTTCCTAGAAATGTTCAGCCACTCAGTAATAAAAAAAAAAAGAGATTGAAGTAAAATTTCTATTAAAATTCAAATGACTATTCATGGAAAATACTTTATTCATTCTACTCTGATATTTATGTATTATACAGAAATATCTATGTGCCCAGACAGTCTGGACTACATTTCCTAAGTGCATTGCTGTTAATCTGGGGGAAAAATGTGGTAAAATTTGGAAATTACTTTCTCAATCTGCAGCTTCGATCACATTTACATTATGTCCTCCACCATTCTTACTTTTATTTTGGAAGCGAAAATATTCTTATTTATTGCAAAAATAAGTTAGGGAAAAACCTCTGATTGTTTTAGAAAATGTGAAAAAACACATAAAAACCTGGATAATGTTTAATATCATTTCTGGGGGGGAAAAAGATGAAAGGCAGGTACTCAGGAATGTGTATTTTGTTTTCTGCCTTAAATGAGGTTTTTTTGCACAGCATCAGGGTCTGGTATTTGAAGTGCTTTCTTAGCCAAGAGGTGGCCACTGCTTTCTGCAGCTGGCATCTTTTCACTCAGTTAGGAAAAGAGTTTTCCTTCATGGAACGAAAGCCCAAACTACCTCAGGAACGTGTAGCCAGGAGGGGTCAGGCTGTGCTCCAGGGAACAGGGACAGCAGGAGAGGGAACAGCCTCAGGCTGGCCAGGGAGGCTCAGCTTGGCCAGCAGCAGGAATTTCTCCATGGAAAGGGTGCTCAGCCTTGGCAGGAGCTGCCCAGGGAGGTTTGCAGTCCCCATCCCTGCAGGTGTCCCAGGAAGGCCTGGCTGTGGCACTCAGGGCTCTGGGCTGGGGACAAGGTGGCATTGGGCACAGCTGGCACTCCATGGGCTGGCAGGGATTTTCCAGCCTGAATGATTCTAAAATTGGAATAATTCATTCCAATATTTATCAACCCTGAGATTGGCTCAGTTAATTAGAGCACGGTGCTGATAACACCAAGGTTGTGGTTGTGATCCCCACGTCAGCCATTTGCTTAAGAGTTGAACTTGATTCTTTTGGGTCCTTTCCAGCTCAGATTCTGTGATTCTGTGAACCCTTTGTAACAACCCCCCACCCCCTTTCCATGGAGAAATTCCTGCTGCTGGCCAAGCTGAGCCTCCCCCGGCCAGCCTGAGGCTGTTCCCTCTCCTGCTGTCCCTGTTCCCTGGAGCACAGCCTGACCCCCCGGCTGTCCCCTCCTGGCAGCAGTTGTGCAGAGCCACAAGGTTCCCCTGAGCCTCCTTTGCTCCAGGCTCAGCTCCTTTCCCAGCTCCCTCAGGAATCCTCCAGACCCTTCCCAGATCTGTTCCCTTCTCTGGACACTCTGCAGCCCCTCCAGGTCCCTCTTGCCACAAGGGTCCCAGCATGGACCCAGCCCTTGAGGTGAAGCCTCACCAGTGCAAATACAAACTGCTCTTACCTCCAGTTTTTTGTGCATCTCACACATGCAGCAGCATTTCCTGTTGGTGTGGCTGTGATTTCATAGCTGATGAATGCATTTGATATTACTGAGAAATATTTCTTTGGAAGGTAGTCTTGGTAACCACAGCGAAAGTGTCACAACAAAAAACTGTCATGCTTAATTGTTCAAATTATACTGTGACCGTTATTTACCAAAAATAAAATTACATACTTTATGTATAATTGCTAAAGAAACTGAAACAGAAATTTGTACAAATAGAGAGCAGGAATTCTGTTAAGTGAACTATTTGTACTCATTATCTGCAGTACCATTATTCTGTGGTCAAAAATATACATTAGCTCTGATGAGAGTGTGAGGTTTTCAGGAAAACATTATTGTGCCATTAATAAGATAAATTGTTTCAAAATAGCCTCTCAGACACCTTGATGTTGTGTGTCACATTTCAGAATATCCGTAGCTTATTTTCCCCAGTAAATGAATTAGCTGTCATTTTATCCACATCTGTATATTTTATCACCTCTTCCCCTGTTGTGATTTGATAAGCATCAGTAGCAAATCAAACACAGAACTTAAATATCTACATGAGAGTGGCTGAATAAGTTTTCCCATAAATAGAGAAGAATTTTCTTCATCAGCAGTGGTTCAGGTCCCCAGTTTTGAGGACAGAACCTGGACTATCATGGTAATATTTATTATCTCATTCAACCTTCCTTCCTCTGTGTATTTTGTGTTCTGTGTATGGAACCTGTGTAAGCATGACACACAAATTTGGGAAGTGTTCCGTATTTCTATGGGTGTTGGTCTCTCCTCCCAAGTAGCAATGTTTTGTCAAATTTAATTTAGCTGCTTTCAAACATTTGAATATGTAAGACTTTTCCAGAACAAACAAGTAATTTGGATGCCAGTATGGTAATCAGAGACTGAGTACAATATTAATATAATGGATAAATAATGGATAAAATATGAGGTGAAATATCACAAGGATAGACTCCCAAGTTTAACACAGAACAAGATACACATTTTGATTTTAGCTTTGTTTCTTTTTTAGCTAAATAAGTTTTTAACTTGGGTTAAATCAATATAGCTAAGGATAATTTAATGAAAAGACACAAATTGTATTTTCTTTTCTCTTCAAAATAAATTAATTCACAAGGTACTTTATCTTGTTTAAAACTCATCCCAAGAGATACCAAATAAGATTATTTTAATGTGGAAAAATAAACTCAGTGCAGTGGAGAGGAGTTTAACAACATTGAGAAATAAAATCTAAACATCAATACTTGTTAGCATTCCTTTAACTGCACTTTTCTCTGATTTAATGAAAACCTTGCAGTATTTCTTAACACTAGAGCACTATTGATTATAAAGTATTAGCATTTGCTACCTGAAAGCCCAGTTTACACAAATATGTAAACACATACTCTATGAAAAAAATACAATATAAAAAAGTAAACCACCTAAATAAATTCTAGCCAAGGCAATTAAAAAAAAAACATATTTTTTTTGTTGATGGATGAGGTGTGGCGTAATTTTAAGGGAAAATATATTTTGAAAACGTTATTCAAAAAATTAAAACTTTCTAGATAAGGTGAAGGATGAATTATGATCCAGTCATGCAGAAAGATTAGCCAAAAGGGTTTCTGGCTGTCTGATTTCCATGACCTATTGAGGATGCAATGAGCCTCTTGAACTCCAGCTGCATCCAAGCCAACCTGCCCCCAGTAGAACTGGAAGGAAAACCTGAAGATGTGATATTATGAAAGGCAAACATCTTTACCATTGCCATGCAGAAATCAAGTGTCAAACTATATCAAAAATGCAGACTGGACAAAATGTCCCCCCACATTTTTTGTGCTAGGAAAGGAAACTTCCTGCCATGGTACCAAAAATAATATGGGAATAAAGTCTGTTTGGGGAAGAGGTAGGAGGGAAGGGAAAGGATTTGACTGAGGAGGTCACTGTAGGAGGATGCTGAGTTGGTGGTGATGGTATCAGAGCTTCTCTTCATGGTTCTCTGTAACACAAAATGTCTGTGGAAAACTTAAAAATGATGGCAGGGTGTCAGATCATTGCCTGGACACATTCAAGGGATGTTTCATCTCAGTGATGGAATAGGAGGCTTGAAAAGGGAAACATGGATAGCCTTGGAAGCACTATGCCACTTTTTCCTTCTGATTATCTTACCTTTACTACAAGATATCCTGGAGTAGCTCAGATTTTAGGTTAAAGTCCAAATGTGTCTTGTTACTGTTAAAACATTGCATGAATCATGGAAGGTCATTCCAGGCTTTGGGCTGCTTGATAGTGGCTTTTACAAAAAAGGAGAGACAGCTTCGGCAAAAACAGTGTTTTTATTCCTCTGATTAACGTCCTGCTTAAGGAATTCCACTAAATTCTCTGGACCTACCCAAACTTTCCAGGTTACTTATATGAAGATAACTTTTCATGCCTTGTGTCACTAGGAACTGTGGAAAAGCAGGTTGTGTCCTGTATTCCTGCGGAGGACTGGAGTAGAGAAGCATGATGAAATGTATAAAATATTGACTTAATTCCCTGAGAATTTGTCCTCTCCATCATTTCTACAGGTCTTAGGTAAAGAATAGCATTGCTGGAATAGAGCATTTGCATTTTGTGCCAGGCTTGCTTTATATCACTTTGGAAAATATCCCAATGAATCCTATGTAAACATTATTAGAAAACAATGCTTTATTAAGTCTCCATGGTCTGGTTAAACAGCTTCTATATCTCCTAGCAATGAGTATCAATCCCATTTTTTATGTACTTTGCATTTTTTATGTACTTTGCATATGTTTTTGACATTGCAAAAGTAACTTCACAAATTAAGCCATTATTCTAAAATTTGCATGGGAATGTCTGTTTTCTGGGGACTTTCATAAAAGTTTAATGAAACTGAAGCTATTAAGTTCAGTTTTTTCTTCTGAGAAGCGCTCTGGCTTTTGGAGCACACAGTATGTTTACATTTGAAGTTGCCCCAGCATATCAATTAGTAAACATGCTTATGAGATTGTCCATTTAAAACAACATTTTTACACCACATACAGCCTTGTAAATCACAGGATGCTGACAACGTGAAATGCCAGCTGTGAAATGAGAAACTGATGAAAATGCAGTAATTCTGAATTTTAATATAATATAAATCATGTCAGCAATATTTGTGAATAGCAGCTGTCAAGATTTCATTTGAACTGCATGTATTATGGTATTTTTATATTCTCTTCTTTTCTGATAATTTAGACCTCCCTCTGCCGCCTCCCAACCTTGCTGTATGATAACCTTTGTAAGGATTGGAAATTTGTATAACAATTTTGACTGAATGGCACGAAATGGATTGTCACAATGTTCAGACAGAAAGAATAATGGCTTCAAAGTGACAGAAAGTGGGTTTAGATCAGATATTAGGAATAAATTGTTCCCTGGCAGGGTGGGCAGGCCCTGGCACAGGGTGCCCAGAGAAGCTGTGGCTGCCCCTGCATCCCTGGCAGTGTCCAAGGCCAGCTTGGACACTGGGGCTTGGAGCAGCCTGGGACAGTGCAAGGTGTCCCTGCCAGGGCTGGGGTTGCACTGGGTGGGATTTAAGGTCCTTTCCAGCCTAGGACATTCTGTGATTCTCTGAATTAAGATTGTGTTCAAAACCACCACACATATCATACTGATTGTCTTTATTTGAAAAGCTTGGTATTTAAAATTTTCCAAAGTGTGTTTTATTTAAAGTTGTGATGAGGGGATGGAGAATTTTATCGAGCAGACTGTGATCTTCACAGTCTTCTCCTGCAAAGAAATCCAATAGATCTGAAAGGTTCTCTGCTGGGGTGGTTTAGATATGGAAGTAGCTGCAGAATCAAATCCCCAGAGTGGGGAACTCTGAGTCTGTGCACTGCCTGGCAGTTCTGTGTGCATGCTAAGAAAATGAAGAGCAGGCTGGAATGCCTAAAAGGAACAAATATTTTCCGAGGTTTTTGTTAGCGTGTTCATCTGAAGCAAAGAAATTTGTCCATGACTGCAAAAGCCTCTCTGTTTTCTACTCTGCTCTCTGAACATTGGGTTTTGTTCCCATCATCTCCTAAGGCATCAGGAAAAATCAGGAAATGCTGCTGTATTTTAGTGTGCTCTGAAATGCTGGTGTTCAGTGAGTGATACAATCATAACTAAATGAGGTGCCTGTAGGATAAAGAACTCAGATGTCTGTCAGTGGAAGTGACCCAATTTGTATTGAGTTTTAGGAAGATAAAATTGAATTGCTGGCATAATTTAATATGATTTGCTCCAAAAATCAATGTATAAAATCATTTAAGCCTATTCTTTGGCTAGCAGCAAACAAACAGTATTAAACTGTTGTACCAGCAAGGTGTGATGTGCAGATTTTCCTACAGGCAGCTCCCCCTTTGGAGCTGAGTGTGAGATCCAGGAAATTCCTAAAGCTGGGAAATGCAATCGTGGGGAAGCTGAGTTGCCTTCAGGGGAGGAGCAGGTCACAGCTCTTGCTTTGATTTCCCAATCAGTGCCACTTGGCTTCTCCCTGGTTTACGTTGGGTAATTAATTTTGGCTTGATTAGCTGTGAATGCTGTGGAGGCACAGGTGCTGCTCGTGGTACAGGGGTGTCACCTGCCAGTCACAATGTGCCATCCCATTCCTCCTAATGCAGAAAGAAATATGGAAAAGCAATGTAATCAAGGATTCTTTCATGGGGAAGCCACCATGTTTCACTCAGCAGCATGATTTCATGCTCAGCTGGCAGTGATTGTAGTGAAACCCGAGGGCAATCACAGGAGTTACAGAGCTGTCATTTGAAGGAAAATTCTTTTCCCTTTCCCAAAATACAGATGAGATTGAGCACAAGGGAAGATAACTTCAGCAGAAACAAATGTCAGTTGAAGATAATGATGCATAAATATGCTTTATGGAGGGAAAAAACTTATAGAGAAATTTTTAAATATCTTTTCAAAATAGAAATGCTTATAAAAACTTCTTCTGGAGTTAAAAGCCCCAAGTTTGCAAACATAAGAATGTTGTTCCAAAAGAAAGCAGTGGCAAAACCCCAGTGACTCTCCCTGCAGTGGGAATGCTGTGCAATAATTGCTTCTCAAAAAATTCTAGAGGAGGATTCATATCCAGAACAGAACAGCCAGGTGGCTGCAAACACACATTCTGTAATTCCAGTAGCTCACATTTTGGCATGGAGGGAACTGAGGACTTTCTATTCAATAACACACTGGTGACCACCCTGAGAAAGTTTTGATAACTTGGATTTGCTGGTTTGCAACTCCCCTTTGTGGAACACAGCACTGACAGTCAAATCCTCTGTTCCAACTCTCAAATCAGTGAAAAATGCAAACAAAATTGAGTACTTTGATCCACTGATGACTAAATATTATTTTCCCCCAACAGAATTGTGGCTGATGCAGTATTCTAACAGCAGCCTGGAAGTTGGGAGTCCTTTATCTGGATGAAAATATGGAGTGTGTCTTTCCCCTCAGATAATAGCAAATTAATAGTTTGTTGAGAACTTTTAAGAGTAAGAAAACGGCCTGGGGAAGGAAAATCCCATAACCTATTAGGAGCATGAGAGGAAACATTTGCTGATTGGGACAAGAAGCAATCAGAGTAGGATTTTTAACATTTTAATGTGTGTATGTTCATCCTAGAAGACTATCGCAAAACCTTTCATACAAATTTCATAGAAATTATATATATATATAAAAAGTATATATGTGAATGAACTTCAGAGCTGATATCAAGCTGATACCATATGTTGGCTTTTGGGAGCATAAAAATGAGCCAACCTCAAATCAAAATCTCTTCTTGTGCCCTGTTTGTAGTTCTGGCCAATAGCACATTGACTCCATAGGGAAGATGAGATATGATCTTTGCTTTTATAAAAGCTTCTAATTTCCAAAAGTCTGTGTTTAAAAACCTCTAGAACTGGTTGCACCTTCAGAACCATCGGGCTTCTTACCAGATGCTGAATAATTCTGATTTTAATTTTGTTCTGCTGTACATTTTTGCTCCTTGAGAATTCAGTGATTACTCCTGCAATCCTTTGTGTTATAATAGATTTTTAAAAATACCCATTTTGTGATAAATATTTATCACAGACCGTTCAGGGGATTTCTGCTCCCATCTGAAGAGGTTTAGTCTCGCTTCTCTATTTAATTTCTTGTATAGATGCTGTCTCATTGCTCTTATCAGTAGTGTCAGCCTCTTTATACCTTTTTTGGTTCTACTTTATATTTTAAGCTGAAGTGATCAAAATTGTTGGATTGTGACTAATTAATATAGTGATATAGTCATGTTTTTTCTCTTCAGTAATTTTTAATGCTCTACTTCCCTCTTTGAACAGTTCTGTTCTCATTTGAACATACCTAAAGAACAATCCAAAGTGAAATGAAGTTCTGTCTCCCAAGTGAAAATAGTAGCAAAAATACATATCCTGATGCTGATTCTTTCCCACTGGCATTTCTTTGCATTTAACATTATTTAATTTCATTTTTTATTTTATTGCATTTAGTATTGTGAAGTTCTTCACTAGCTTTTCTTATAACTCTTTTATTTAATTATACAGAATAATTCTGTATAATCAGCAAACTTTTTTTTACCTCAGCATTCTTTTGTCCTTCTGGATCCCTGATGTTGGACAGCCTATGTCTTAACAAAAATCCTTCTCTAATTCCCTTGCCAACTTTCCATTATGGCAACAGGTCTTTCTCCTTATCCATTATATCCAGTCTTTTAAACTGTCAGTAGTCCTGAAGAGAAGCTTCTCCTTTATCTATTGCCATATCTGTTCTCTGCTGAGCCTTTGGAAATGGTTCATGTGGAAAAAAAAATTAAAAAGTAATCCTTTGGATCTGCCTGGCCCTTTTGCTTAACAAAATCAAATGTATCCTTAAGCTTGGGTTCCCTCTGTACAAATTTATCAGGTTCATCAATCTGCTTAAAAATTTTGCTCTTTATTGAAATTTACTTAGTATAGAGGTCAGCATTGCTCCTTTGTACAAGGAAATCATCCCTGGGCCCCATTTTAGACACAGATGTTGCACTGACCATCCTCTGCTCAGTTGTTGAAGATTATCCAGTAGATAGCACAGCATCCTTGGAGTCCAGCAATGTCATATTTAATTGCATTTGAACTTTTAGGTGAATAACTTCTTCTACTCTCAACTTTTGATGACTTGATACTAATTTTTTTTCCTAAAACCTTTTTTATTGACACTTAAAATCGAGGCAGATCCATAACTCACAATTGTTCAAGAATGGCTCTGATGTCATGAATCTCCCAAACCTTCACAGTAAGCCCTGGTGGAAAGAGTCTCTTTAGCTTTTTTGTTGTGGTCCTAATTTCCTCGAGTATTTTTTTCATTCCTTGATCATCTGTCAGCCCTACCAATTCTGGCAGAGCTTTAAGGTCCCTTCAAACCCAAACCATTGTATGATTCTGATTCTCTGGTTGGTTATAGGATCTTTTCCAGCTTATGGCTTCTGAGATGAAGTCAGTTTTTTATTCTGCTTGCAGATGTTCTTTAGGGACTTGAAAGCATTCATATGATAATTAAGTAAGTTGAGATTGTTGGAATATGAATAAACAAGTTTGTAAATACCAATTATATGCATTTATTGCGGGTGAGCTGAACAAATGTTTCTAAATGCTGTATTTGAGAAAGGAAGTTCAGTTACAAATCCAGACTTAAAAACCTCTGTCTTGGGACTTCATGAGTAAAAGAGAAAGAAATCCTTCACCCATCACATCCACACAATCTCCTTTTCTCATAGCTTTCTGTATCCCAAAAATCACATTTGGAGTGCCACTATTGCAGAGATACAGCTCTTTTTGCCTGGAATAAGCTCTCATGCATCAGAACAGCAGCAAAACTAAAATTTGATTTTTCCAGATACATTTTTTATGATGTGTCAAGCACTGCTGAAAACTTTGGGGACGCTTCCTGTGACAAGGTGAACTGTAACATCAAAATATTCCGAGCTTTCAAGCCGAACCTCACAGTCCTTTGTACCTTGCTCAGTTCAGAGCTGTACATCTGTGCCTCTTGTCACTCCCAGCAACACAACCTGGAGCTGCTAGGACTTGGGGAAATGGAAATATCCAGCCTGCCGAGCTGATCGTGACTCTGCAGGGATGACTCTCCGTCACTCATTCAGCACTTCGCCTCTCCCAGTTTTTCATGTGCTTCCAAATCCATTTGTATTCATCCATCCAACAGGAGGAGTCAGGAAATGTAAGGCACTGTCAGATTTGTGTGCAGTCCCCCTTGGTCCTTTTAATGTCCTGGTGTGTTTCTTTGCAGTTCTTAATCATGAAACAAGCAGCTGTTGTCTTCTTCAGATCTTTAGAACTGATCCTTTGGTCTGACGGGTTTGGGAATTTCTTGGAAGAAAGCTTCCAGACAAAAGTAGTTGCATCACACATTTTCTGCATTTAGATTAGGCATCAAGTTTATTTCTGACTAAAAGGTTAATATAAAAGAATTCCTGGCATCTAGAAATAATTAAGGAAATCACACCAAGCATGTTCTTACTCAGGCAGTTCCAATGTGAGGTATTTTAATTTTGAACTCTTACTACCTCATATGTTTAAATGTCAGTTCCCCAAAGGAAGTCTAAGCATTCAGAGACTCTTTTCCTTACTGGTATCCCATATTTTCTGAGTATTTCAGGAGTCACTGTGCTTCACTGGCTTTTACTGGAAACTGAGTTGGAAGGGTGTAATTAGTACTGAGTAAGTAGTTAAGACATCTGCACAGTGAAGCTGAACACTTGATCCAGCAGCCAATCTCATGTTCTAGACCAGATCTTTCTAGTTATGAAAAATAAGCATAAATAACTTTTAAAAATGAACAAACAAAGCCCTTCAATGCCAAACAAACATAAGCAAAAAAACCCCGACCCCAAGCCTATGTGGTTGACACTGCAGTTTTCTAATCAGCTGAAAAGAGCAGAGCAAAAAGTATATAAATTTCAGATTGTGCTTCATTTGCTTGGTTCAGGGCTCTAACTGTCAGGTCACAAAGTTTAAGAGAAGCTGAAACATTATATTTTTGGATGATTCAGAAGCATATTGGGTTAATCCCCTTTATCTTCCAATTTCTGAAAAAATACGCAGGTGTAGAAGATTATTAACAAAGAGAAATTTGATTTTTATCAAAAAGGTGATTATTAATGAAGAGAACAATAGTTTTGCAGTTAATGAAGAGAATAATAGTTTCATAGTTTCTGTGAAAAAGAAGAAAATCCATATAACTTCTTTTACTTTAGTCTGGTTATATACAGATATAACAGCATCTAACGTAAGAAAAATGGGTGGGCAATTTCTGCATTTATGAATGCTGCCATTTTTAGGATACTTTTTGTCTCAAAAGTGGCAGAAAAGCTATTTAAAGAACCTGGAAGTGAGAACATAGATCTCTGTTGGAGGGGAAAAAAACCAAACAGCATCTTAGAAGATAATGCAAAAGTTTCATTTCTGAGACAGTATATCTAAAACCCCAAATTGTTTGAATTTTACTCAGTTGTCTTTTCTTCCCTCCTTCCTCCTCTTTAAAGAGTTTGGCCACTTGTGCTTAGACCATAAAATAAAGCTTAGATCATAAAATAAAGTAGGTTTTTAAACCTAAACCGACTTCAGGCTGTCATTCCAGTGCGTCTGGCATCTTCAAATCTCTGCCGGAAAGCAGGTGACATTAATCTGCCAGTCCTCCTTCCCAAGTTTGGGACTTTTCGGAGGGCCTGAGGCAAACACATGTGCCCAGTCGCTAAAGGATTTGGTAACGCTCCTGCAGCGCAGCGAGTCTCTACCCCAGCAGCTGTTGTTTAGTGATAGATCACTGAAGCAAAAAATTATGCTGGTATAAAAAATAGATCTTGAAGCGCAGCTCTCATTCTTATGCCTTTGTTGTGCATTAGTGGCAAACCTCTGGGATTCATTTAGCTGTAATCATTTGTTTCTGAGGGGCAGAGTGTCTTTCAGACGCTGCTGCTGATGGAGTCACCTTTGAAACAAGTGCAAATGAGTCCAAATCACTCAGCAATCCATCCTGCCCAGGTTCCATTTTAGACCTGGCACATCCTTCAAGAGCCTGTTCAGAATGGAGAACCCAAAGAGAAATACAAAGAAAGACATTTTGCTTTTTTATCCTGAATTTCTGAGACAGTTTAATTAGTTTTCCATCTGGATTTGTGCTCCTTTATTGACCAATGACAGATACACAAAGCAAGCACCAGGAGGCAAATTCTGCTCGTGTTTACATTGAGGGTGAAAAAGACCTGTGAGGTGTCTGATCAGAACTCAGTGGAGCCAATAATAGTGGTCAGTGGCTTTGGATGAACTGCAGCAGTATTGCCATAGGACACTCAGAGCTGCTTGAACTGGAGTTCTTACTTCAACAGCCTTTTCATGCTCATTCATTTCCAAAATCAAGGGGGAAAATGTAAGTTTTGACTGACTTGACATGGAATTTAGTTTGCAGATCATAGGTGAAGATGAGAAAGCTTGTAAGACAGCTACGAGAGCACTTGAGGCACTACCTGTCCCACATATCTGATCAGAGTGGGAAATTCAATGCTTTAGGTTTTGCAGTTTTTGTACTGAATAAAAACATTTCAACTTAGGTATAAAAAAATTACACCAATCCCCAAAAAAGTTGTTTCTTTTGGTTTTACGTTCCTGGGTTTTTTTCAGAAAGCTATTTGAACCACTCTGAATGATTCAGAAATTGTCTATGGTTTGGGAATGAGAACTAATATAAGAATCCTTGCAATTACCAATCTCATACTATAGTTACTGATTAAAAAAAAAAACCAAAAAAACAAAAACAAAAAACACAAACAAGAAAAAAACCCCCTAAAAACAGGATAAATTCCAGATTTAAAACAGATTCAAAGAGAGCTTCTGTATCCAAGTAAAAATTGTGAATTGTAATCCTTATAATATCCCAGTTTTTCCCCTTTTGGTCAGATTGAGTTGATTCTGGGTGCATATTAAGTGCAATTGGAAAGGACCTGACTGCTTCAGTCACATAGGAATTTCTGGTTCCATTTTTCTCCTTGGATCATTTTTCCCAGTAACAGTTTCAAATGAAATATAGAGTTAGTAGTAAGTGGGAAAGTATCTTCTATATTCTCACTTAACATGTAACTTAACTAAACTGAGTTTAACAATTATAACTCTGTCACTCTCTCTCAGATATATATATATAATTGTTATATATATAGTATCTTCCTCGAGCTTAAATATATCAGCACTTTGCATAATTATCATAATAGACAACTCACATTTAGTCTATCATTTAACACAAAATAACCAAGCAAAATTTGTGAACACTGAGTTCTATTTATTGTCAGTTATTCCCCCAGAACTGCTGCATTTGAAAAACCAGAGCTGCTCGTTTGTGTCTAAATAACAAAGTCTGGGTTGCAGGGACCTCAAAGCCCATGCAGTGCCACCCCAGCCCTGGCAGGGACACCTTGCAGTGTCCCAGGCTGCTCCAAGCCCCAATGTCCAAGCTGGCCTTGGACACTGCCAGGGATGGAAGTTTTCCCACTTTTCCATGTCAATTCTATCCTCTGTGTTGGCATGGGGGAAGTGAAGCAGTGGTTTTGTGGGGTTTAGTTCCCACCTGGGGTTAAACCACGATACCGAGTCATGGGCTTTTAACCCATTTTTCTTTCTGCAGCTCTCTTAAATTCAGTCCTGGGCAGTTTATATCAGTTCGTTATTGTGAAAACTGCAAGCTTGCCAAGGAAGTAGTTTAAATGTTTCTTTTTGTTTTCCTTGTAGATGTAGTGTAGCAGATTTTTAATGAGTTACCAGTGGTTTTAACTGAAGGGTTTAGCACTCCATTTATGAAGCTGCCTCCGTTCTAAACCTGCCTGCTAATGAACCAGACAAGGTAGGAAACAACAAATAACTGGAACATGTCATGGAATCAAGCTTTGCTGTTTGACTGTATGATTCTTCCTGGAAAGAAACTCGCTTTTCATCTCTTAAAAATATAATTATGGTGAGAGTAAATTTAATTCTACCAAGAACATGAATAGAGACTTAGAATAACATTAATGCTTTATAAGAAACTTACTATTACTCATTATGTAGTACTGAAAAGATTGCTAATAATCAAATTAATAGACAAATACACAGCAGCAGTAACTGTTACTGTATGAATACAGATAATCTTCTAGCTCCTGGGGTTTTTTTTTTTAGTACCTGGGCTAAATTAAATAATGACTTACAGAATTCTAGCTTCTCTTCTTCCTGTAGTATAGCAGCCTGATCTTTCAGCTTTTCAGAAATATTGTTTTACCAGGAAGCACCAAGCCTTGGAAAAAGTGTCACCTGGCTCCTTTCTCCATCTTATCTCTTGTATCATGGGATAAAGCACTGTCTTAAAAATTCTCTTTCTAAACTTAGAGAAGTGGGGAAAAATCTCAAATGTATTGTAGGAATTTTCCATCTTCTGCTTAAAAGCAGTGAAGGAGGGAGAGAACACAAAGCATTTATGCACTTCGTGTTTTACCTTCAGACATGGGACACAGTACTTTTTATATAGCATTAAATATTTTATATATAGAACAATAAAACATCACATTTCACTGAACATTTATAATAGTCAACATACTGTTTTCTCAGGTGTGTAGTTCAAAATACTCAGCAACATTTTCAAGTGTGCAGAATTTATGGCAGTTTTATTTCCTAAGAGTATCAACTGCTATATATATTTTGTTGTTGAAATAGAAAGAAAATTGTGAATATAATTCCTTGTTTTGCATAGTTATTTCATTTCTTAGTCTAAATGAGAAAATCCATCCATGTTCTGTTAATCTTGTTAAAGTTTTTTTTTTTACTCTTTGCATTAATGTTCAATTATAATAACATTTTGTGTTTCATCTGACTCTTTGCTATCTAGTACAGAATCAAAAAAACTCTATTAATAGTGGGTTCAATCAATTTCTAAGTGCATACATTTCCTCCAGGTACTGATCTAATTGCAATCATAGAAGACATTAAAGAAACACACTCTAAAAATGGGAAAATTGTCTGAGTACGAATGCTGTATACAATGAGTAAACATGCATCTGATTCTTCTAAGTGCTTCTGGAATTGAAACTTTATTAATTCACATCAATAATCAAATGCATATTAATTATTGATTGTCGAGAAGGCTTCCTGGCTCCCTCCCCATCCCCTAGGGAGCAGCTGGCCCTGGCTGCTTCCTGCCATGGAAAATTCTGTCCATCTTACATGATGGAGTTTCTCATCCTGGGAAAACCACTGCATCTCCCCAGAAGCAATCTCAGCTGGGCAATAACAGAAACAAAAGGCAAGTGTGGAACACACAAATTACAGCTCTTGGAAGTGAAATGGCAGGTGAATACTATTTCATGTCCACCTAAAACAGACTTGAACTTCTGAGCTGGAAACTCTTGCATTTTTCCCTGTCACACAAGAGCTCTGCATTTCAGTTTTGATTCTAGTGCAGGAGGAAAGTAAACACTGCAAGACATCATTTTCTACTGAAAAGGAACTATAACATGAAATCGTTTGGACTTTTTTTCTGATCAGCCTTGATCTCTGAATTATGAACTATATTCCAACCAAACAACTTGGTACTGAAGAGATCTAATTTTTTGCAACTTTAAATCACTATCTGATTCATATGCCCAGTGCAAATTAAAATTGAGAACATGATACTTTTCCTCACCACCTGTCTGCTCTCCATGTGATACAGGGCGGGGAGAAATATTCCAGTCAAAAAGAGAACAGCAATTTTTGCAAGAGAATAAGTAATATTTAGATGAAATAGTATTCTTCAGCTCTGGCATAATTTTCTAGATCACAGTATTTATGTCTGCAGTCCATAGATTGTTACATTATGTAGGATTGCTCAAGTACTGAAAAAAAACATTCCATGCAAAATTAAGAAATGCAGTGGGAGGAGGTTTGTTCTCTATGATCCCAGATTTTAGTGATCTAATTAAAAAGATCCAACTGCATTTCTCGATAAATATAAAGTGAAATTATCCTAATGCTTACTTTTAAACTGGTAGAAAAGAGCTTTGGTGTTTGATGGGATCTGACGAATGCAGCTAAAGTGGAAACAGTAAATTTTCATAGATTTTTCTTCCTGTGAGCCATTTTCCATGGTTTTAACCTCAATCAAAGTACCCTGATGTTCACTTTCAAGGTCTGTGAAGTAGCTGTTGAACGTATTATTCTCCCAAATGATACTTGGGTTTTGTACTGAGTTTATCAAATGCATTATTAGACATTTAGGCATGTACTTTTAGTTTTGCTCTTTTCAGCTTGCTCAGGGCAAAATACTTTTCTCTCTAAGACAGGAGTGAATTGTAGTTTCCAGTCTGGGATGAGCTCCAGGTGTAGCACCCAGAGGTGTTGATGTGTTCTGTGAAACAAATGCTGTGGAGGCAAAGTGTCAGTGTCAGCTGAAGTCACGGAACATCCAGACAAAGGCCAGAAGGGAAAAAGGTCCATATTCAGAGAATCACACCATTTTTAGGACTGGAAAGATTTGGAGATCCTCCAGTCACCTGGAGCAGTGACCCAGGAGTGCGTCCAGGTGGGTTTGGGATGCCTCCAGAGATGGGAACTCCAGGCCCTCCCTGGGCAGCTGTTCCAGGGCTCTGCCCCCTCCATGGAAAGAACTTCTTCCTCTTGTTGAGGTGGAACTTCTCCTGGTTTAATGTGTGGCCATTAGTCCCCGTCCTGTCCCTGGGCACTGCTGGGAAGAGTCTGGCACCATCCCCTGACAGCCCTGGAGCGATTTGTGTGGATTGATGGATCTCCTCTCAGGCTTCTCTCCTCCAGACTGCCCAGGCCCAGCTCCTGCAGTCTCTGCTCAGCACAGAGATGTTCAGACTCCTCATCATCTCTGTGGTCTCTGCTGGACTCTCTCCAGCAGCTCCTGGTTTTTCTCGAGCTTAGGAGCCCAGAAATGAGCACAGCACTCCCGAGGTGCCTCCTGGGGCTGAGCAGAGCGGCAGGATCTGACCTGCTGGGAATGCTCTTCCTGATGTCCCCAGGATCCCACTGGCCCTGCTGGCTGCAAGGACCATGAGTGACCCACCAGCACCCCAGGTCCTTCTCCAGCAGGTTCCCCCAGGCTGAGCTGGTGCTGGGGCAGTTCTGCCCAGCTTCACCGCTGGCTCTGGGCAACCTCTCGTCCCTCTGCTTCAGCCACAGCACTGTGGGGTTTGCAGCTCTGAGCTGGGATTTCCTTGCTCCCAGATCTCCTGCCCAGGAGAATCGATGGTGAGCAGGAGGATAATTCAGTCCTCACACGTTTAATCCCATCAGCACTCCCATGAAAGCCAAGGGCTCTGAGTTCCAGTTGTGTGGATTTATCAGAGCAGGGAGCCCTTGGGCAAAGTTTGACTGAGCAACTCTTTCCAAAATGGGATATGGCTGACATTGACATTCCTGTCAGTCCTTATCGACGTGGAACAACTGCTCATTGTGGGAAAAATATACGTGAAACATGCCTGGAAATAATTTTAATTCTTAAAATATTATTCCTCCTCAATTGACACACCCTCCTTTTCTATTCTTTTTCTTTTTTTCCACAACAAAGCTCTGTAAAGCTTTGTTTTCTTGGATTATTTACCCACTACCAGTTATACCAAAATTATGAGGTTTAAACAGACCAGTTCTTCATGGTAGTTGTCAGTAGTTTACATAAAATCTTACCAGGATTAGTCAGCAACAGGACAAAACAAGCCTCTGGTGTCAGAACTCTGCTAATGTTCATGGTGTTGCTATTGTTGATGGAAACAATATTGGAAATTATTTGGCAGAGCAATAGTAACAATTTGGTATCCTCAGAATGATAGTGCAAAAACGAAGTAAAATTAAAATGGTTTAAAATAGTTTTAAAGGCCATTTAATATAATAATATATAACTTCTGTATGAACAGAATGTATTAATGTAGTTCTGCATTTGCTTATTATTTTTAAAAAGATGGTACTACTACCAAAACTTTAAAAATTGCTTATTATACATTTGAATGCATATGTAACTCTCTGCTAGCTAGAAACAAGTTTACAGAAACCCCACAAAATATTCTGAAATGACCTTTCTGAATAATTGAAAAGGGCTTTGCATTTTTACCAGCACCTCCATAAACTCAGCATGGCATCAATGACAGTTCACCACAACCTCGGCCATAGAGAAGCATTTACAAACATATTTAGAGAGCTTTACTGTAAGTAACGAAATTATTAGAGAGCAACCAGGACAAAAATATCTGAATGTTAAAATGTGCTTTATGAGCTCAGTAATTCTCATGGTAAACATATTTTTTTTCTGAAACCCTGGTGGCTAAGAGCTTAGACTTTGTGCAGTTGTGAAGTGGGTGGGTAATGAAATTGCTGTTTTCCTGTTCTCTTCCTGCATGAGGTTGTAGCTTACATGCAGAAAAACTGATGCTATATATCTGGGGGATGTTTTAGTTGTGGCTATTTTTTTTTTAATAGAATCCTAGACACCTTGTCTTCACTCACTGAACTGCTACATTTTCCTCAACTGTTGTTCCTATCAATATTGAAAACCATTTTCATTGTCTGAACCTGATCTAGCAGAGGAGGAGCAAACTCTCAGAGCTGGAAATATGTGGCTGAATGGAGAACATCCATTTTTATGAGTTCCTTGGGGGCTGAGGCAGATCCAAGGCAAAACTACTGCAAGGTTTTCATTTTTGAGCCAACCCTTTGGATTTTTCGTTTAATTTCTTTGTTGTTCTCACACCCATCCTCTAAATAAATAAATAAATTTTTAAAATTTTTTTAAAAAAAGACCAGATACAACATTTTTAAATTTAATTTTGCTGCTACCAGAGGAGAAATAACAACAACATTTGCCCTTCCACCTCCTCAGCTTGAAGTGATGTAGTCACCTTTCCTCTTGTAAGAGAACCTAAGTTCTATGTGTGAAAAAGCATTTGTGATGTTGAAAATTGTTAGTTAATCACAGTCTTTTTTTTGGGAACAGGACTAACCATAATGAGGATAAGTATCAATAGGGGTCAAGCTAAAAAGGAATGTAAGAAATCAATGCCAGCAGCTGAACTGTTACAGGACTGGAGCAATTAGCAGCTCGGTTAGTTGTCTCCAAGTACTCCTAAGTGCTTAATTTGGACTCCTTTATTAAACTCCTTGTGGTTTAGGCTTTATCTTCACATACAATCCCTATTTTTTCAGCATTTAAATTCCCAAGCTCCTGAAATTTTATATTCTTTGACGTAGGATGAGCTGCTTGGAAAGTCTCCTGTGATACCTGACTGTAGAGAGGTGTCTGTATGCACCTAAAAATGTCCAGGTTGGTCTCATGACTGGGGCACTGCTGCAGATAGGTTGGAATGAACGCTGCATTTCTGGCTGTCCAGCACCCCTGTGTGAGTGGATATTATATGGATGCTGATTATGACATTTGTCACCATTCTTTATCACAAATGTGTTGCAGGAGATGTTCTCATTCTTGTGGAAGTGTCAGCACCTGCTGAGCTCCTCTAGATGGAGAAATAATTATTGCCTTAGACAATTAGCAAAGTGTTTGGGATGCTTTCCTTGCTGCCAGGGCAGTGGCACAAGACTGGAGAACAGGAGATAGTGCACTCAAGGTTCATTTTCAAGTACCTGATTATCCTGCCTCTGTAAATACATTATTTGTTTAAAGTCAGCAAATATATCTTCCCCTCGTTTTTTTTCATTCTTCTCCCACATCCCTGAAGAAACATTCTCTCAATGAACACATTTAGGGCTTGGAGCACACAAAGAAGCCTTCAAGAGCTGTGTTGGTTTTAAAATAGGAGTGTGTAAAGGAGTAGCAGGATAAGGTTATTTAAAACATCCACTGTCCTTGAGTTTTTCAATGGCCAGAATTTAAACAATCCAAGTGGAACTTCTAAATTGTATCCAAAATCTCAAATTACTTGAATGTTTAGGCAACTGATTTATATTTTTTGATTCTGGTTGTTATATAACAGCAAAGTTGGACCAGTGCAGACCACATGTAGATATGGGAGGCTCTGCTTTACTCAGGGAGAGTAAACTGTTTACAAAATAGAGTAAAATTAATTCTTTCAAGTTTCATCTCTTTTTGTATTCATTGACAAATTGCATCAATTTAAGGTACCAAAAGATACCACTGGTTTCTGAATCTTACTGCAATAATTTAATTTTTACTTTTATTTTTCATATCTGTAGGAAAAAAAAAAAACTTGCCATTTACAACTATGACGTCAGATGAAATATTTTTAGGCTGCAAACTTTTCTACCTTAAATTTAGTTTGAATTTGAGGGTGAAAAATTCTTTTCACCTATTGTTACTGTGCAAAGCAGGCAATACCTTTCTGATTAAGCCCTTTGAAATGAGCACATGGAGATGAATCCCTGCGGTTTGTCTCAGTAACATGCTCTTTATTCCATATGTAATGGCTTCCAATAATCATTCCTCTGGAACACAGAAACCTTTTGTTCCCCTTTCAAATGTGCTTATCTTTCTTTCTTAGAAAACTGTGGAACAGAAGTGATCAAGAGAGAGTATTGATTCCAGAGAGAGAGATTTGAACCCAAACTGGGACACCATAAAGGGATAGGAGGATTTTTGTGCTTGTTTCCATGGGCCACGGGAACGGATTGTGACGTTTATTTCACATTCCCAAAAGGTGGATGAAGAGAACATTGTTCTAGGAATGGAAGTAGTGAGAGCCAACAGAGGGACATTTCCTTTGATGGAATGATGCCTTTGTGGGGCACAGAGTCTGCTCCAAATACCAATAGAGCAGGAACCTGCTGCACATCCCATATTTACATGGGTTCAGCTGATGGAATAGGGGAGTGTGATTCCCTCCTGGTGTATTTGTCCTGTTGCCAAAGGAGGTCACACTGCCTGTTAGTCAGGGGTGTGGCAAGAAATCTGTAGGGAAAAGAGTCTAATTTTCCCTGCTGGTGTGTGGCCATGACTTGTAAATGCATTCTTTAAAATTGTGGAACCTTGCAGGGCCTGAAGGAGCTGCAGGAAAGCTGGAGAGAGACAATTGCCAAGGGCTGCAGGGCCAGGAGACAGGGAATGGCTTCCCAGTGCCAGAGGGCAGGGCTGGATGGGATCTTGGGAAGGAATTGTTCCCTGGCAGGGTGGGCAGGCCCTGGCACAGGGTGCCCAGAGAAGCTGTGGCTGCCCCTGGATCCCTGGCAGTGTCCAAGGCCAGCTTGGACATTGGGGCTTGGAGCAGCCTGGGACACTGCAAGGTGTCCCTGCCAGGGCTGGGGTGGGACACAATGAGCTTTAAGGTCCATTCCAACCCAAACCATTCCAGGAAGCTATGACACAGAAAGGCTTGGAAAAACAAGAATGTTTTCCCTCCTCTCTTTCAAGGCCTGGGGATAAGTGTTCTACTGCAAAACTGGGAGTGTGGAGAAAAATAAAAGGCACTAAAATAGTCTGCCATTGTTTCATCTCACGTGAGCTCGCTGCAGTCTGTGTTCCTAAAACTTTCAAGACTGCAGAATCTAAGGCAAGCCCTGTCTTTCTAAAATGATATAAATACCTCCAAATACTTTAAAAAGAATTGGTTTTATAGATCCCCTGCACTGTTTCATCCCCTTTTAAGGCTCTGCATTACTGTGGATGCTGTGAGGACATATTTTCTCGTGCACTCCGTAGCCAGAATGTGTGAAGTCTTGCAGAATTTCCTTGGTGGGCTCTGCCATCTGCTGTGGATCAAAGGTCAGCAAGTGTCTGAATAGTAAATACCACACAGCAAAATTTCATAGAAAGATGCTTCAAATTAAATTAGCTTGAAGATTTAATTTAAATACATTAATGAAATAAGCAAAAATATGTCTGTCACAACAGTTCTGAATGCCAGCTCTACTGCCTACAAAGAGTTCTTTATTACCAAGCTTCAAAGAAAATGTTATCTCTTAGTTATTCCATTGTTAAAAAGTTAAAAGTTCACACAGCTAGAATACTCAGGTCAGATTTGTATCATCTTCCTGCCACATTCATGCATTCAGCAGTAATTCGATAAACAGCTTAATTTTTTGCTCATAAGCTGGGATTCCAGTTAGAAGATTTAATTACAAATCCTATTTTGGGCACTTTGTTTTAATACTATGGTGTGGTGGCAGCACACTAATGTGATGTTTTATGATCCAACATGTGCAAAATAAAGTGTGTCTTTTCTGTAGGAGGAGGATATTAATCACAAGGACTGAGGAAAAAATACATAATTATTTTGTACTTTATTGCAATGAAAAACTGTGCTGCATTGCAAACATATAGAAAGGCAAGGATGCAGACTTGTTTAATGCAGTTTATCCATGTATACTCTTTTCACCTCTCTAAACAGGAAATTAAAATTTTCAGGAATGTGATTTCTCTGTTTTGAAATGTATTCTTTCTAAAGGAAAGCAGACTGTCAGTGCATGTAGCTGTATATTGGTTTTTAGGCTTTGGTTGAGGAGCCAAAATGAAAGCATAAAAGGCATAATTTGATATTATGATAAAGAAAAGTGAATTCTACATCCTATGGAGTACAGACCAGGAGTGTCTGTCAGTTCTGTGCCTCCTGTGCTGAAATCTCATCACTAAGTAAAGATTCCAATTGGAGAATATTTTCAAAGTATATTCTGATTAAGCAGAGTTTACTAGAGGTGATATTATTGAGCATCCTGGTACTGCCTATAAAAACCGGAGACGCTTGTTTCCAACTCTTCCCATGATCAGCTGGGAGATGGAAAGATATTTCTTGGTCTGACTGAAAAAATAGCTGCAGTTTAGTTGGAGATATCTGTAAATTTAGCCTTGCAGGACTGGTTTCCCTGATGCAGGAGAATATACAGGTGGGATCATTTGGTTTCCTTCTAAAGTTTTTCTGGGTGATAGAATTCCAAATGAGCCCAGCAACATGTCCATAACTGCAGGTTAACTTCACCTGTGTCAGACCCAGGAGCTGAATTTAATACCTGTGGTAGCAATTAAGCAAATTGCTATTTTTAGCCTGTGTTACGTCAGTGTGGTTTGGTGGTTTGCCATTACTAAATCTTTGTCTTGTGTGCGAAAGGATCATTTTTCCTCCTCTGTCAAAATATTATTGTAAGAATTACATGACATTGACTACTGTGATCACAAGAACTTTCTTCCATATCTTCCTGCTTCAGAAATCAGTAAAATAACAGTATTATGACAATTTTCAGACAGACAGCTTTCCTTTCAAAACGATGATGAGTCTTATTATAATCATCAAGGCTACCTTACATTCACTGCCCTCTGAACACCTCTTCTAACCTTTTCCTTTGGGCTCAGAAGATGTTGTGCAGATGAGTCCAAGAATGTGAAAGATCAGAGTAGCTGGAATAATATTGTATTTATTTGTGTGCTTTTTGCTGCCTGGTGAACCTTTCCATAGTTCAATGCAGGCAAATGAGAACCTCACAGAGTCAGGATCTGATTTCAGTGTCACCTGCTGGAGCAGGGAGGTGGCACCTGGTGAGCATTGCTGTCCCTTCCTGCCTGACCCATTCTGGGATTCTACGATTCTGTGATTTTTCTGTGATTAATTCAATTTTCCGTTCTGCTGTTGTGTTCTGCTGCTGCTCCAGGCAAGCGCTGTGATTCTTGTCATAATCAAGGTTTTTCTTGAATTCATTTCAGAAAGTTGTGACCAGTGTGTTTCTCATTGGACAAATTTGGGTCAATAGCTACTGTGGTGCAGGAAATACTTAATTAGAGAATGCTGCAAAATGTTCATTTCTATTAAAAAATAGTACCAGAGATGCTGTGTTTCTTTTCACATTAAGATAGGATTATCCTTAATTTAGATGACTGTGTTTGTTGTCTCATATTTGATCTCTAGAATATCTATACTAATTTCTCTGAAATTTTTATTTTCCACTTTTTGGAACTCTTTCTTTTCCACTAAATGAGCTCTTTTAGTTCATTTTTTTGCAGTCTTGCTCTCTTTGGGAATTTATGTCCAGGCAGCAAGAAATGTCCAGGTATCAAACTTTTTTATTATTTCCTCTGTCTTTCTACTTTAAAGAAAATGTATCACTCAACTTATTTAATGTTTTCAGGGTTTTTTATTTTTGTTTATTAGTTTATCTGAGGAAATCTGTGTCATTTTCTTCATGATTCTCCTCTTCGAAGTAATAGTGCCATTTGCAAAAGGAATATAATTTGAAAGCTAAAAGAACTCTTTCCAAATGAATACTTTCAAAATTTTTTCTCAGTGGGTTTTCAGAAAATGTGGTTTAGGGGTTTTCTATTTCATCCTTTCAGAATTTATCTGTGTTTCATCTCTCCAACTTTGGGGAGAGATGGTGTCTAATCTTAATTATAAGCAGGTAGAGGCAGAGGATATTCTTGCAATTCCTAGCACACTGGGCCTGGTGCTGAAACTTAAAATTAAAATGTTGTTTGTTTCAATATTTGATCTCAGATTTTCAGGAATACTTGTTAAAAAAACAAAGTAAATCTTTTCACACTACAGATCATTGGCTATTCACTGCAAAATGCGCAGAAATTATTCGTGTGAGAAAAGTTTTCATTATTTATGTTCATTTGTTGTGTGAACAAAAGAGTTCACAGAACACAGAGCTGGCAAAGCTCTTCCTGGAGTCTGTTTCACAGAAATACCATGTTAGTGCTCTTAATTTATATCATTGTGTTCTGCTGTCTGGGGGGGAAAGGAAGTCAAAGAGCCACATTCAAAGTGAATGTTGGGATATTTTCGCTTGTTGTATTTGAGAGCTGCACCACTGCTGGCTTTTATGATTCTTCTTAAATTACTGTACATGCATTTTAAACACAGATTGCTTTCTCTGCTCGTGAATATCTTTGCTTATCATTAAAATCAGCTCAGCAATGGTTATAAAACTAATGTTGCACCAATGCAATATTGTGTCCTTGATTCTTTTAGTGCTTCATTTGTAGACATTTCACTTTCCCACTGAAATAGATTTGTTCTGTGCTTCTTGTACGTTTCCTTTCCTGAAATTATCAGCTATTATTCCCAACTAACAGAAAATCATACTTTAAAACAAACTTTTATGGGGAAGAGCTGAGAAAAAATAAGTGAAGCAGAGCAGCTTGACATGACAGTAGAAGGAAAATAGGAATAGACAGACTGATTAACTCTTCCTTTGAGCAACAGCGGAAGGACTGAGGAGATTAAGAGCCACTTGTAGAAAAGAGATGAGTTTGGATTCAGAGAAGAGAAATGTTAGATAACCCCCACCTCTCTCTTGGATTTGAATCAGTAGAGATTACATGAAATTTCTTGTGGCTGAAACACTACTGCAGAGTGGCTGTGCTCACTTTACCCAGACTGCAGAGGTGAGGGGGAAAAAGTAATATCCAGCTTCATAAGCAGAATTAGGATGAGACAGAAACAGCAGAACTACTAAAAAATACCAGATGCCATGAACCTGAGTAATTTTTCATTTAATTGTTTCTAGAGTTTGTCTAATATGTGTGTATATATATATATTTACATACATATATATTTAACTGGTCATTTTAAGAAATTAATACAAGATTTAGGCAAAATCTTTGTTTTCTTCTCAGTGCTACCTGAAAGAACTTTTAGCCTTCAAAACCACATGCATTATCACAGAAATTATGGGAAACTTATAGGTTCAGTGGTCAGCATGGTAGAAGAGGACAGTTTGATTTTGGTAAGTGATAACTGAAGAAGTGCAAAATAAACCTAGAACCTGGGAACAAGAATCCAAACTAATAAAAGTTTGAAAATACATGAGGAAAGGAATGGAAATTAATGTGAAAGGAAATAATGAATAGCTGGGTTTATACTGTCTCTATCTTCCTTCCATTCTCTTAATTCTATTAATTTAACTCATTTTAGTACATGTATATTTTTATGGAATTATAAGTCAAGGTCAATGAGCAGGTCTGAATGGAGAAATGTCTCTGAATGCTAACTTGGATTTTAAGGCTTTGTTAAGCTTCAGAAAGTGCTGTAAAATTTTTGAAGTTCCCACCTAGAATATGGTAATTCAATTCCCCCAGCAATGCTTTCTGAGCCTTCATTACAAGGAAGCTCAGCTGAATTCAGGGGCAAAATAAAGAAACACTTTTTGGATAAAACATTCCATGGCTTCTGCAGCCCTTCAGGGATCTCCTCCTGTTTCCCCCATCTAAATTTTTAGGCTTGGCTTTAGAGCAGGGTTAAACCATTGAAATTCCAGGCTCCAACGCCAGACATTTCACATTTCTGTTACCATAGGAGGCTCTGTAGCATCATGAGAGAAATTACTGTTTTATGGCCAGTTGCAGAGGTTAGAACAGCTCTGGCACTGCAGGCTGGGAACTGAGGATGTGAGAAACTCTCAGGAGCTGTGGTGACCAAAGCAGGACAGGAGGCTATACGCACAGCAGCTCTGCAGCCCTGCATTGCTCCTTAAAAACTTGGGACATAACGTTCCTTGTGGGGTTTGAAGGACTTGCAGTGACTGGGAAGATTCAGGGAATGACTGGAGGTGAAGAATGATTCACCCGAGAGCTCCAGCTGAGTGCAAAAGACAAAGCAGAGGGGAAGAGGAGACAGCCAAAGCTTAACAAGTGAAGCACTTCTTAATTTTTTTAAAAAAACAAACAAAAAAACAAACAAAAACGAACAAAAAACATTGGGCATCTCAACTGTTTGTAAAATTGCCAGGAAAAAAGTGGCTGTTGATAGCCACAAAATGGATTATATTTTAGCACTTCTGTTTATCTTCAGGATATTACACAGGAGCATCATAAGTTATGGGAATGCAGATTGTTTAGTGCTGCTGACATCTGTTCCAAACCAACAATGAATCTCCCTGTGAGAGAGATGAATGAAAGAAATGGAGTGGGAACATGAGACAGGGCATTAGTGATCAGGATCAGGTTACTCACATTGATTTTTACCTACAATTTACTTTGTTGTGAAGGGAGGTTTGGAAATTTCTTCTACATGAAAAATTATTTGATTCATTCACTGTGGAGTAAGACAAACCATTGATTTCCATATGACAAAAATTAAAATAATCTCTACCACTGTATTTAGTGTGAAGATATTCCAACCAGTATTGACTTAAGCACTTACTTCAGCAGATACGAGTTGCTTCCTAGAAGAAAAGATATGCTGATATTCCTTTCGTTTTCATTATGATAATCATTATTAAAAATCACTGATATTCCAGTGCTTGGTATTTACACAATGCTCTTCCCATATATATTTTTTAAAAGCAGTAACTAACAGATGTTTTAAAGCAGAAGCAAATGCTGCAAAGTTTCAGATACAGCTGCAGGGATTCCCCTAAATTAGAGATTCTAAAGTACTCGCTGCAGTTTGACAATTTTATGTCCTTGGCTGATAACTGCTTGGACTGGAAGCTCAGTGAGTTAATCAGATCCTCCCTCACTCGTGTGCATTTGCTTTAATTACGCTGTCAGGCGAACCCTGGTTAGATAATGTACAGATTGTATAGACGTGTATGGCCCAATGAGGCATCACAGAGCAGCCGTTTGGGGTGGGAAACGACAGAGAGCAAGCCCTGCAGTTAGCAGTCGTGGATTTGAGAGGAAATCAATCTCTGATTGCACTCAGGCACTTGCAGGATTCCCCCTCTTCTCCACCTTCCGTGCTTCCAGCTTTGGGAATACACAGCAGAGCAATAAAAAACCCCACGATATGAACAGTGGGGAGATTTTTCTGACCAAAAAGACCTTCACAGCACTATCCCTTTCCCTGCTGGCACAATCCCAGCTGGCAGAGATTGCCTGGCCAGGCTGCCCCGTGATGCACCAGACTGGGAGCCACCGAGAGAAACGTCACCTCTTGCCTTGAAAACCTTCCAGCAATTCCACATATCCCGGTGTATTTATTTCTGTAGGAAAATCCCCCATCCCAGAAGCACTGAGAGTGCTATGGGTTGCAGAGATAGCCACGTGAAATACAGAGTGTGCAGAGAACAAATGAATAAGCAGCTCCTTCCAGCAAGGGATTGTATTTTTGTTGCCAGACTTCTGCCTTAGGACTTCTATTTACATATATATTAATACATATATATATACACACATATTCATATATAGATATATATTCATGTATATACACACATATAAAATATGTTTTAATAAACATTTAAAATTTAAAATATGCATAAATATGTATGCACTTATATGCATGCATATTTATATGCATATTAGGTACTGAGATAGACCAGCTGTAGAAAATACAAAATAACCACTTTTTTTTCCCCCCAAGTGCCTTTGGACCTGCAGGTTCCATCTCTGAAAGTCTGACTTCCCTGTTTGAGAACATAAAAGAAATACTGGCTCCCCTGAATCCTAAAAAGTCATGTTTTATTTTAAATTCTACCTCCTAGTGAGCCTGAGGAGGGTTTACCCAAGTTTGGTAAAATTGTGGGAAGGCTGAGTGTTGGTGGAGAATTACAGTAACTACAGCTGAGGGGGAAAATCAGTGTACAGCTGCAGGGGATGGTTAACCTGGTGTGCACCTGGGGGAGAGTAATTGGTGCTACAACAAAGAGAATTTGAACCTACTCATGGTGGGGAGATGATGAATCTCCACATTCGTGACCACAATTAAAATGAATAGAACAATAATTAGAGCAACCACAGAAGGAATCCAAACCGCGGGGATGGTGTATTTCCAGCACCCCCAAAGCCTCTGCACTCTAAGCTGCATCCTCCTTTTCTAAAGGAATGTGAATTGGGCTGAGCTGGCTTGGCTGAGCCTTGGATGTTTCTCCCAGGCAGAAACATCCCCAGTACTGCCACCCTAGAGAAAGAGTGCTTCATTCTGCTCCTTCTGCCACTAAAGCAGCACTTGAAGACAGTTTTCTGTCACAGTCACACTGCTCAGTCAAGCTCGTGCTTGCAAAGTGTCAGTATTTGCAATAACTCTCGTTTTGCTTATTAATCTTACCCTGGTGAGGAAATTAGAACAAAGATTGGAGTTAAAATTAGGTGACATTATTATTTGCAGTTTTGTTATCCGACTTCACTGTTTTTCTGGAGTTTAATGCGACATTCCGACTGTTGTTGGGTTTTTTTTCCAAAATCCTCAGAATCCAATTGCCCAACATGACAAGCAGAAGTTTTACTCTCAGGAAAGGAAATAGTCAGCAGCAAGGTATCTTCCTGTTCCTAAAAATACCTCCATACAAAAGCACCAAATATCAGACAAACCTGTGGGCTTTTGATGTATTTCTGACCATGTATTAAATTTTTGTGCTTTATTTTTTTCCCTATTACTTTGTTACCTGAATTTTATTACAAGATATTATGTTACTGGTTTATATGGTGTGATTGAATAGGTCAATCTCCTTTTCCACCAAATCACGTTTAGAAAAGATTTTATCTGTGATAAAACTAAAGAAGTGCCAATCTCTCGACCTGTTTAAACTTGCTATTTGAGGGAAGGTGGAAACAAACGCAAATGCTACTTGAATTTTGGCTGATATTGCATCTGATCCCATCTGATCTTCATTTCAGGAAGGTTTCATACAGAAAAGAAAGTGACTGACGGCTGTTTATGCTGTCACTTTATACTCAGGGTTGCATGATGATGAGCCTAACTGTGAATATTCCCACTCAGGTATAACAGGTGTAATATTACACTGTTCAGTAGAATTCATAACACTTAAGAAAAACACGATACTTAAGGAATTGCTATTTTTCATAGGGACTCATCTTTTTTCCTGTTACTGTCACAGAATTGGAACAAAAAGTTTTAAATTGCAGTAGCAGCTTCTAACTAGCTTTTTAATACAAGAATGTTTAGCATACCTCCTCCTTGGAAGAAAATACTTAATAATAAGGAAAATTAGAATTAATTTTCACCTATGGTCTGACCTGTTCTGTACTTACTCAGCACTTTACACTCAAAGAACAAGTTTATTGAGAAAGAAGCAATTAGAGAGGAGACTTGGGAAAACAAAGAGAAATGCTGGTTGGAGCAAACCAGACTACAGAGGAGACACAAGCCAGAGATCTAGTGTCCAACAATTAAACGGTTTGCTGCTCATACTCTATGTTGAACAAACAATTATCTCCACCACTCCTGGGTCTCATTTGTTCAGAGATGGTAACCTTAAGAACAGGTTTCCTTCTCCATTTCTTCTCCGGGGAATATCTCTCTTTTAGAACACTTTCTGAAGGAATAAGAAAGTTTATTTGAACATGAGAAGTAAACAGATTCCTGGTTTCCTTGCAATCAGGAGCTCCTGGTGTGTTGTTAAATACCCGATATAAACCGAAGTGTTTATGACCAAGATGCTCACTGATAAGTTTACAGAAATCGTGTCAGCTATATTGCAGCTCCCCTGGCATTAATAAATTAGTCGGGGAGTGGAGATTTATCTGTTGCATCTTTTTCAATGAAAAGACTGAAGAGTTTTTTTCACTTCCTGTTAAACCACCCGAAGCCTGGGGAGGGTCAATAAAAGTCACCAATAAAGCAAGTTTTGGGGCATCTGAGGCACCTCACATTTTTGTAAAAGTGTCACACCAAGGGGCTTAGGAATTTTCCAATCACCTGGCAACTTACAAACAGATGTAAGAAATTCCACTTAAGTCTTCTGAACTTCCCTTTCCTGCTGGCAGCATGTCCTCACCATCTGCCAGCTCTGCTGTCACAGCCTTTGGGCAAATCGTTCCTGCTCTGTTCTGCTCATTCCATGTCTCCAAGTGACACATTGGCTCCATCACCTGCTGCTTGGGACAACCTCCTTGGAACTGGGATCAAGTGAAAGGGTTTTGCTTCCAATCTTCTCTTTTCCTGATTCAAAACAGAATTTTCAGAAGGGTGGTTTATGTACATGGGTTAGAGTAAATATTCTATACAGGTGATTGGAGAAGAAGATTACTGCAGCATTTTATCTAGATTTTCTTGTACCAAAACAAAGCACACCCTTTCGAGTCCACGTTCATTAGACTTGAAACAAATGTACTGATGGAAAAAACCCAAGATTCATTGGCCTAACTTGGTCCAACTAATTTACTTTTTGTTCCCTTTATTCAGCTATCAAACTAAAGAACAGCGTTCATTCAGCTTTGAAAACCATTGTGTTTTGACAAAGTCCAAAAGTTTTCTTTTATGCTTCCGTTTGACTACAGTTTCTTCTTTTGCAACAGCTGGAAGTAATTATGTTTTATCATTTAGCTGGATAAATGGTTATTGTTCAAGAAGTCTCTAAAGGAAGTAAAGTTTTAATGGAACAAACTAAAACACCCAACAACATATGAATATATATAAGGTTTAACATGTTCCCAGGGTTTGCATAGGCAAGCAAGGAAGTAGGGAAAATTGAGGATATCTCATTTCCATGATACAATAGAGTTTGATGTTTCATTTCCTTTGAGCATGGAGAGGGCTGATCTTAATTGCTTCAGTTAAAGTCAGTGTTCAAGGATTTAGGAACATACAAAGAAAGGCAACATAAAGCTCGTCCAGTCCAACCCCACACCTTGCACTGTCCCAGGCTGCTCCAAGCCCCAATGTCCAAGCTGGCCTTGGACACTGCCAGGGATCCAGGGGCAGCCACAGCTTCTCTGGGCACCCTGTGCCAGGGCCTGCCCACCCTGCCAGGGAACAATTCCTTCCCAAGATCCCATCCAGCCCTGCCCTCTGGCACTGGGAAGCCATTCCCTGTCTCCTGGCCCTGCAGCTCCTGAGGAATTGTCCCTCTCTGGTTTCCCTGCAGTCCCTGGAAGGAGCTCTGAGGTCTCCACACAACCTTCTCCCCTCCAGGCTAAGCAGCCCCAGCTCTCTCACCAACTCCAGCAGAAGGCCACTATAAAGTAGCATTAAAAACTGAGTCATTTACCTTTTTTCTCCTAATGAGATGAATCATGAGGAAAAAGCCAGGTTAATGTTGCAAGGAGCTTAATTAGAATCAGGTGAGAGCCTGAAAAGGCAGCTAAGGTGCTTTCAGCCAGTGCTTATATGAAAAGCCTTAATTAAGAAGACTGATGGCCTTTTACTTAAGTCTCTTCAAGAGCGTAGAGAGTCTTGTTTAACTCCCCTGGATCCAGCAGCAAACCAGATTTGAAATTCCAACATTTTTCTTAGTGAGTAAAACCAAACTTCATCCTTGTGCAGCAGCCTCCTTTCTCTGGGTACTCACAGGAGTGCAGCATCATGAGGGGCACAGGAGAAAACACAATTAAATAGGAATTCAATAAAAAGTTTACTGGTAATTGAAGCATTCATAAAATTGCAAATATTTCAGTACAACTGCAGTGCAAACAATGGAATGGTAGATTACAAAAGTATTTTATAGCCAAGACTGCTGTGATTTTCTTTTTTTTATTTGCTCGCAATACACAAATCTCACACAGAATTCATTTAGCCATCTTTAAATCCGCATAAGCTTTAAATTTATCACTTTAGTCAAGAGTTTTTTCCCCTTCCTTTTTTTAAGGTTTTTTTTTCTTTTTTTTTTTTCTCCCTGTAAGAACAATAAGGTATATGAGGTATTTTAGCTGCAGGGTGCATATTTGGAGAAAGTGCTTCCTGCAGAGTTCCTCTGCCTTTCTTGTAAATTAACTGCAGAAACCCCGGTCATGTTACAGTATGACATTTAGTTTTCTAATCTGTTTAATGCCATGGTTTGCACATGATGTGTTCTGATGTGCTTTTATGTTTTTGATACTAAAAAACCACATTAGAGTTGCAGTAGGGATCCTTTCCACAGACAATATAACTTGAAACAAATTGCATATTTCAGTAGAAATATAACAAAAAGGCCTAACCTTTCATCATGTTCATTATTCTAGAAATACAGCCCATTTTATCTGTCTGTTTCTTGATATAATTTATGAGCACCACGTTGGGCACCTATCAATGCTGCATCCGTATCAGTTATATTCATTCATGCATATTTCAGTGACTTCAGGTTGAGGAAAAACCCAAACTTAGCATTTGGCTGGGCTCAAGTAGTCACTTGAGATATTTTGTGATCCATAATTACCTTTATTTGTGTACCTGTGAGTTTATACGTAAACACACTGCAACTCTTGTTTTCCAGGGTGGAAGTATTGCCTTGTATTTCAGCTGTATCGAGATACAAGTTAATCATCATCTTTTTGCAGTTATTCATACAAAGACTTTGTTAAAGGAAAATAATTACCTGTTTTATTCTCCATCTTCTTCAAGCCTTGGCGCTGCCCTTACTCCAGTTTGCTTGAAGATGCACTAGTATTTCAGATCGAGTGCTAAAGATTTTTTTCCCAAAGGAAATAGGCATTTTTGCTGCAAAAATTGTTACCTTCTTTCCTCTTACTTAGCAGAATTTCAAAATATAAATATATGTAATGGGAAAGAGTCTGGGGTTAAGAGGGGAGCAAGATAGGAGAACTGAAAGATTTGAAATTATTCAGAACAAAAGCTAAAGGCTTTTTTTTTTTTTACTATGACCTTCACCTTCTCTCTTTCACCCCCACTTTTGGTTTCAATCTATTTCTGTCATCACAGCCTTGGAAATTCTCATCTCTACAACTTTAGTGAGTCTTGTTGTAAGCAGGAGGAAAAAAAGTAATCCAGATGAATGTGCAGGAGAATTCAATCCTAGCAACATGTAGGGAAAATGAGTTACAACAGTACTGTCATCATTAAATGAATTATTCACTGGAGAATACTCAGCTGGCAGTTCTACTTTTGTGTTCCTATCCAGAACAAAAGATTTCAGTTCGTGATTCCAGTTCCCAAAATTTCCATGCACAACAAACCACCATCATCTTGACACCTACTAATTACTCTGCACAACAGTTGCACCTAATTGCATGTTCACCAGTGGATGATGAAGAGCTAAACCTAAATTCCAAGGTTTGTTTGTCTACTTGAGGCTCTGTAAATTAATGTGTTCTGCGTGAGGTGGATGGGATTTGTCAAAAAGCTGCGGGAAGCTACAGATGTGGACTGTTCGTTTTTATGTCCTGTGTTGAACAAAATAGGCAGTGAAAGGTTATTTCTACAGATCAGCATTAGAAACAAAAACAATGTTAGGTTTTCTTAATGCTTTGTCTACTGCACATTCTTTGCTTCCCTGTCAGTTGCTTTTCATGTGCCTGGAGTATTCGAGGTAAATTCTCTGTTGTTTTTGCAATCTACCTTCTCAAGATAAAAATAGTATCTCCTCAATATATAGCTTCCACAATTGTAACTTCAGCCAGTGTGGGACAATTCCAGGACAGCAGCCTAAATTCCAAGCAGTGGACTAAACTGAGAGGTGTTAGCCAGCAGAAATGCTAGTTTAGGGGCAAGTCAAGCCCTGGGTGTGTGGCTGAGGTGCTGAGCCCTGCAGAGATCCTTCCTCAGGCACTGCTGGGCTGCACAGTGCTCTGGCAGCTCAGCCAGGTGTCAGGAGCATCTTCTCACCATCTCCTCTGCAAGTCTCACTGCATTTGTTTGTCCTGTGGTGTTTCAAAAAAATGCAGAAAGTGTAGTGCTCGGAGAACATTGTTTTGGGGAAGGGAAGTTTTCGTTCTGATGCTTTTCCTCTGTTATGATGAAAAATTGTGGAAGTGGAATAGCAATAGAAATAAACAAAATCTGAGCTTTTGGGGGAAAGCACTGTCTGTGCGAGCTCTCCCAAAATTCCTGACAGGAAAAACAACTTAAATCCAGCAGGTCCAAGTGGGAAGCACAGACCCCTTCTAATGAGCAGAATTGCAACATTAAGAGCCCTGACATTAAAAGTGAAAAGCATATTGAGGCAGCTAACGTTTAACTTAATTATTATTTATTGAGCTAATTCTGACTGACTATGTAAGACACTGTGGATTAAAGCACATAATACGTGAAATGGTCACTTTGCATATATATTTTCTTCTATCCTTAAAGAATTTTCCATAACTTTTCAGTTCCTAAATCACTACTCAGCAAAACTCTTTCTCCAACAGTCCCCCTAAATCCAGATAAATATTAGTCAGCTCTTACTTAATGTAGAAAACCTATTCTGTTTGTGCCTTTTCAAATCTGTCATGGCTGTGCCTTACCTTGGCACTGCCCTTTTCCAAGGGGTTGGCCAAAGTGCTGTTTGTGCCAGAGGCACAGCCTTATCCAGACTAATTTTGGATAACTGAAAGGTCACAGCCACAAAGAAACAGCAGCTGCAATTACTGCCACGATGGAAGGGTGCAGCAAATCCGTCTGAACACCCAGCAGAGTTCACTGTTGTCTCTTGAGCTGCTGAACACAGAGTCCTGATCTTGGGAACAGAATGGAAAGCAATAATTAAGGCCTTTAATTTATCCCTGAAGTGTGAAAAGAAGTCTGACAGAGTAAACATCAGTTGTGACAAAAAGAGCAGGAGTCATGTGTTTGTGGAAAAGGTGGAGGTTTATGGAAAAGAGGGAGGTTTACAGGGAGTTATTCTTCCACTGCTGGGCAGAAGTCCCATTGACAACTCCAAGGGATATTATTATTTCCTCACTTTTTGACTCAGACTTGTGGGAGAAATAAACACACATACTTTGGGTGACTGATTCTGGTAATTAGCAGAGAACCTGAGCCCGCTAATAAAGCATTAGCAGAATGTGATATTTTTTCCAGCAGTTTCATTATTAATTCTCTATGAAGAAACATAACTGGCTGTACTAATTTAATTCAGAGAGCTTCTTTCTTTTCCTGACCTGCCATGTCACATAGGGTGTAAAAATGTGCCCAAAGAAAATGTAATGCTGGGATGCAGAACAAGGTTTTTCTTCAAACATAAAGTTTCAAAACCTCAGAAGTGGAAAAATTTATGCTTGTACCATTAATGCCTTTTCTTTTTGAAATACCTCATCACCATCTTGTTAGAGTGAAAATAACCTCCTCCCTTTAGCAGCAGAGTTCAGAGAGTAATTCAATTTAGCAGAAGCTTTTGAAATGTTGCCATTGTTTCTTTTTCCACGTAATACAAAGCCTTTGGATTGTTTTTACAAAAACAAAATTGCCAAAATGTCAAGTGTTCTGCTTGCAGCCTGATTTTTTTAAGTTGAGAAGGTTTTTCATATTTGAAAATGGTGACAGTAGGATACAGTATAAGATTTGGGCTGTTGTGAGTAATTCCCATCTGTGGAAAACTGAGGAATTGGATCCAGGTTTTTCCATCCATTCCAGTGGGACTTCACTACTTCTTGAACAGAACTTCCAATGGGATGTTCATTTTGCATTCTGTTGACTCCATTCACCTTACTAAAGGGTAAATCAGATTCCTTAATTTCTTTACACATTAAGCACAATGACATTGAGAAAGTCAATTATCTCTGTTCCGTGTTTCCTTAACAAGGATTTGCTCTTGTCTCCTTGATCAGGACAGGCTGCAGCTTTGCCCTGTGTTTGCAGTGAATTTGGGCTGCACCAGCTCAGCTTGGCACAGACCAGCCCATGGGCTCTCCCTGCTCACTGCTTACAGGGCAGTGTCTCTGCAGGGCTCAGGATGGACTTTGGGACTTTTCCACTTCTGGGAAGACCTTGAGGGGCTGCAGAGTGTGTCCAGGGAAGGGAACAGAGCTGGGAAGCGCTGGAGAATTCCTGAGGGAGCTGGGAAAGGAGCTGAGCCTGGAGCAAAGGGGATCAGGGGAACCTTGTGGCTCTGCACAACTGCTGCCAGGAGGGGACAGCCGGGGGGTCAGGCTGTGCTCCAGGGAACAGGGACAGCAGGAGAGGGAACAGCCTCAGGCTGGTCAGGGGAGGCTCAGCTTGGCCAGCAGCAGGAATTTCTCCATGGAAAGGGTGCTCAGCCTTGGCAGGAGCTGCCCAGGGAGGTTTGCAGTCCCCATCCCTGCAGGTGTCCCAGGAAGACCTGGCTGTGGCACTCAGGGCTCTGGGCTGGGGACAAGGTGGCATTGGGCACAGCTGGCACTCCATGGGCTGGCAGGGATTTCCCAACCTCAGTGATTCTGGGATTCTGTGATATTAATGCTGTTATACTCATGCCTGAGTCCTAATAAAGTCTTCCTTAGAAAACAGAACATTCCTATGAGTGCTATAAGAAATCACATTAAAATCCAAGGAAAGATGAACTTGTAAAACAATAAATCCACTGCTTTTTTCTTGCTTTTCATTCCAAGTGTGCAGGTTTCCTTAATATATAAAAATAGGAGGAAAAGCAATCTAAAATTTTTAGGGATCTTAACCTATTTTTTTTCCAAGCTGCATGTCTGGAAAATTAATAACAATTTATGATTTTTTCTTTCCTTTACCTCAGTGTAAGAGGGAAGAAGGAGCTGAAAGGAACCATTCAAGTTTAAGTGTTTGTTGTTTAAAATTTAAAGAGCAAACAAAAAATGATCAGAAGTGCTCCTTGACAAGTCCTGTTAAATTAAATGGTAGTTTGGATCCTCTTAATGTTGTTTTTTGTTGTAATTGGCTTACCAAAAAAACCACCCAAAAACATAAACAAAAAAACCTTTCTGTAATAAACTTCAGGAAAAGAAAATTTTTTACCTCTCCTTGTCTGTAGCAACTTGGTTGAAATGACAGAATAATTAAAATTTATTCGTTAAGATTGATGTAACAAACAATATATAATCCCTAATTGTCAGAGAAAAGTGGCTACTTGTGACACTTAATGTATTCCAGGCACCTAAAGTGGAGTTGTAATGGTTCTTTTTAATGTTGCTGTGTTTTCACTGTGCTGGATATGTCACTTTACATCTTCCTTGTAGTTTTATGCCAGTAAAATCCCAGTGTTAATGCAGCCAGCAGGCCTTGCAGCCTAGTTCAGCCCAATATGCAGTTGTTGGTGTTAATGTGACCTCAGAGAAGGTGCCTATGGAGAGCTGCCCAACTGCAGGGCCAGGCAAAGGAAAAGGCTGCCATTTACACATTTTGCAGACCTGCACTTTCCAAACTTGGTACAGTGGCTTTCCTAGGTGAAAAGGAACAAAATACTACAAGTGAAAGCATTGTTTAGAAATTAGGTCACAAAAAATGGAATTAAACCATCCAGGAGATTGGTGCTTTCTCCTAACTCCTGCCCTGTGGGATGGATCTGACTGCCAGCAATGTGTTTGTTAATTGCTGCTGCTGTGATCCAAGGAGCTTCTCAGAGCCTGACACTAATATTGAACATCTAAATTAAATTCCCTCTTGATGATGCAAAGGTACCTCAGAACAGCTTTCTGCATTACCTCATGAAAATTTTCCTTTCCAAAGGTCTGCAGCAAGTTTTCTCCTCCTGCCATTAATCTTTCTGCAATGTACTGTCTATTCAGCTAGTGATAACATTTTACGAACTATCAAACTGCTTTCCAAATTAATTTCTGTCATTATTAGAATGTGGTGGTTTATAAATTTGTCTGTTAGTATAGAATAAGTAAATTTTTATTCACTTAAAAAACATCAAGTTAAATGTTAAGGTATATTTTGGATATCAGTAAGTTAACTTCCATCCAGGTTTTTATTTCAGCTGAATGAGATAATATTTTCCTTTAATATTTAATTGTGTTAGCTATGTGAAAACTCACTAGATCTCTCTGGACAATGCTTAATAAATTACACAAGTCTGAGAGTAGTGAACTCCAACATGACCTAGCAGAGGTTGCTTGGAGTCACAGCACCTGCTTCTTCCCCGTTGGGCTAATGTGTGTTTATTACTGTGTTTAAGGCCATGAGGTGAAGGTAAAACATCTAGAGAAGGGTCCAGATTGAATTTCTGCCAGATATATAAGCTTTGCAACAGACAGAAATCTGCCTTTTCTATTGCACATCCGTGTCAGGGCGTTGGATGGGGTCAGCTTCAGCTGACGGCACTTGAGTTCGATGGCACTGTCTGGTGCCTGGAGAGAAAATGCCTGGAGCTGGTGTCATCTGGACTCCATAGGAACATCCTAAACTTCAGTTACAGTGCTGTATTCCTCCAGTACAAATGGGGTATGCTTGTAGAGTTGATAAGAAATGTCATTTTTGGGAGCTGTCTGTCCCCAGATATCAAGATGACATGGGCAGGTGTTAATGGCTCACATTTCCTCACACAAAAGGTACCACAAATTCAAATTCAAGCTTTCCTCCTGGATTTGCCTCAAACCATTCACCAGCGTGGGTTTATATTTTAGGAAGGAAATCTTTACTTAGGAAGAAAATGTTGCCAGTCAGGGTGGTGGGGCCCTGGCACGGAGAAGCTGTGATTGCCCCTCAGCTCAGAAATGAACATCTGGGATTTCCCAGCTTTCCTAACACAGCCTCGCTTTCTCCAGAGCTCCAGTCGAAGATTGAGCAGCACTAGCTCTGGAGACAGGCAGTGAAAATTCTCCTGGGGAGAAGGTGTTGCAGAATCCCCACAGCTCCTTCAAAGCCCTGCCAGCCATGGCTGTGGACACTAATGAGGGTCCAGGTGTCCTCAGTGCAATCTGATCAGAACGTTTATGTGGCATTGAGACTATTGGCTGCAGGTGCACTCATTTTCGAGCTGTCGCCCTGTCTGGCAGAAGGTAGTTTTAGTTTCTTATTTTTCAGAGGTAAAAAAAAATCCTTCCCTTCAAAGTCGTTATTTTTACCTCCAATTTCAAACTACTGCTTTTGAAGTCATGAATGCTAGGAATCTTGTGAGGACTCAAAATGAGTGTCTGTTGGGTAATAATAAACACAATTAGTTTTCTTAAGATTTTTTGATTGCTATATAAAATTTTACAATCAAGTTATCATGGAAGTGTGAATTCAGAGTTTTCTAGGGAAATGAGGTTTGCTGAAAGTTTACTGATATAAAAGGCTTTTACAAAAAATAAAAATCTAGTGGGCTGCTATATCCATCAAACTGATGGAGATTTTCCAACAACTTAAGGGGGAGAAAGTAGATTTTATATCCTGTTCTCTCCTTATTTATACACCTTTTTCTCCTCTTTATAGGAGGCTTTCCACTCAGATCAGACTAGTGGAAAAATATTTAACCACATCTTACTTTTTCTGTTACTATTCTCAACTTTTACCATCTCAAGTGCATTAATTATTTATGTAAATTATTTAAATGTGTGACCAGACTTCGTCAACATGAATCAGTTCTGTCATGTGAGAACTGAAATTCTTTGTTTTCATGATCTTTAAAATTGGCTTCCATTTCTGGCACAGTTCCATTTCTGAACCTTTGTGTGTTTTTGAACCTGTGTGTGAATGTCTTCAGATAAGTAGGAGTAGTACAGAGAGAAATAATTATCTTATCCATCAAAATTATGCTGGGAAAAGTTTGCTGCTTTCCATTATTTTCACTGTCATCCAAAATGCCAAATTTTCAGTGAAATTTGGAGATTACTTTCTTGAACGAGTCACAGAGAACTGTAACATCACAAGTCAAATAAATAGGAAAATCAATTCCTTTAACTGAGGCAAATGCTATGAACAAGTAATCGTAATAGCGTTTTTTTCTTGCAACCTCACATTAACATATTGTACACTGACATAAAAATAGATTACAGTATCTCTGAAATTAAAAATGGATCTGTATATCTATATTTCCCAAGACAATCTCGTACCGCATTTGATCAATTCTCACCCTCTTATATAACTATTGATGGAACAACAAATTATTCAGAAATAACTGATCAGTGTTGGAATCTGTTCCCAGACTTCTTATTGTATCCATGCATTATTTTCTAATTTATGATTGTGTTTTCTTATTTATAGTTTCCAAGCACAGGCATGTTTATATCTCAAACTCATCAAGAAGTTCTTTAGAAACTATTATTCTCTAAAACCCTGCATAACCTCCAATAAATGTGTGCTCTGTAGCAACAAAGGTGCTGCAACCTCTCCATTCTCATCCAGTCATTTAAACAAACTGTAGGGCAATTTCTTATTGGTGTTTTCAGCAGCATATTTAAAATATACAATGAAATAGTCCAAATCATCTGCATTAGAAGGTGGGAAATAATTAGTCTGGCAGAAAATATCTTTTCATTCTCTTAATCAGTGGGTGTGAAGATAAGCATTTACTTCTCTTCCATGTAAGTTATCAGTGGAAGGCTGTAGAGAGAAATAGAAAAGGTGGTTAAAAGCACAATGCCAGTGTGTTACCCGTCAGTAGAAGAGTGGGCTCTGCTATTTATTTCCATCATGCAGACACCAGCTCATCTGTACACCGATTTTTAAAATAGGGCAAGTGTGTTTATGGGATATAAAACCACCAGCTGTTTACTGTGAAACCCTGCAACAAGTGCATTAAAGAGATTTTTGGAAATGTGCATCTACTATTGCAGCTCTTTTATTATAATGGCTGTTTCTAAGTAGAATATGGCTTAGCACAGCACTTTCCATATTAAAGTTTTTAGAACAAGAGTGTGCCATTACAGATATTAATCCATTTGTGCTCAAAGTAGGATTTTCCTAGAATATTATTAATTATTGGCACTAGAGATGCAGGAGTTAATGTTTTTTGTAGTCTACTTCCAGTTTTAGATTTAATACTTTGTGATATAAAAAAATCCTGTTTTGATGAAAAGAAAGTATAAAGGCTAGACTGGCTTAGCTTTTCTTCAGCCTTGCCTTCCAAAGGCTAAATTCCCAGGTAAATGTTATTTATTCCTTCTCCCTCATGCCTCACTCCAAGATCCTCACATCCCAAAGCTTGTGCAGTTCGCACTTGTTCTGATCCTCCTAAATTGACCAATAAACGATCCTTCATTCTGAGCAAATTACTGGTGTGAGCTGTGAAGGCATCAATCCAGGGAGAAAGGTGGGATGGTCTAGATGCATTGTTTCTCCTGTAGGAAACACTGCCCTGTCCCACTGGGTTGGAAAGAACAGAAGGTTACAAAGACAGAGTTCTAAAGTGCTAGATTTAAACTTACCTGAAGTTACATTAATAAAAAGCTGAGTGTTAGGGTTAAAATATTTCACGAAATCACAGAATCATGCAGATTGGAAAAGACCTCTCCAAGATATGAATATGAGTTGCACAGAGAACATGATTCTATAAGAATATGAGTTGCACAGAGCTGTATGGAGGATTTTGACCCAAGGCTATGATACACCATGTATGTACAATTATATGTATTTCTATATAAAATAACACAAACAAATATATAATATCGAGGTTTCTTTGCAGGGCGCTGTACATTTTTGGTATGTTTTCGAAACAGTCACCTTTCCCAGAATTTCCTGATTAGCTTCTGTCTCCCAACAGTACATTAATACACTGAATCAAAGCTACCTCCCCAGCAGGTACTTCTGCAATAGCTTTTCATTGCTGGCTCAGTGCTTTCTCTTGATAAACCAATAAGAGTTATTCATTTTCTGAAAACAGTTTAAAAAAAAAAAGTCTAAAACTGCCTGTTTAACCTGATCTTTGATTTTTTAATTGAAAAAACCCACAATTGTTCATCTGTGTTTCAGAATTACAACCTCTCTGTTCTGCTTCTCCCAGTAAAAGCAGATGTGACATCAGGAACCCAAATGTGACATGCATGTGGTTCATGCCTTAAAGCAAATAACTGAGCAGAATTGCACAGAAAATAAAATAGCTTAATTCTAAGGGAATGTTCCAGTTTAACCAATGTTTCATGAATTTTGTGGAGAGACAGCTGAACAGGAAACAAATCTATTTAGGTTCCTCTTGTCTAGGAAAGCATTTCAAGAGGTCTTCACCATGCTGGTGACAGACAGGTTACCTCTGATGTCAACATATGCATCCTTACAAACTCAGTGAAATTTACTTGTCAACATTCAACTATAGATATGAGAGTATTTAACAAATTCAGAAAGTGAAAATACCTAATGTACTGAAAAACTCCAACACAAGAACTGCATCTGCAGTTCGTCATCTCAGATATGATGCTGCAGTAGCCATTAAATCTGATTTTAGTATCTGCTTAAGGTTGAGAAGGAGCTTTTCTTATTTGAGTCAAGTCAAATACCAGAAACTATTTTTTTTAAATAAATCTTATATACAGTGAGGAAAAAAAAACCTATTTTGTATATGTTCTTCTTAGTTCTCTTAAACGACAGCTGTTCCCACAACAGCCAAATAAAGTGCACATTATGTTGTCATGTCATGTGTTTTTAAAGTGAATAGTAGCAATCATCTTCAAGGATGTGCTGGTATAATTGTATTTCTATTTTTAATATATTTTTAATACATTATCTAATTTACATTTGTCTATAGATATGCAAATTTACATTCCATACGCAAATATCACTAAGGCTAACTATAGTGCTGTAGGAATTGATCTGTGTAAGTGCTGAAAGAACCATGACCCTTTCTGTAAGAGCCTGAATGTTATAGCTGAAATATTCCCTATACAATAAGGAACTCAAGCAAATGGAAGAAAAACTTCTCTTTTGATGAGATATTTAAAAGCTCGGAGTCTGTAAAATTCTTGTGTGGAATTCTCACAGATTGTGCATCTGTATGTGCTGTGACTAGAACCCTCAGCAAAGAGCAAACACATTTTCCTTACATTTTGAAGAAAATGGGCAGGGATAAAGTCCACAGTCTCTGTAATTCTACGTAATTCTCTGGCAAAACTGCAGTTTGAACATGAAAGCCCAATGCAATATCAAAACCAGTTAATGAAGAACACAAACAGTGAATAAACTGAGCAAATGTTGGCAGAGAGATGGAATCTCAGAGTGCTGCACCATTGTTTTTTTCCTTCCACTGAGGGCCTATTGCAGATCATGAAATTAGATCCTCATTTGAAAAACCTCTGCTCTCTGCTGCCTTTGGAATTGTGAATCTCTAATGTGAAAGTCACCTCAAATCAGGGGCAGTTGTAGCAGAGCCATGGATGGGAGCTCAGGTGCTGCTCCTTTGGGCACTGGGAATGGATTCAGCTCTGCCTTAAGAGCTGTGGGAGAATTCACTTGTTTGCCACTCAGCCAGAGACAGACTTGAGGAAACAGACCTCCATCCCAAATTTATTAAAGGTAATTTGGTATGTTATTTTTACTGAAATGCAACTGAATGGTTTGGTATGGGATTTGTAGAGCAAGGCTGTGTTGGAGAAGGTTCTGTGTGCTCTGTAAATGTGTGCCCTGGTGGAGTCTTGTGTTTTGCAAAAGGTTAGTTTATCTCTTTTAAAGTAAATAAAAATGCTGTTTCTCAGTAGACCACGGATGTTTTTTGCAGGCTCAACAAACTTTACCTTCAAATCTCAGTAATTGCTAGATGGACCTAAAGCAGGTAGTTTAAGCTTCTGCTAACTGGTCTGGAGAGCAAAATATACAAGATATTGCCATTATTCCAAACACTGGGATGTGTTCAGAACTGCAGATGGTTTTTTCTGACAAAGAGACACTACCATGAGTTTTTGCAGTATAGAAAATATTTTGCCACTTTGAGTTCTTTGGGATATGCTGCATCAATACTTCCTCTGAATTCCTGGTTACTACACCCAAGCAGTTTCCAGGCTGATGAACTAACGTGTGTTAGATCCAGGTTAAAATTCTGGCTTGGTATTCATCTTAATGTAGATTCGCTTGCCTGATTTTTGATGTAGTCCTGCAACAGTTTGAATCCAGACTATTTATGAAAGCAACCCTGATTAATTGAACAGAAAAGGTATAGCTATCCCAGGAAAAGTTAAGCTGAGACCAAAATTTGCAGTTTATTATGTCAGTTTATGAGGAAGGGGCAAGGCCGTAATGAAATTGCTCCAAAAGAAATAAAATAGAAGAATAAAAAAACAGGTGATGAAAGAACCACAAACCACTGCAGAAGAATTAACAAAAGCATGAAACAATGTCTTTGTGATAAGACGATATCAGTACAAGTATTACATTATCAGTCAGAGATTGGGATAGAATTTATTTAGATATTCAGGACCTCCTGCATTGAAAATGTCAATCAGAGTTACTAACTCTGTGCTTTACAGTAAGTTTCCTTGGAAAACTGACAGGGGTGTCTCTGAATAGTACAGCAGAAAGGGTAGGAGCAGATGAAAAACTGGAATACAGATGGCTCTGTTTAGCAAGAGCAGAAAAATTCAGAGTAATCCATATTAGAGAGCATAATACATGTGCTACAGAGGGCTGGGAAACACTGGGAAATTTAATTCAACTCCTTTTTGCTTCAGTAGGGAAATGGTGATTCATTATATTAATTCCAGTGACAGATTAGGTTTAGAAGGTGAGATTCAAAGTCTGTAGGTACTGCAAGGAGGGTTGTTGGGGTTCAGCTGTGGGGTGGAGGATCCCAGAGATGCTGCCAGGCACTGATCACACCTCAAACCCTTCCTGTGGGGTGCAGCAGCATTTCTGCTGAGCCAGAGGCTTCGGGGGCTCCTGGAGTGCAGAGAACAAACAATATTTCACTACAGGAACACAGAGAAATCCAACTTTGCATGGGAGTTGCAGGCATTACAGACAGACATGCTCAAATCATTAAGTGATCAAGAAGCAAAGCATGCTAAATTGCAATGGCTTATTACCAAATATTTAGAGGCAAATCCATTATTCATATAAATTTTAAACTGGGCAAGACTGTCAGCTTTAAATTACACAAGGATTTCAGAAACAGAGTAGTCAGTTGTTTATACAAGCACTTTGAAAGACAAGACTGAGCTTTTTAATTACCTTCAGAGACGTTTTCTATTATGCTTATTAAAATTTTAATCTATACCTTGCTAGCTCATCATAGTCATTGATTTAATTAATTATGACTACATGATATTTACTTACAGTCCACAAAAAATGTAACAATTGTCCCTGTGATTATTTTTTATCCATGTTATTTTAAAGATTACTTTAAACTTTGAGATCTTTTTACCACACTGTCATGCTCAGCCTTATAAAAGGTTTTCAAGCAAAAAAATGCAAAAGCATCACTGGTGATCTGGAGTCACCATTCACAGTTGAGGCTTGTCTTGGGTAGAAACCATCTCTTTGTTCTTTAAAATTAATTCTCAGCAGTGGTTTATGATCCTCTGCTTTTAGTTCTGTGCCAGACTGAAGAGTTTTTCTGTCATAAGGAGGAAAGATAAATCTTTCCAAGATTTTTCGCTGTGATCTACATCAACAAAGAGATTCTATCACTTGAGCTGTATTCAGGTTGTTTTCCTAATCTCATCAGTAGAGCTCTAGTTTTGCCCACCTTGTGTCAGGATTTTTGGAAATGTAGTAGTGAATGGAGCATCATAAATATTGAAAGATATTTTTCATAAAGATTTATCCATTTTCCAGTGGAGTTTTACTTCAAAATGGATTGTTAATATCACTATTCATGTTTTTCTTGGGTTTATACTAAAGAAAATCCATTAATTTGAATATTGACCAAAACAAGCTTTTGCTGTAATTACAGCAGAGTCATTGAAAAAAAAAATTGCTTTGGGCATCACAAAAATGAATCTGGGGTTAAATTTCTTAAATTATCAAGTCATTTATTAAGTCCCAAGATAAGAGAATGCAGTGTGACTCAGCTGCTTACACAACTGAGTTTGAATTGTGAACTGTGAATATTCTCTGTGAAGAAATTTGAGTCAGCTGGGATAGAAGTTTTGTCTACGAAAGATTCCTCACACGATAAACAAAATCCTTCAGTAAAAACCTGGAATATGTCTACAAACAGAACTCTAAAAATCCTCCTCTGCTGAATACACTTTTCCATCAGTATTTAGACCACATCTGCCCGTGAGCAGGTTGAGCTCCTATATTCCAATGCAGTCATTAGGCTGTAGGGGTAGAAGTTATGTTTGAGCAGGCAAATTTGGATATTCTGCCCTGAAATCAATTTGACCCAGGCTTGTAGGTGCCTCATATTTTGTATTATTTTCTGTTGTCTTAGTTACACGGTGAGAGAGAAGAGCAAAAGGACAGATAAACATGCCAATAAAAGGAGACAAGTAAGCTATTATCTATCCTTTGACTGTTTACACTGGATAAAATGGGAATTAGTATTCCAGGCTTGTGGCTCTACCTCTTGGCTCTTAGACTTTTAAATGCAGTTGCTAATAATCCCCATGCATTCCTGCTGCTGACAGATATGCCACAATACTTTAATCAGCACTGGCTACAAGGCTAATAAAGGTTACTAATAAAATAAAATTCTGTAGGGGCTCCCTCTTTACAGGCAATATCAAGCCCTATGAACTTTTAATGCCTCCTCTCTCCATTTAGATAGTCATGGCTCAAAGCCTGTATTAAAAATAGCAAGGAATGCTTATTCTGAAGTGTTTGAAAATATTGCAAATTACACTGTAGTATTGGCTTACTCCAAACTAATCTTATCCCTTACTGACCTTTGCAGAAACACTTCTCTTTCATTTGGCAGCTTCATTTCCCTCCTTTCCTTCTGTCTTATTCCCCTGTCCTTTTACCTGTGGTTTATTTAGTCATCAGGAATTGGGGAGATGGGGCTGCTGATTTTAACTATGTAGCTGATAGGTTTGTTGCGCTCACCCAGAAGCAAATACCTATTTCTCATTCCATTTCCATTGCAGCTTCATTTTCATCTCAATATTGTATTCCACAGCAGCTGCACAATACATTTCTTCTGAGGAAAGCAATGAATGTATTTACTCTTTTCTTTGCCTCTGAATGGGGTTCTGTCCTTTATATTCCTGCTCGTTTTATTAAAAAAAAATTATAAATTCATCAGGAAGCTAAAAATAAATGCAACATAAATGAACATTTTCAATAAAGGTGTTTTTTTACTATTATTTATTAAAAAATAAGTAGAATGTAATACAAAAAGTGCAAAAATTAATAAGCCCAATGGAAAGCTAGAATCTTGTTACAATGAAAGATGGATATATCTTGTATTTTTTTAAGATCACCAAGCTTCTATCAGGTCTAATTCTACCCTGATAGTTGATATAATTTTCCAGACTTCATAGTGGAAATTGGATCTTTTTACAGTCATGAAGGAAAAATTGAAGCTGGAGTGGTCTTGACAGAATGAGTGCATTTAACTACAGAGCCCCTATTTCATTTCCAGCCACATAAAATAAAATCCCCAGACATTGATCTGCACCACGGAGTTGTTTCAGCTCACAGTCTCCGCTCACAGGACCAGGAGATATTGGATTTTTGTTTCCAGGCTCCATCCTAATCCAGCAGTCAATGGGCTTCCCAGACCGCCATAAATCTGTGGCCAAAGCAGGCTGGCACAGACATGCCCATCACAGCCCTGCTGTGGAGGTGTTTATAGACCATCAGGGTTGGCACCGTGCTCACTGAACGTGAGACATCCCAGCTGGCCAGAGCCACTGACAGCACCCAGAGCTGTCCCCAGTGCTCCTCAGAGTGAATCTCCTACTCCTGTGTAAAGCAGCATTCCTTGGTGCTCCGGGCAGTTTCTAGGGATGAGCTCTCCATGCTGGCAGAGCCCTGGCTCTTTTGAACCCCAGAGTGTTGGGGAGCTCCTGCTTTGCCTGGACTGGGCTCAGCAGTGTGCTTTAGGGAGCTGGGGCTCACTGATGTTCTCTTATCCGTGCCCACAGCTTGCCTGGGTCATCCTCCCTGCTCAGGGATGACAATCGGGATGCCTGGGCAGGGAGTGACCCCAATGGCTCTGCAGCACAGGTGTCTCTCAGGTGTCAGAGGAGGGATCTGTACGGACATGGCTGATCTGTTCCTGCCCAGGAGGTGGGCATGGCAAAGGGCCCAGAGTTACCCAGGAGCTCCTTTTCAGGAGCCCTGTTTGCCAGGTCTCAGGTGAGGTTTGGTGTCTCACCGTGAGTGTCACTCAGGCCCAGGGAGGATTCTGCACCCACCTGGAAGGTCTGGCAAAGCCTCTTTGCTCCTGACGAGATCTCTCTTCCCTCACTTGACCCAAAATGCAGTGCAGGGCAGTGCTGATAGTCTGGTCCCTGGATAGGAGCTGCTCCACTCATCTTCTCCAGACTTTTCCACCAGATCCTGAGCTTTACCCTTGGCCTTTCAGCCGAGGTTTTCTCATGTTGTGCCAGCGATGCTCTGGGTGCTCAGGGAGCCTGGAGCACCCTAGACTGACCATCTTGCAGGGCTGAGCGGAAAAACCAGACATTAAAAAAAATATTATAAAACCTAAACAAAACCTGCAGTAAAATATACAAATCAGGTCTTAATTTCGTTTGTTTTTTTTTTTTTTTTTAATTTGGGATCTACTTCTTGCTGTTACTGCGTGAAGCTTGATTTTCACTGCTTCAGCCACTGTGCTCTCCAGTAGACCAGAGGTAATGGATAATCACATCTAAGCAATACATCTCAAAATCCTAAAGCCAAAACAAGACTAACGAGCCCCATACTAAATGCTTATGTTAAATAAGTCATCAAGATGCTTTAACGTTTAAATCTATGTTCTATTCAAGGATTTCTGAGAGAGAATGAAGACCAAAATTCTTGATTACAGTATTTGTTCCGACTTTGTGTAAGTTAAGAACTAATTCTCTTCCTTTCATTTAAGATTAAGAAAAAAAAATTGGATTAAGTGATTTTCTGTGAGGAGGACCAGCAAAGTGACTATTCTGCTTATGTCCTATTTGCAGGGCTCAAGAAGGAACCAAATGATATTTAAGGTTCTGTGAAATTCGTTAGCAAAGGTATGAGATTTTTCAGCAGAATAGCACAAGTAAAAAAATAAGTTATTTCCCTATCCATGTATTACAAATGTTTTAAGATGTTTCTAGAAGGACTACTTGCAAAAACAAGGTTATATCCTTTTTTTTCCCCCTTTCTTGCTGTTTTTAAAATGCTTTATTTTTTTCTAATGGCTTTTACACTCTGTTCATAAAAGAAAATCACATACCATCAGTTAGCTGTACAGAGCAAGCCTTATGTTTTGTAATAATATGCCCAATTTGCTGTACTATTTTTGTAATCCTGCCAGTGTTTAAGACTTCCCTATTCATCACAAAGTCAAACCCAATTTTTTCACTGCTTGATTTCTTCACTAGCACTGCAATTAGCATGTCCTCAGTCCTGTTCTTCCTTTTTATCAACAACTGGCAAGCCTACAGCATTTGTGCACTCCAGACCTACAAATATTTACAGTGAAGGGTTTCAGGCATATCCAGGTGAAAATTCTGGATGCAGAAATAGAATAATTCCTCCTCACTGCAGCACTGTCCTTTTGTTCTTACTTGACTTCAACATGGTTCTTTCCACTGAGGACTCTTGTTTGGAATTCCTGCTTTCCCATCTGCTGGTGCAAAACTGATGTGCAGTGCAAGAGTTCTGCTTGGGCCTCTTTTGAAGTGATCTGTGAGGTTTTCATTGTCAATACAAAACTGGACTATATCAATCCTGGAATGCAGTATTTGTTGAATAACAAAGCTATCATTTTTCCATGGTTGTATGGATGCATGCTGGTCTTAGAGTTATGAGGACACAGTTAAAGGAATAAAAGGGCTTTACTTTGGTATTTGAATAGGATTTTAGGTGCACAGCTCCTCAAAGGTGGAACACACCCAGATACACACACTGTATAATGTGCATATACAGTTTTCATAGACTTTGCAAATTAGCATATCTGTCTAGAATCCCCCAAGAAGCAGTTTAACAAATGACATAATGTCTCCCTACTCTAAAGAACGTCTCCCCAAATGAGGTTTGAGCCCAGTTTACAAAATACGCTCCAGAGAGAAGATTTCAACCAAGGTTGAAACCTCAAGTTTTGAGAAAGTATAGAGCTCTCTGGCCTCCTACTGGGGATGTTTGATCTTTTTGCCTTGCAGAACCCCAAAACTAAGCTAGAATATCGGACTCCAAAAGTCACAAGCATGTAGGCTAAGGGTATAGAAAATATATAAAAGGGTATATAAAATATATATAAAAGGGTATATGAAAAAGAAAAGGCAAAAATCACCAGGCACTACCCTGAACAGCCACAGAGATCCCTAAAGAGTCTGCCAGGTCCATCCCTCCATGGGTCCCTTCAGCCTGGCAGGAAGGATCAGTCACCAGCAGGACAGGCTGTGCCAGGTTGGTGGCACCAGGGCAGAGGCTCCACGCTGTGTCTCGTGCAGATAAACTTGAAAGAGGCAGAAGAAAAGGCAGCAGCAATCCTGTCAGCCTGTCAAGAGCCCAGCTTGCACATAAAACAATGAGATCCAACATGGTCAAAGCCGAGTGACCCAAAAAACTCTGCCTGAAATTGTTGTGCAGAGCCTGACAGTTATGGACAAGGCCTGCTTTAATGGAATAAAGCCACTGGCAGAGGGGAGAATGAAATGAAGAGAAAATTACCATGTGAAGAATTTATATCTGATTCTGACACTTTCTTTTTCCATGTAATTATGAACGTGTTTTTTAAAAGTCCATTAAAATTCCATTCAGATTAAGATGAACTGTAAGAACAGGAATAAGGGTAATGCATTGCAAGATCCTGTGTTGACAATCAGTTTTAGGCAGTAACCTTAATCAAGGTTAATGCCATTTCAGTGCCACATCTCAGGTCCTCATTTTGTGTCTTAGGCAAGCCTGGCATTTTTATTCTTGGTTTGTTTTGTTTTTTTTCCCCCAAGTAATCTGTTTTATTCGTGGTATGTGCTGCAGACTAATTATTCAGGCTTATCACATGTTTAAATAACTTCTGTGATGAAACTTCATAAAATATTTATTGATTAATGTAAAGTACCCAAGATCTAAAAATATTTCTGCCTGGTTTATTTCAAAGCAACTATTAAAGAATAGTTACTATTAAAGACTATTATTAAACTATTAAAGAATAGCCCCACATAAAGATGTGGGCCTTCAGACCAAATTCTCAGTAATTTAAGCGCTTGATTGTTTTACTCTTGCTATAGAAAAGTCTATGGGAAGGTAATTCTATTTCTAGGAATCACAACAAATAGTTCTTTTTTTTTTTTTTGGTTTTTTTTTTTTTTTTTGTCTCTGCAAGATCTCATTATGCTGTGCATGTCTGCATTACCCTGTATCAATTCTGCCTCATTAGATGGGGTTTATTACAGCATGGTTTCCACTATAAGCCCCCTGGTTCAGCTCCATAATACATCCTGCTTAGATAATCTATTTGCCTGCACCACTGCTTTGCCCTCCTGACATTTTTTAGCCTCATATCTTTAGTACCTTTAGCTGGCCACTGATACTCTCCCAAATGCAGACATAACCCAAATATACGTGGTTTAATCTTTTGTGTAAGGAGAGGGGGGAAGTTCTCAAAGTTTGGAGTCGTTGGAGATCAGGGTGTGAGATTTGCAGACTCCTTTTCTGGCAAAAATTCAAATCCTGCCTTCGAAATGCTGATCTGACAAACTTGGTGAGATGAGTCATCCTAATTATGTAAGTGACCTCAGTGGCTGTGTCACATTGCTCTGCAATTTAAGGAAAGATTAAAAGATTTGGTCATTAGGAGGGGATAAAAATGGCTGCAGCTTAATTGAAAATGCAGGGAACACAGGAATGACAGAAAGGAGTAGTTTTGTGTCTGAAGCAGACTATAGGAAAATTGATGTTATTCACTGTATTTTCCAGGAGTAAAGCTATGGATTTCATTGACTCATGTTCACAGTGTGTGTATTTTGGAAACAGCACCATCAAGTGGATGGAAATACAGAGTTAGGTCACTTTTAGCTCCATTTTCAGAGCAAATAAATATAGAATAATAAAAACAAAGATAAAATAAAATAAACATCCATTTTTGCTTTAATGTGGGCAAAAATTTATTCTCAGCCAGACCAGAAAACCAATGAATCTTCTGTACCAATGCAATGAATATTATACTCACTTTTCACTCTGAATTGAACAGGTATTTACCATACTCTGTGTTGGATTGGAAGGTCTGAGGGTTGGCCAGAGCAGAGGTACAGGTGGAATATTGGTAACTGGCGGGAAGTTTCACCTCGTGCAAAAGGGGATTTTCCAAGGTGATGTGCTGTGGGTGAAAGGCATCTTCCGCCTCCCTCCAGGAATTCCATTTTTGACTGGCTATTAGTATTGATCAGCCTCCTTGGAGCTGCATGTTTTGGGGAATGGAAGTCACCCCAAAGGCTAAAAGGGGATGTGTTCCTAGGCAGATATGTTGGAATGAGATCTTTGGGGGCCTCAAGCCAGTGTGGAGTGATGTTTGAGGCAAAAATATACAGATGGTCATAATCTCCTATATCCATCTGATTTATTCTTTTTTTAATCACAGTACATTCTGATTATAGCTTTGACTTTGCTCTGCCTTTGCTACTGTTTTCCACTGCATATCAAAAAAACTTTTGTCTGTTCTAAAAAATACTAAGCAATGGTCTAAGCTGCTCATCTGCTAAGAGCTACCCATATTTATTCACCTCTGTTGTTTACTGTCATTAATAGCAATTGCATTTCACAATCTGACCTTGAAATGACAGTTTATGTGCATAAATTCTCTCTCCCTCTAACACACATAAACACATAGTATTCATGAACACAAACATTGCATCAAAAATCTCTCATTTAATACTAGAAAAATGCAAGTGTGAAGAAAGAACACAATAGTATTGGAAATGTTAATGCAATTTTTTTCATTAAATACATTTTTTTTTTTTAATGTCTGCATCCTTTCATTTCCCCCCAGCATAAAAAAACATCAAAAGCAACTGCACAGTTAGAACAGAGGCGTTGTGTGGTTGTGGTGCTGTTCCAGAAAAGAATAATAGCATAAACACCAGGAATCCTGTTTTCTAATAAAAGCAAATATGCAGTTGGTTCCCTATAAAGAATTATTTGATGTACCTATGGGAGGTATCTGGAGACCATTTGATGCAAAACTGTTGTGCCTCCCACTTGGTAGATAATTTTAGGAATACATTCTGTGTTCAGCAGAGAACTTGCTTTCTGTTTTCCTTCTCCCCTGTGAGCATGAAGAGAGTTACAGCATTGAAGATGGAGAAAGGATTGCCCTGTCCATCCCACAGTTTTTTGGGATGAGTGAATGTTGCCCAGGGACATTATTCACTAAAACATCTATGAATCCTTCAAGGGAAAAGGCACCACAGATTAACTTCTGTTCGAATTCCGCACCCCATCTCAGTGCTCATTTCCAAGGAGGATTGATAGTGTTTCTCATTACAGTAATCACATTAGATCTCCTCGCCTTATATTCAGGCACTGATGGAAAGGAAACACAGCTCAGAAGTGCTTAGAACCTCTTTTGGCAGCTCTCTCTGGGGGGACATGCATTTTCCTTTCCATAATGAGGACCATAAAGAAGAGAAATGCTGTGGCCTGGTACAGATAGGGAGTCACATTACAGTAACTTTTCACCAGAATTAGAGTAGTTAGAGACTACTATATTACAGCAGGGCTTGGCAACTCTTCTACTGTTAAGAGCCAACTGTCAACGTTTCTGTTATAAACCCCATTTTTCAGGAGTTTATAACTCCTCTGGAAGTTCCACTCAGGGGGAAGCTTACTTTAGAAAGACTAAGTAAGGGATTGATCCTTTGAAAATGAAATAGAAGGGAAAATAAGAAGAAACCTGAAATCCATGCATTTCCCATTTTGTTTCCTTTCCCTTAGTACAGTTGCTTTGGGTTTAGGATAAGGGACTTACAAATAGAGATTTCAAAAGCAGTTCAGTGCTGATACAGAAGTTATTAGTGTGTACTGAGAATTCTCACTCAGCTCCAATGAGTAGCTGCCAAAGAGCCACTAAATGGATTCAGAAGAGGCTGATTCCTCTGGGACAGTCTGGTAACAAGAGAGAAAACCCAACAAAATACAACCAAAGCAGTGCAAAGTGACCTGATGGAGGTGATTCCTCCCTGGCAGGGTGGGCAGGCCCTGGCACAGGGTGCCCAGAGAAGCTGTGGCTGCCCCTGGATCCCTGGCAGTGTCCAAGGCCAGCTTGGACATTGGGGCTTGGAGCAGCCTGGGACAGTGCAAGGTGTCCCTGCCAGGGCTGGGGTGGCACTGAAATAACAGTATCTTTCAGGTCCATTCCAACACAAATGATTCTGTGATTCAGTGGTTTTGAAGTCTGAAGAGACTCTCACTCTGGCAGTGGTGGGCAGTGAAGATGCTGCTTTTCCAACAGGATGTTAAACTGATAACCTCCTTTAGGCACTGGAGATTTTGTTGAACTCTTCCAAGACCCTGACAGTAGCCTTAGTGCCACAGCCAAATTTCCCACGTGCTTGTTAGTACCAACAGCGAGTGAACAGTGCAAAATAAAGCTGTGAATTTTCATCCAAATTTCCAAGCAAATTCATGGCTGTTTTTCATGACCTTTTTTAATAAATCTCTAAAATCATCCTTGTATTCAAACTTTATTAGAATGCCTGTTAAATGTCAAACTTTAATGTTTTGCAAGGTTTAATTTCTGTTTGCAGTGTATCTTCTGGCACAATTTGCAGAATCCCAGAATGGTTTGGGTTGGAAAGGATCTTAAAAATCATCTAGTTCCAACCCTCTGCCATGGGCAGTGAAAATGATCCATTATTGATAATAAACTTGATGATCTTAGAGGTCTTTTCCATAATTTTACGGTTCTGTGATTCAAGGGTGTTGTAATGCAATATGACATATTTAAGTAATCAGCAGTGTAATTATGGGACAAATACAGAAATAAAGAAATGTAGAAAAGAATGGCTACATATTTTATTCATGTGCAAAATTCAAATGGTGAGAAAGGGATCTCCAAGCTGTCCAGCTCTCTTGTGCTGTTGAACATTCCTGGTCCATTGCTGTTGCATTTTGGATTTCTGCCTTCCAAGTAGTAACTCTTCTTCATTAGCAGCAGTGCTGGTGAATGTTGGGGTTATCTGGGATTCACTGAGTCAAGCAGCTGCTGTCTTTGCACTGAGGCTGAAAAGGCTGATTGGATTCTGTGTCTGCACATCTGACTCCTGCCAATCAGAGCTTCCACCGAAGGATGATCCAACTCCCTGACAGAAGGTGGTGGCCAGGCAGGGGTCAGGCTCTTTGCCCAAATGATAAATGATGGGACAAGAGGAAATGGTCTCAGGTTGGCCAGGAGAGGTTTAGTTTGGATATCTGGAAAAATTTCTTCACCAAAAGTGTGGTCCAGGACTGGCACAGGCTGCCCAGGGAAGTGCTGGGGTCCCTGGAGGGATTCAAAGACGTGTAGATGTGGCACTTGGGGACGTGGGGCAGTGGTGGCCCCAGCAGTGGTGGGGGAATGGTTCAACTTGAAGACCTTAGAGGTCTTTTCCAACCTAAAGGACTCCTTGATGTAATACCTGTGTGTATATATATATATATATATTTTTTTTTTTAAACAATCTTCCCTCCTCTGGAACATGATGATGTTCCTCGTTTCCCACAATTTCTGTCCCATTTGCCTGTGGGCCCATTTGTTTCTCTGGGTGTAAAACCCAAACATACAACACCTTCCTTTTGCTGAACACAATTTCTCTGCCATTCCTGCAGCTGAACTTCCATCATTCCACTGAATCAAGCAGATAATTTTTCTGCATTTTCTATTTAATTAAATTACAGTGAAAATTAATGCAAGGTAAAAAAAGAACACGCAGCAACAAGATGAACAATAATTCTCATTGTGCAGTTTTACTCATATTTTATATTGTTGCTTGGCACTCATTGATTGTGCCTTGAGTCAAGAAACAGATGAATCCTCATCTCACATTTTCCCTCTCCTTATTTTTTATGATTCTCTATTCTTTCCAGGCCAGTAAGTGGGAATAATTAATTGCCCAATTTCTTTTCTGGATATTCAAATAATTACTCACTGTATAAGTGGCAGAACAAATACCTCATCCTTAATACATTTTCTTTTTTTGGGGGGGTGTGTGCACATTGTCAAGATAGACATAAAAGGTCAAAGGGTTTATTTTATTTTATTTTTTACCTCCGTCCTGACTTTCACACAAAAAATTAAGACTGTGAAATGCAAGGGCAAATTATTTCCTCTGAGAGTTAGGGAGCTAAGGATATTTTACGATTTTCAAAATCAAATTTTCTTGCTTCCATGGTGTTATGACAGCACAAGATAACGGTTACTTGTTATTCAAGAGTCAGAATGTACTTAAAATCTCTTCCCTAGATTTTTCCATAAACTAAAACTTTTCTTCTTTTCTGAAACGGCCACTTAGGAATTTTGATTATTGCTGATACCTTACCAATTGAACCAGAATAAAAATCGAAATTGCCATTAGCAAAGCAATTTCAGCCTCTATTTTGATAAGCATTTTTTAGTGCTCCAGTTCTGACAAATAAAAACAACAGCACAGGTGAAAAGAAAAGCTTTTGATAAAACTCTTCTCACAAAGGGAGATTATTTTGAAGACACTTTTAATCAAATCGGAATCAACAATGATTTTTTTAATGACTTTGTGGTTTGAGCGATATATCAAAGTATGTAAAACAATAGTAATCTCTGTCATGAGTAATAACAATCACTTTAGGGAGAATAATTTACATTCTTCTGGGGAATGTGTAGATCCACGTAGAAAAATCTACAGAAAAATTAACCAAACAGGTTGTTCTAGCATGTCAGATAATCTGTATGGATGAAGTGCCTGCTTTCAAAGATAATTGCATCTATAAAGAAAAAAAAATACCTTTTTTTTGGATTTATAATAGAATTACACTCCTTGTTGAATGCCATGAGCAGACTTTTGTCTGTGAGAATATGTTCAAATGCATACTACAATTCTAGGCTGAAACCTTATATTTTTGTGTTGGGTGCCTGAGAGACTGGCAAACAAATGGATTGAAATCAGTTTTATTTTCCTATTTCTGCCGCTCCTGAATGGGGTAACGTTATCAGCAGAGATAACAGCACCCTTAAATGACTTGGAATTTATTTGGTTCACAAACTCACACGGGGAGATTGACAGCACCTCAAAGAGCAGCAGGAAGGGAGGATGTGGCTGCGCTATGGACAGAAGTGATTTCTCAAGTAACGAAGAAGGTTGTGTGATGAAGTTCCCTGAAGCACACCCTGCCTGCCGTGGGCACTTAGTGGATATTGTCACCCTTCCGTGGCACACAAGAGCTTCCCTTTTTCCAGCAGCAGGATCAATAGGATTAGGGGATTTGCGCTCAAAGCTTGCCCGTGGCTCCTTGTTAAGCATGTCGTGTGCTTTAGAGCTGCCTTTGACTGCCTTCCTGCACTGTGCCGTGGTATTAATCACCTAAATAATATTCCTCCAGCCTGCTGGCATGGGCAGGGTTTGGGTTGTTTTTTTTTTTCCTATTAGTAGTGTAAAAAATCTTGTATTTAAAAAAGAGTCAGAAGTCAGACTCTGAAATTCGTGTTTAGAATTTTAAACAGCCTGCTCCTCAGGATTTCTGAGTTTTCCTCTTCAGCTTTCCTAGAAGCTGGTGATACTCACAGTTATTTATTTTCTTATTAGGAATAAATTGGCTGTAGGAATTCTGCAGAGGACCTGGAGCTGAACACACCAGGACACCCCATCCCTGCAGAAAGCAAAAGTGGGAGAAAAGGGGATTTTCTTCCTTGTGTGGTAAATTTTTCAAAGGTTTTCTATTGAGGAGCTTAGAAAAAAAAGATGCAGCTTACCTGTAGCTTTGCAACTGAGTAGTTCATTACAGAGCTAATTAGATGAAGTGCTTGATCAGTGATGGGTAAAATATGTCAGAACTTATCTGAGCACTGGTTTAAGAACAGGCTTATCCTTCTCCTACAGTGGAACAGAAATAGACTCCAAAGCAGAACGAGCTGCTCCTCAGGAGAATTTGGCTTAAGAAGTTCACTATTAAAGAAAGAAATTGAACTCAGGTTTATTGTTTTGGAGCTGCATTAGTGGTCAGGAGTGAAGCTTTGTCATATTATCCATGGAAAGGAAAAGCACATCAAGGAGTCCAGGAGGACAAGGACTGCATAGGACAGTTTTGTTGGAACTCAGTATGTGTAGATTTGAATATTTGGTACTTGAACAGAGACAGGTAATAGTGGCTGAAATTGCAATAGGAATGGACATTGGTGCTAGCTCAGTGAAAATAAATGTACTGGAAAAAGTGGGCATGAGAGAAATCCTGGGTATATATACATCCTCAGCTATTTTATAGAGGACAAAAGGACAGAGGAGCCATTGAGAGGAGTGAGTTATCTGTCTGCTAAAGGATTAAACTTTCCCTGATGTTCCTAGTCTAGCAAACTGGAATGACTTTTGTAATGATACTGTTCAACTGCAAAAATGGTCAGCTAAAGAGAGGAAAAAACATTTTTCCTAGCATTGTCATACAGACATTTAGTGAGAATCTTTAAGGTTACTTTTTAAAGGACACAATCAACTATTTTGGAAATGCAAGACCATTTTTGAAAAAATAAAAGAATTATATTCACATTCGAGTACAGATATTCATTGAGGGAATTACACAGGATAGATTACAGACAGCAGATACTTTTCTGATTTATTCTGAGTTAGTTACTTGATGCCCAAGTTGAATGGATGACTTCAGTTGTGCTACAACAGCTGCAGGGATGGTCAAATTAGAGTTTAGCACCATGAGAGAAGTAGAATTGGAAGGTGTAAACAGTCAGTAGCCTTGATAATAATAAGATATTTTAAAAATCATTATAGTCTTCGCTTGAGAAAAAAAATTGATTTAAATTTTGGAGAAAAAACAGAACTGATAGAGTACATGTATGGCTCGACCATACATGATTCAAAATGTGTTCCTGGGTTCAGATGTGAATAAGTAGAGGTAAAAAAATTCACAATAGAAATTAGGACGAAAAATAAGGAGAATATTATTTTTTTTTTTTATATTTAAGAGTACTAGTTAAGAAAGTGTGAGTTTGAATACAAAAGGTTGTAGCCAAGTTTATCAGCTATTATAGTAAGAAAACCTATGGAGTTTATTATTTGATTATGGATCATCTGGATGCATTTACAAAGAGAAATCACTGCAAAACATTTTATAAATTCTTCTTTTGAAGAGCATTGTGTGGAAAATCTTTCACTGTAATTTACCAGGGCATTTAAGAAATTATATATACACTGAAAATATTCTGAAGATTGTCTAATTCAAGCCAAAACCACAAAGGACTAACCAGTGAGATGAGTAAGTTGTAAATGATGAGCAGCTCAAGGATGCAGCACTGGATCCCAGTGACAGGGCAAATAGGGATGGGAAAACTTTGGGAATTAGAGATCTAAATGCAGGTGCACAAAAGATCAGATTGCCTGATTTCCATTACAAACCATTGGGAAGAAGAAATGTGTAGGAAGGCAAAGAAATACGGTGAGGAAACAAATCCCAGGCAGGGTGAACAATACAAAGGGCAGGAGAGTAACAACAACCTACTAGAGAGGAGTTATGTCCTACATTATTAATGGTATTCATGGATATTAATGTTGAAAAAGTTGATGTTGTAGTTGAGAGAAGCCTGGAAATGTTCAGTGACACTGCAAAAAAGGATCTTAAATATGAATCTCTGCAAAACTTCGCTGGAAATGTAAAAAAACTAACCTTCCTGTGAAGTTAATGGGCAACTTTATTTTCTGCCATAACAGGTTTTTTTAGCTCATAACCAGGAAAGAACTCTTCATTTTGAACTGAGTATCCACCTAAAATAGGGAAATGTTTGAAGGGTGTGAATCAAAACCAGTGATTTTTATTCTTTAAACTTGAAAACCTGTTCTCTGAGTTATAGTTGCTGCACTACAGTATAAGTAACAAAACTAATTCAGTAAAGAAAAATAGATCTCATCTGAGTATAGATTTTTGCCTATCATTAATCTTTATTTAGTTTATTAATATTTTTTACAGAAAAAACCAGCATTATACTTCTGAGAAATACTATTTATGTTATTGTAGGAAGGGAGTTAAAAGTAATAAATCGATAGAAGATAAACTAAGGTAAAAAATGAAAAATTCTTCTCCAAGTGAAGGCAAAACATAGTAGCACCAACCCTCTTTGTTCTTAGATATTTTCTGTGAGTTGAAGTCAGTAATCATTACACACATAACAAAAGGGAGAGATGGAGTTCAAATACCCATTTGAAGCCAATAATTTCTAGAAGTATTCAGTGCCACTTCCTTGGCAAATCCAAACACAAAGGGCAGGATGGAACGTTTTTATTGATTTGCCATTCATTGTTCTCAGATTAACTTCCTCTGTCTTTCCTTGGACAGTCCTGTTCCTGATGCAGTTTTCTTTTGGTTTAACTGGTCATTTTTTCCCATGGTGTCCTGACAGACTTGTAATGGAGCAAAAAAAGAAATTTAATCTGAGACACTTCTGTCTCCTGTGTTGAGGAACAGAAATACAGCCCTGAATAGGTTCTTCCCCATTGTTGGACCATTTATTGAAAACTTTCATATATAGACAGAGAGAGATAATAAAAAGAACAGACCCCGTGATTAATCATCTTAATAATCTTCTCAGTTTCCAGGTCTTTTCTGTTTAACATTTGAGCAGGAACACTCCAAACTGATTTTTGGTACTTCTCTACACTTTGATATTTTTCTGTAGCTGTCACCATTTTCCCACCAATTCTGCTATACTCTAACATTTGTTAATGCTTGCGTCCATGTAAATTACTGTAAAATGTAAAATTACTGTTTGCTAAAAGGTGGTCTTCTCCTAACAAAATAGGATCATATTTTTTCTTTAAAGAATATTGTCTCTCTGTCCATTTCATTTACTTATCTTAATGACTTCAGGATGTTCTAAAATCTCAGGCACCATTTCATATTGCAAAAGCAATTTGTGTTCCTAGGAGACCATCCTGAATGAGCATGAGGAATGGAAAACAACCAACTTAAACATTAATTCAGTGCCTTCAAAATCCAGTCTTGAAATTCTGGATATTTCTCTCCATCCCTGCATTAGCAGACACTTAGTTCACACAGCAGTTGAGTAGGCAACTTTTGCCTATAGCCATTTTACAGCTTTAAATGTTCATGTTACTAAAAGCTCCTTAAATTAATTAATATGGAAATTAATTAATTTATAGGATGTTCAAGCTACATTTCAGTACCCAAGTAATTTATGAGCCTTTTCATCCACTTCCACTTAAAATGTTTTAAAATCTAGGACTTGTCAGCTTTGTCCCCAGTCATTTTACTGAAGCTCCTTATCTAAATCTTATCATTACTATTTCTGCAGGGTTGTTTTCTGTCATCCTAAATGCATTTCTCTCCCTTTTTTAAGCATTTCTGGGATAGATCTGAAGAGCTGAGGATGTAGCAATGAAGGTTTTGTTCATATTTTCAGTGGAAGTTGTGCTCAATATCAAACAGGAAAGAAAATATCTAAAATTACCAAGGAAGAGTTGTAGGTACTTTGCTTATAAATCATAATTCCATGCTTTTAAGGACTTCTGGTTCTTGGTGAGGACGTGAGCCTTAGAACTTTTAAGATCATAATTATACTAGAAATTCTGAAAGCAACTTCTGTTTGATGACACTTTCATATTGGATTTGAAGTGCTTTTTGTGAAGATTAGTACTAAACATATGCAAACAAACAAGCAATATCTCCTACCCTTTCATTTTATTTTGTAATTATTTTTGGAGCAACAACAAAAACCAGGTGGGTTTTTTTTACCCTTACACAAAAAACCATTGCATGAATCATGGTGTAGAAATTCCTACAAGGTGTGACACCTGTGAGGAAGGTGGGAAATGCAGCAGCAGGTGTCCACAAACCCCCAAAGCCCGTAGAAATTAAGAAATTAAGTCTTCTGTTGTAAAACACCTAAATCTGTAAGTACACAAACACCAATTATTCTCAGAAAGAGGCATTTCTGCAATCCTGCACTTGCCATACACCTGAGTTTCAGTGAAAGAGGAGAAATAAATCACCACAATAACCTTTGGCTGAGACAATTAGCAGGCTGGGCATGACTCATTGAATAGTGGGAGATAATTAATTTTTATTAGAGGCAGGGGATTTCATACAAAACAAGAATAACATTGCAGTGGAATGGATGGACTCAGGGTATTTCTACAATTAGTACAAAAGTTCTAATGTATGCAATGATTTTTAAATACATTTTTTAAGGTATGTGTATAAGGAAAAGGAGCACAGGCAGAGGGAAGAACATAGTAATGGAATTATGGAATGGTGTGGGTTTGAAGGGAGCTCTTGGATCATATCCTTGCAATCCAGGGACAATTTTCCCTGGATCAGGTTGCTCAGAGCTCCATCCAGTCTTTCCTTAGACACTTCCAGGAGTCCATGGCACTCCTTCATTTTATACACACACCCCGTATATATATTTATTTATATATATTTATCCATACACACACACAAACATTAACAGAAACATATGGAATGAAAAATCCCAGGGCTCGTGGCTTCACTGACCCCCAGGCAGAAATCCCATAAGCTTTTTGGAGCTATAGGATTTCACTCCACAAATAGAAATCTTCCAATCTATATTTAATTTTTACTCGCATGCTTTGCCTCATTACTGAACGGTGGAACACTGCAAGGATGAAACACCAAATATCACCTTTTGTTCTGACGTCAGAGAGTCAGAGATTTTGTTCAGATGTGTCACAAAGAGCAACACGAATTCCATCCCCTCCCAGTTCTCAGAGACAGTTCTGGAAGAGCACATGAAATGCCTTCCCACACTTTCCAAGCTGAGCTGGCCCTGGTAAAACAAATACTCAGTGTGAAGAATTTCAGTTTGAAGCAGACTCCATTAATGGTCTCTGCTTGTTGGAAATATATGTTGTTAGTCTTATCGTCAAGTGCTGTACCCAAGTATTTTTGTATTTCTACCAGGGAGAATGTTATTATCATAGTAATTATGGCATAAAACCTTTAAAATTTATGTACTTTTGCAACTTTTATAATCATCTAAAAGGGCATTTTCTTCAAGCGAAAGCAGAGTCAAATCTTACCAATGTTATATTCTGGGATAGACCTTTATGTTCCAGGGCTTTTTTTTTTTTTTCCATAGTTACTTTAATATTAAAAAAATATTTAAAATAATGCTCTTTGGGATATGTCCACCTCAATCCCACCCACACATCCAGCAGAAGCTCCAAACAAATAACATTCACATTTAAAAAAAAATACTTTAAAAGCCCTACTGGAATCTAACACAGTTATAGAATAATTTATGGAGAAGGCAGTAGTTACCAGGCGCTTATGCATTTAAGTAGCTAATTATTAGTTATCTGTAAAAGTGGGAAACACTTTTTCTATTTGAAATTATTTAACTTCATGAAGTTATGTTCTTAAATAACATCAAAAGTAGAACTTGTCCATTTTTTCTTGTCAGTATTCAATATCTGCATTTGTGGGCACAGATCAGATCTCCAGATAAGACTTTCCTGTAGGCAATTAATGCCGTTTCACTAACAGACATTTATCTATACCATATGTTAGACAAATAGTAAAATGCTGCTGTATTTCTATTTCTTTCCCAAGGGTAGCCATTTTAAAGATTTATTATCTACCACCTACTTCTTTTATTGTGTTCATACCTAAAAATACTTCTTACTTCTTCTTCCTAATGAGTTCAACCCAGTGTCAATACACCCAGATCATCAGATCTGAAAAGCTGTATAGGATGGACAGAATATCTATTGTACCTCAGTTAATAGTAAACCTTAGGTAATCAAGCATTAATATCAAGCCTTAATTAGTTAGAGGGAGAGGTTTGAAGAAGTACCTCTTTACTTCCAGCCTAATATTCACCCCTGAAGAAAAAAGAAGGGATTCTATAAGCTTTCTAAATAATAACAAAGAGCTTTTCAGGGAAATTGAATAAATAGGGGCTGTGTATTGTTTCTACATGCTAATTGCTACAGCTAATTAATGACATCACTAGGACAGTTGCTTGTTTTCATCTCAGAGTTGTGGTGAGCGTTCCCCTGGCCCCATAAGTGCATTTGCCATGGCCCACAGCAGCCAGGAGTATTGCACTTGTCCCAGTTCATCCCTCATTAAACTGGTGCAGGCTGACCTGGGGAGGTTATCCTGTGCCCTCCTGGCTGCTCTCGATTGCCTCAACGAGACAGAGAGAAACATCCCCCAGAGCTTGCAGGGAAGGCTGGAGACAGAGAGATCACTTACAATTCCCTTCACAGGCAAAACAGCCTCCTGGACAATTCATTTATTACTAATTAAAGCAGATTTGGATGCTGAGAAAAGAGGTAAACCCAAAATTGCCTCCCCTGCACCTCCCTTCTCCAGGCTCCATTTCAGTCCTTCAGTCCCCGCTCCTCCAGTGCCTCCAAGGGATGGCCAAGAGGGGCTCTGGTCACTCCAGGGTAGCTGCTGCCTCCTCCTCCTCCTGTTTTCCCCTGCTGCAGCACGGATCCTGCTGTGCGCTGCACTCCTTCAGGATGAACCTGCTTGCATTTGGGCTCTCCAGGACACATCCCTGCTGCAGGTAAGCATTGTGCCGTGATAATCTCCTGCACAGGCTGCATGGAATGTCCACTCCAGCACAGGTGACATTCCCTCCTGCACCTGATTGCCATCTCAGTGCCCTCAAGACTGTTTATTTCCTCACTTTTTAGTGCTTTTTTGCTTTTCTTAGATGCATTTTCGCAGAGACAGCACTGTTTACTGTCCCAGCTGTGACACCTCCATGGTATCACCATGGATGGCATTATCTCTCCTGAAAATATTAGGGGGGGGTTTAAATATTTTGGGGAAGTTTAACATTTTTGTGGTACATCAAATCCAATCATCTGGACCTTAGAGGTTTTTGAAGGCTATAACTTGTGGTTTAACAAGGAAGAAAAAATGTCTTTCATCCTTGTGTAATTGTAGTGATTTCCGTCTGTGTCGGTGCTGCTCTTTCCTGCTGTAGATTGGATTAATAGGACAAAGTAGGGTTTGTTTTGTAAGTGGTACTTCATGATTTTATTAACTCACATATTTTCAGTTTCAAAAGGACTTGAAAGCAACATTTTATTGTGGTGTTTTATTAAATTCTAGTCCCTTAGCAATGCTTTTACATGAATGCTGATTTCACCCGATATCTCAAGGCAGGACTGGTGACCAGGAATCAGTAGTGAGCAGTTCCAGGTGTGGGAAAGCTTTGTTAGGCAATTTTTCACCTGAGGAGGGGCCTGAGCTGCCAGAGAACATTGTGGCTGAAGCATTTTCTTGTCTGCTTTCAGGAGAAAAGATACTTTGTTGGGACCAAAATAATCTTTTTTGGTTCTTTCCATTGACTGTTTTCAGTAATAATGCTGTTTTCCACGTAACATTTGCCTTGTTATTCTCCTCCCCCCTCACAAAATTTCTCAGCAGTGTCCTTAATTGCTTGCTGACATTACTGGTGTGGCCCTTCACACACTCCTATAGGCAGCATGGCTCATGGAGCTTAATGAGACTAAGTTCATTAAATTAATCCTAGTAATTAACAAACTTGCTGCTTACTTCTCCGTTGTCTAATTTGTGACATTCTTCCACTGGAAGCGGAATTGCATCTGAAAAGCCCATAAAAGTGAAAAATAAATTCATCTTCATTGGAATTACAGTGTTGAATTTAAAACCTCTTGCTGATGCCTATTGATTGGGAAATGTGGGGTTTTTTTTCCCCCGAGGAAAAGAAATGAGTAAGGAGAGAGTTCACTACAGGAGCTTTTATTTTATACACCTGTGTCTGAAATAGGTTTTGGATAAAACAAAATTCCCTGAGTACTGATCCATTAAAATACAACTTTGGGCTCTATGGGAAGACCAAGTGGAGAGGGTGGGAGGCAATCCTTAACTCCATTAGCAACAGATCACTACTAAAGGTAGTAGTAAAACTCAATCCTATCACGTCTGGAGCTTAGACTAAACTTGTACCAGATCTGCAGCTTTCTCCTAAAAGTAAATGCTGGAAAAACACCTGGGAAAAAAATCACCATTTTCTTTCTCTTCTCATCATACATGTAATATTGCAGTGTTTTTTTCCAAAGTTCAGGTTCTACGTGTAAGAGGTTTATCCATACTCCTGGTCCCAAAATAAAATACAGCTTTAACTGCAGAATAAGCAAGGCTAAGGAGATTTGTCTGATTATACAATGGCAGAGAAGTTAGGGTGGTATCTCCTCTTGCAGATGTGTATTTATTTATCATTTTCCTGTTGGGGGAGTGATTAACTATTTTGACTGTCCTAGCATTATTATATTTAGTATTTGTCCATGGAATAGATTTATGGTGCTTTTAGGCAGGTGATGTAAATCACCTAACCTACAATCTTTAGAAGTGGCCATATCTGCCTGGATTTTCAACTTTATGGGTTTGCAAATCAACAGTCTGAATGTGAAAAGGAGGAGTGGTTTTCTTTCTTGAACCTGATTTAATTCAGCTTTCCCGAGGGGATTCTGCTAATGACGATTAATTCAAACGAGGATGCCTGGCTTAAGGCTGTTCTGTTTAAAGACCCACAGGAGGGAAGGCTCTAAGGCAGAGAGAGGCTGAGAGCAGCATAGATCAAACTGAAAAAAGTCCTGTGTACGGCGTTAAACACAGGATCTCCACCATGGTGTGGCAAAGACACTTTATTGCAACAATCCAGGTTCTTATTCTGTTAGTTTGTTCTGAGTTTCCATCCTTGTGAGGCACAACAAATGTGCTAAACCAACACCACAGACCAGAACAGGAACAGCATCAGGTGTGACCAACCACAGCCCCACGGTGAGCACTGATTGGTTCTGAGAATTGTTTTACAATTCTGGAACTTGTTTGTCACCTCTAGTTCAGCTGAGTCATTCCCAGAATGCTTTTCTAGTTCACCAAAGGAGCAGAAGAGAGCAAGGATTTTACAAGGGCAGCAAGAACCTCACTTTGCAAGGCCTTTCTGCTCCACAACATGCGAGGAAACATTTGTTCCTAAGACCGCTGAAAAAGTATATTTAATCACAGAATAAATCATAGAATCATCATCTCTTCAACCCAATTAGTGGGTTGGAAAATCCCTGCCAGCCCATGGAGTGCCAGCTGTGCCCAATGCCACCTTGTCCCCAGCCCAGAGCCCTGAGTGCCACAGCCAGGCCTTCCTGGGACACCTGCAGGGATGGGGACTGCAAACCTCCCTGGGCAGCTCCTGCCAAGGCTGAGCACCCTTTTCCATGGAGAAATTCCCGCTGAAATGCAAAAAAAAAAAGAAAAAAATTTTTAAAAATGAGGAATATATAACCAACGGCCTCTTTTTTCTCAGGCAAACTCTGTAAAGCCCCACAGCCTGACTTGCTCGTGCTGCCTGGAACTCTCGGTCTGCAAGAACCCAAAATATGGTGCAAACTGTTGTATTATGAGATCTTCTGCTTCCATCTGGTTTTTACGGCTTTTGATTTCACTAGTTGAGAGGCATCACACCTTTCCAATTTCCTTGATTAGCTGCAGTTAGAAGGTTCTGAATGTGTGTCTGTTTGTAATCTTATACGATTGACTTGAGGCAAAAATGTTTATTTTTAGTGTTTGAGTAACCGAGATCAAAATTATTCTTCCATTGTTAGCACTCATCCAGGTGCTTTCTTTCATTTAAAATAATGAAGTGGTTCAAAAAAAAACCCTCAAACCCTTTGTGTGTGAACATGTTCTGCATTTCTGATATCCTACTTGAGGGAAAAAAAATCAAATAAACAAGGAAGCAGTCATCACACTTAAAACTTTGAAATCCTTGTGGAAATTTTGTAGCTAGGATTCACCTCAGTGGTTTTGAGTATTCTCCTAGGCAATAAACTTTGCAAATTTGCAATTTCTAAGATGCACAAAATTTTTTTTATTTTTTTCCTTTTAAAATTTGTAAGTGCTGAAGAAAAGTAGAAAGTACAGTGGTAAATTTAAGTAAAGTGAGAAAGCAACAGTAGTGAAAGCATTTCAGACCCAGCTTTAGTTATTTCAGTAGTAGAAAATTAATAAAATGTATGAGGTTTCCAGGCTACTTCATAGTGGAGAGATGTAATTTTTACCCTATTTTTGTGACTATTATGTTTTGATAGAACTGATATGTTAATAACTGATGAATAAACAATGATAACTGTTAAATAGAAGAGTAAAATTAGCATCAGCCTTTAATCTGGGTGATTGGTTTAAGACTAAGTCATTAAATTCATAGTTTAGCAAAAGTAATTTATTCTGTAATGAATTCTGTAGTCAATAACAATAAGGGATTTTGTGAAGTCTTTCTTTTCCTGAGTAAAGTGTGTTTATATCCACTTTTTTTTTAAGATCTATTTATTGCTTTTCATGTTCTTTATCCTTGCACAAGGTCCATACTTTGTGCAAGTTCACAAACAAGAATCCAGCTCTCAGTTATGTGGCAGATTTAACAGTCTGGGGAATAAAACTTGTGACTCCAGAATCACCTCTCTTGTAATAATCTATTCATAATTCTGAACAATTTATTAAAAAGAAAACAAAACAAAAAGCAAAACCAAACATAATACACTACCTCTTATGTTGTAATTAATTTGCCTGCTATGAAGCAAAAATATATGAATTGTATTTTCAAGATGAAAGGATTATTTACTGAAATAATTGGGCATATTACTCTCAATTTAAAATAAATATGTGTTCAATAAGCTTGAAATGCAGCAGGTTCTTATGTGTAATAGAGAACATGGAACAGAGCCAGGAATTTCCTGAAGGCTGTGCTGAAATATGATTGGGTAGTGATGACCAGTATTGATCTGAAAGCCAAAAACATCTGTATATATTTTTTCAATGACATTAGGACAATTTTGATACTGAGGAGAAGGAAGAATTAAACTGTACAGGTGATATGGTGTTTCTCATTAAATTAGCAGAAAATTTTGAGTTTTCCCAAGACTCTTTAGCAGAGTTGTACGTATCCTGAAAGCTCTTTAAGATGTGAAGAATTCAGCGAAATCTCTTTTCTGTTACTTATTTGTTCCACAAGAACTTTGGCTTCCCCATTTTGGGGTCATTCTGTGCAATGAGAGCTGCAGGTAACACCCAGAGCTGCATGCTGACCCAAGGTAATTGTCCCTGCCATGCTTGATCCTTGCCTGCCACTATCAAATCAGCAGGAAAAACTGCTGTAGATGAAGTAGTTCAGACTAAACTGAGCTGATTTACTCTTTGTTTGCTAAACAGAGCAGAGACACAGAGAGCTGCCGTGGCTAAGATGGTTGGAGCAGCTCCTCCATGTTCCTGCAGCATTTTTCAGTGCAGTATTACCTGATGTCTCTTCCATGGCATGTTCCACAGATCTTTCCATTTTCAAGTCATTGCTGTGATGGCCAAACAAAAAGAAATAATGGAAGATGTGTGTTGTTTCTTATGGCAAACTTCTGAGAGCAGCTTATGTGCTGGAGTGGTGATGAGGAATAGAGAAGCCGAGAGAAACATTGCTGACCCATTCATTTTGTGTGGAGTTCACAGACTCACAGCGTGGTTTGGGTTGGAAGGGACACGAAACCCATCCCATCGCACCCCAGCCCTGGCAGGGACACCTTGCACTGTCCCAGGCTGCTCCAAGCCCCAATGTCCAAGCTGGCCTTGGACACTGCCAGGGATCCAGGGGCAGCCACAGCTGCTCTGGGCACCCTGTGCCAGGGCCTGCCCACCCTGTGCCAGGGAACAATTCCTGCCCAAGATCCCATCCAGCCCTGTCCTCTGGCACTGGGAAGCCATTCCCTGTCTCCTGGCCCTGCATCCCTTGTGCCCCAGTCCCTCTCCAGCTCTCTTGGAGCCCTTTTGGGCACTGGAAGCAGCTCTAAGGTCTCCCAGGAGCTTTTTTTGTCCAGACTATCTTCTCTGATCGTAAATTTGGAGTAATACATGAAGTTCTCATACACTTTCTTGGTGGCTAAGAAGCAGGAACTTATCTCCTATGTCTTACATATTTCACCACTTTTCAAAATACCCCTTTATACTGTGTGTGTTCTTTCAGTGCCATGATTCCTAAATGCTGATATTTTCTTGTGCAGTGACCAAGTCACAATATCTACTGGGAGTTCATCTTCTCTCAGGTTAATACTACAAAGCAAAGTCTGCCTTGTGCTTCTAAAAGCAACAGAAGCTGAAAATTGATTCTTTGTGTTGTTCCAATTTTTTCTTGCTCCTTTAAGGAAAGGAAATGTTTATACCAATATTGAAATGTCTTTGTAGCCTTCGTATTTTCTGTTATCTCTTGAAACCTCACATGCTCAGCTCTTCCTAGAAAAATGTAATATTACTGCAGTGTTCTCCAGCTGTCAAACCCAGACATTTATTGAGGATTCAGATGGTGTGCATGTGTGGACACTGGAAACATGATCTATCATTCAACACCTTTTTGTTGATGCTGGTCCTGTCTTGAAACATATGTTGAGTCTTGTTGGTTTAATGCTCTGTTCCCCTTTCCCAATGGATTTAGATAACACATGAAAGGCAAAATGGTGATGAGGACAAGTGACAAAAAGCCTGAATTTCTGCTTATTTCTACATTTGTGCTTTTTTCTGTGCTGAATTTCAGGTTAAGGCTTGTTGTACCAGGCTTTCATCCCTCTGAGTGTTAGAAGAAGATCAGCATTATGTGCTGTCATAAAACCTTTTTTAAAAGGCAAATCTTTCAACATATTTGAGATAGGAGAAGAGAACAAAACAGTATAAACTACTCTCCAAGTTGTAAATGAATCTACCTGCCAAAACAAAGCTGATGACAGAATTGAAGCATTGAAAAAGACAGCAAGGAGCACTGGTAACAACGCAAAGCTCCCTCAAAAGGTGGAGATATTTTTAGTTTGGGTGGTGGCATAGAGAGAGCCCTTGGTGGCTGCTAGGATTGTTCTGACAAGTTTCCAATCAGTGGAAAATATTCCAGTGAGTTTTGTGCGTATTAAATGGCTGCTTACAGCAAGTGGACAACATGAAGCCTGTGCTTTTCTTTGCTGCTCGTGGATATTTTCAAGCTTTGTTGGGATTTTTGGGTATTATGATCACTTGGGAGTGATTGAGTTCATGGTTTGATTTCCACCCTCTGCCAGCAGACTAGTTTGTACAGGTTTTGAATCTCCAAACAACTTTCTGCAGCTACTCTGTGGGGCTCAGAGTAATTTACCCCGTGGCTCAGCCTTGACATAATAATGCTCATGTGATTTGCTGACCTTTATCTCCTACCTCACTGCCAGACCCTTTTTTTCCCCTTATCTTGCTTCATGTCTCTGTGGAGTGTATATTTTTCAGCAAGGTGAATAAGGCTCTGTAGTGCTAAAACACACTAAGATTGCAGTGTGTTCTCTTTTCCCAATAATAATTTCTCTTTGTATGGATTTGTATTTTTATCAGAGAAAGGCGTATAGAGAATCCATCATTTCTTGCATTAAAGGATGAACAAAGTAAACAAGTGGAAAAGGAACTGAGATATAGGCAAGTATGATGTTACTCCTTTCTCTTGTTAACTGAATTGGTGTTTGCTCTGAGAGAAGATGTTTCCCTGCAGAGTCTTTCCAAAAACTTTATCCAAGTTTGGATTGTTTGAGGAAAATGAGTGGGTTTTTTCCTTTTCCTTGTTACACAAAGGTGGTAACTAATTCAGGTAATCAATGTTTGCTATCCTTCAAGAAGGGCTTGGAGATTAAATTTCCAGATGCATCTTTGATGTAAAGACTTCCGCAATTTTTTTTTTTAATAATAAAAGTAGTGTAGCAGAGGTTAAGCAGACTTCATAAGTGCATGGTGAGGCCAGTGGTGTTCATGTAGATCTCTGTTTTTGGAGATTTTTTTTTTCAAAATCAGCCTTCCCATCTCTGAAACCTTAGATCTTGAGCATTTAGTAGTGACACTTATTTCAGAACAAACTGCACAAGGTGCTTGTATATAAATATCAGTTTAAAAGATTAACTGCCAATGGACATGAGCACAGAATATATCAGTTCTATGTTCTGAAACAGAGAATATTATAGATATTTTAAGTGATTATTGCTTAATGATTGCTGTTGGCTTACAGGAACAATAGAATTACAGTCAGCTGTAGAATTCAATATAAATCTCTGCATCCTGTAATGCTGCAACTTGTACACTAAGGAGTTATTGCCTCTGTAGTTTTTAGCTGCTCATTTGTTTGAATGGTCTCTCGCTGGTCTGTAACCAATTTCTTCATCTCCTAATGCAGAATGGAAGCAGTAACAGTAATGTTCATGTGATACTTGGGGATAAATTGAAAGAGTAGTGCCAGCAGGGGCTACTCTCTAATCCACTGGCACTCTTTCAGACCCGGAAAGTGACAATTCCTTTGTCTTGATTGCATTTCCAGCAGGAGAGAATACTCCAACTCTGTGACACAGTTTCCTCTCTCCAAAGAATGTGTGTTCTGCCCTGTTTGTGTCTGAGAGGGGATGTGATTTATGCAACCAGCAGTTGGTTTCAGCACCACAGAACAGCTCTTTTAGAGTGAGTCAGATTATTTACGTGTTGTGGTAGCAATGCTTATATCTCTGCCTGGTGACTTCTGCTTCGATTTATGTCACTGCAGAAAGCATCTGGTTGTTCTTTCAGTTCCCTGACAGTTCAGGTTTGGGTTTCACACTCTGCTTGCACTGTTTTCACATTTCTGCCTTCTCTGGCTGACTGTTGTTATAAATCAACGTTTGGTCAATTTGTCTCCCACTCTGTCTCGAGGCTCCCCCAGATTCATGTTGACAGTCCGGAATAGTTTCTTCAGACTGACCCAAATGGTTGCTGCTTGCATGCAAAACAAATTAACTTCTGCCTCTCCAGGATGAGAATGGATTGAATGGAGAAATAAAACCCAGACTGGATTTATCAAATGAGTGCTACAGGAATTTTCTGCATTCCTTGCAGTGCTTTAGTGCTTCCCTGCATTTCACCAAACCCCAAAGTCCCTGGTGGTTCTCACAGTGGAAAGTGTCACCACAACAGTTCTGCCAAAGGAATGGTTGCTTCATATAAAAGTTTTATGTCAGGAAAGGCAGGCAGCTCAGTGCAGAAGAACAAATAATGAACAAATGTTCAGAATGACCATTTCTTGGAGAAAACCTGGTTGTGCAACTCCAGCGCTACATGGGAGAAGCTGAGATGTCCCCTGTGGAGCCAGGCTGGGAGAGCTGGGGCTGCTCAGCCTGGAGAGGAGAAGGTTGTGTGGAGACCTCAGAGCTCCTTCCAGGGGCTGCAGGGAAACCAGAGAGGGACAATTGCCAAGGGCTGCAGGGCCAGGACATGGGGGAATGGCTTCAAACTGAAAGAGAGGCAATTTAGGTCAGACATTAGGAAGAAATTCCTCCTGGCAGGGTGGGCAGGCCCTGGCACAGGGTGCCCAGAGAAGCTGTGGCTGCCCCTGGATCCCTGGCAGTGTCCAAGGCCAGCTTGGACATTGGGGCTTGGAGCAGCCTGGGACAGTGCAAGGTGTCCCTGCCAGGGCTGGGGTGGCACTGGATGGGATTTAGTGTCCCTTCCAACCCAAACCATTCCATGATTTTGACATAGCTGGATGCAGTGCAGATCTTTTATAAAGGTGAAATGGTTTGTGGGTGACTTTATTCTTACTTCAAGGAAGAAATGTGCAGAAACACCTCTGAGCCCCACAACATCTCATGAAGTGGACGAAACCTGTGAATGCAGTTTGCAAACAAGTGAGTTCTCTGCTCGGCCAAAAGATGAGCTCTAAGCAAAGCATTGTTTATTTACTCTCAGCTAAAACCAATGCTTTCATCTGGAATGTTGAGCCTACTTTAGTTGCTCTGGCTGTACAAATTCTGTAAGCTGTTTTTAAGTCTGCATAGGGAAAAGGTAGGAAGAATTCACCACAGTTTTGATGAAATCAAATTAAAAATTCATGGAAGTAAAGCACTGTTCTGCCTGATCCAGTAAGAGACAAGTTTGGGAAGTAAAAAAGCATTAGGAGATGCAGAAGCCTCTGGTGCATTATTTTATTTAATTTTAAATGTAACTTGTCTATTTTGTGATGATATTATCACTTGCCTCTTGAATACAGTAATTCTCAGAGGAATAATCTTCCCTCCTACACTGCTGATGTAGGAATGTGCTGTATTTGATGATCAACAAGAGTATATTCCATAAAGGACTTTAAGCCAGTAGTGCTTGGAGGAAACAGAGCTTGTAGCAGTAGCAAATCAATACTTCCTTTCTATATTTGAGGAACATACATATTTGTGCTAGATAAATACAACACTGTCTAGCTCTGTTTAGTTTGCTTACCTACACAAATTCCAGAGATCACATCTGCATTTTTGGCATTATCATCTCACAAGTCTATTCACAACAGACAGCTGCAATATTAGGCTGGGGGTTTTTAACATTCACTTTTATATGTTGGAAGTAGGCATGGCCTGGAAAAGAATTCAGAATGCATAATAAAACTGTTACATTAGCTATTGCAGTTGGAATTAACAAGGAAAGTGAAACATCCCTTACAGGAAGAATTTAGCTCTTTCAGTGGGATACCTTATGGATGTCTGCTTTAAGCAAGAGCAAGGCAGGAGCACTATGAGACTAATTTGCAGCATAGGAACTCAATTAAAATGAGGAAAAATACACCAGTATGAGAATGGAATGGTGTGATGAACAAGTGCAAATTGTATCTCCAGTTCCATGCATTTTGATAATTACAGTTTCTTGACAAAGTCTGTGTACTTCCAGCAGTGTGTCAGGCAATTTGCAGCAGGAGAGAGAGAAGGTCAAGTTCAGTAAAAGTCCAAGCATTGTCTCACATCATTCCAGCAGGAATAAATCAAGTTCCCAAGAAGTTTGGGGCCACCCAAACACATCCTGAAGTTTGCAAATGACAACTGCTCGTTAGTTGGGCAGTGTTTTGGGAACTGGGCACCTTGGCATGAGATTTGCAACAAGCAGTTGCCATGAGCAGGGAGCTGGAGGGGCAGGAATGTGAGCGGGAGGTCTGCAGGGCATGGAGGAGAGGAGATGTTTTGGTCACACAACAGAGGGGCCAGGGTCTGGTTCTTGGTTCTGTCCATGCTCAGCAGTGTCAATATTTTCACAAAATACACCTAGGATCCAGGACGTCTCTCGTGGAATGGCTTGTGCTGTCTAAGCAGAAGGAAACTTCTGAACTTGTAATAAAAAAAGCAACCACAACTGCAGAGAGCCATCGGAAGGGAGAGGGGATGCATTACTGCTGCCACTGCAGAAGGGCAAGGAAGGAGGGTACTGTGGCCTTTTATGAGTGCAGATTTTTTTCAGTTGCATAAGTCCTGTGTCCCACTTTAAATATTCATGATCTCCATGCAAACGCTCGATAGGGCTGTAATTCCTAGGATGTAAATGGTAGCCTAAAGGAATAGATTTTATAAAGTACTGGGAAATTGCTCTGCATTATGTTCGGAGGAATATTATGTAATGGAAGCAGTGCTTTAAAAAATTGTGCTTTCAGGATGGAGAAATGTTGGGAAGCCTTTATTGTCTAAAGTGTTTAATGTCTGAGAATTCCACAGAAGATCCATTCTGGATCTTGTAATAAATATTGTCCTAATCTGCCACAGGAATGTGGCAACTTCAGCTCTAGTAAATGAAGAGCATTGTCTGAGTGCTGTAAGTGGATTGGATTTAAAATGGTTAGATTGTGGCTTTGTCAGGGAGAGAAAAAGGACAGCTTCTTACTGAGATAGCTGTCGAACTGAATAGTCCTTTGGAGATAAGGCATCAATAACTTTCTCCTAATCTTAGTTGAGCTTAATCAAACACCTCACTTATCAGACTTAGCTGCTCTCAGGTAAAAGCCTCCTTATCTGGCATTCACAGGGTTTTATAGGAAGTTAGTTAACATCAAAAAGCGCAGATTTGGAGCATGACAAAGTCACCTCTACTCCGCAGAATACAAGCAATCACACTGCTCCCAACCAGGAGAAGCAGCTAAATCTGAAATCTTAAAAGGTTCCAGTCACAATTGGGAAATTTTTCTTTATTAATAATGATAATGGCTGGCAGTTTTGTTCTTTGGAGCTGTTGTGCTCCTGAACAGAATAGCACCAGGTTACATGAGCAAAGAGGGTTGAATCCTTCTTGTTTGGGAAAAATAAAAATTCTACAGGATAGGGGAAAAGACAGAAATTTGCATTGTTGAAGGATTGTTTTTACAATAATTCAGTACACCAGTGGGTGATCCTAAAGGGCCTCCATTGCCTACTTAAGTTCTATATTGCAAGGCAATTGTTAATTTTGTTTGTTTGATGCATTTCTATCTCTGAGTTTTCACTTACTGCACATTCCAGCCCATGAAGCAGAGGAGGGCTGCCTTTGTTCTAGTTCTGCTAATTTTGGTAGGAACAATGTCCTTTCTTTGTGAGTAAATACCCTGAGAAGATCCAGAGAAAGGATGTTGTTTGCTAAATGGCAAAGGAGATATGAGAGGAAAGATGTAATCCAGAGAGGGAATTGACTAGGCACTGATGTAAAGTAATAGGGGTGATATGAAAGTCTAAGGGAAATGTTTCATTCCCAAAGATAAAAAGCATTATAAAGATTTCAAAGACCTAGACTGCTACTGAACTGTATCTGGTGAAAGAGGAGTGTGAAATATTAGGCATTTGAAATGTCTTGCTCATATGGGAATTCATTTGAAATTGTTGTTGATTTTATTATGCAGTTCATGTTAATGGATATTTGACTGTAAGGTTGATTATTAATGAAGGACAAATGAAATCTATGCTTAATGTTATGCCATAGTATGTCACCTTGAAACTTTAATTGTAAAAATTCAGTAGGGCCAGACTTGAGCAGTGTTTGAATTGAGAGCCACAAGACAGAAGCAGTGCTGTAACAGGCTCTAGAACAGCCTCATGGCAATTCCTGCCACCTTGAGTCAGGAACAGAATGGCTGCAGCCTTTTGTGAGAATATATTACTTGAAGATGGAGAAAAAATAATCAAAAGCAACCCACAGCTCACTTTGGAAGGCTGTGGTTGGACACCAATCAACAAAACCCATGTAAAACTTTCTATAATAAACAGGTTTATGGAGTCTTGCAGACTGTAATATTAATTGTAAACTATTTTGAGAATGCTGAGGGAATGTTTTGTTTCATTCCATGATCTACAAATACAAATTTACTTCAGAATTCAAGGCTTCCTGAGGAAATATTTTGCAATGGTACAGAAATACTCATTGGAGCAGGCCAGGACTCTGTGTGTCCATGGGGCTGTTGAGGATGGAAGTCTTTGATACTTTTGGGGGTTTTATTCTGGTTTGTCAGAAGGGTTTCACTGAATATAAATTGTTGGCTCTAGGATGGGGTTGTTTTAAGAGCTAAGGAAATGCAGCGTTCTTTATTCCCTTTGCACAATCCCAAAGCGCAGCAGCAGCAGCTGTATGTCACCTAGCACTGGGATTGTCCCCTTGATCCCACAGAATGGGAGCCCAGGAGCCTCTGGAATGGAATCCACGCTGGTGAGGGATGGGGACTGATGGCAGCAGAGCTGTAGGACAGCAGAGCTGTTTTAGGGGCTCTGTCCCCCAGCACAGGTGGGTGACACAGCTGCTTTCCTGGGGGCTTCATCCGGAGCTACAGCCTGGCTCCGGGGAAATCAGCAGGTTTGCAGCTGGAATGTCACATGAATGTCACAGTGCCACGCTGTGGTGGCTTGCCAGATCGATCGTAAGCAGGAAACTCATCCGAGGACCCCTGAAAGCACGGGACAGAGCTCTGCACCTCACTGGTCTCAGGTGAGACAGGGCTGATACCTGCAGTGGTGTCAGCATGGCTGTTTGCCTCCTCTGCTTGTCTTCTGCACTTCATTGGAACCAGCCCTTGTCTTCGGGAGGTTCTCATTTCCTTGTGAGTGACTTGCTCTGAAGATGTTTCTCAATATGAGAAACATCTTAAATTCAGTAGTCTTTTAGCCACAATAGACAAAAGGCTGAGAATATATCAACTTCAGCACTGCACTTGTTCTTGTTTTCATTTTTTTCTAATGAAAAATAAATTTCAGTATCCAGTTCCTTTAGTCAGGCTTCAAAAGTAACCTGTATGTTTAACATAATCTAATATTCATTTAACAATTCTTCAGGTTCATTGCTCAAAAACCTATCTGCCATTAGGGCCTCTGATGGATTCCCTTAGGTGATCCCTGTGGAACTGTTCATCCTCAAAAATCCCTTTCTGATCTCATCTGTCTCGCCACTCAATGTGCCTGTGAAATTAAAACCCTGCACAAAATCAAAGAAATAAGCTGGGAGGGAAAGACAAACCACTCCCTTAAAGCTGGTTCTTTCCATGTCTGTGGCCCAAGCCAGGAAAGGATCAGTCTGTGCAGCTGAAACAGCACAGGGCTCACCCTGGAAAAAGCAAGAAAACTTATAGTAAAGCAATTATCAATCTATTTATTCTGTATCTCCAGTTTGATAGCTGCAAGTAGGAAGCAGTGGAAAGCAAGTGCAGGTCCTTGCATTGTTGTGTTGTTTGTCCAACAGGTCCTTGGGATGTTTGGCACACAAATTTCAGATCTTTTGGATTATGGCAGTTTGCAGAGCCCTAAAGGGTAGAGAGTCAAAGAAACATAGAGGTATGCAGTGGGTATAGCAGATCTAAAAAGAGAATTAGGAACTAGGAGAATTCACTCTTCCACTTCTACACATCAGAGCAGATTCTTTAATGATGTCAGGCCTTAATATTTTTCTAGGAGTTGAGGAGAACAATTTACATTCATTGAAATTTTAAATAAGATTTTTAATGAACAAATGGATGTTCTTTTGTGACATGGGATACTACTGCAACCTTTAGAATTGAGATATATGGCCTCAACACAGGTTAGGCAACCTGCTTATAATTAAGATTACAGAAGTCATCTCAAGTTATAATTACAGTGCAGAGTTTCAGGTCGTGCTGTCTCTTTGCATTCCCTGCTCCCAGCAGCACATATGTGACTTGGCATTTAACCACGTGCATTGTCCACATTACCTGGCATTAATAAGGTCAGTGCACCTGGGTGGAAGGAGTTCTTGCACAGCTTTCCCCCTCTCTGCTCCTGCTTGTGTCACAGCAAAGGCTCCACAGATCATCCTGCTGGTATCTCTGGGCTTTCTCCTGCCAGATGGTTGGGTTGCAAGTGTGAGGTCTCAATCTCATTCCTCTTTCATTTTTTTCCCCTCCTTTGGTATATCTTTAATTCTGGAGAGTTTGTTAAATCTGAGTGCAGCATGTATAATTTTCTCATTAAATCAAAGGACAAGGTCATTATATGTTAAAAGGAGGAAATAACTAGTTCACACATGTTATCTTCACAAAAATATGAGCTGAGCAATTCTGTACTGACCTTTCAATATCATTCAAAATTAAATTCCATATGCACTCTGCTGCTGTCTTCTGTTCTGCTGCTATGATGCTAGAATAGCTTTTAGAAAAAATATAAATGGGAGCTGTTTCTTTATAACTATTCTTCTGCAGTCGCTTGGCCCTGATTTTTATTTGTTTGTCTATATTTAACATTTTAATGTAACACATATGTTTTCACTGTATTGATCATGGGAACAACAGGTAGTTTCTAACTGCAACAGAAACCACTATGATCCCTTGCCTGCACTACTGTCTCCAGAAATACAGGCCTTGATATGCTTAACATTAACAAGTGGAAGGACTTGCATCGTTAAATACTGTAGAAAAGATATTAATACAGATTTGCAGTCATAAAATGAATTGGTCTGTCTCAGTGGCAGGAAGAAATTTCTGCAGGGTGTAACTCCAAATACAAAAGAACATTGCTACAAAGCTGCTGTGAAGACACAGAGCAGTAACAGATAAGCCCCCAGAGTACACATTTACTAGAGGAATATTAGAGTGATTTGAGAATGAAGAAATGGAATAGTAACACTCAGGGCTGCAGTGTTCACATCTGTGAATGTGCTTAATTGCTTTATTGCAGAACTTTAAATGTGGTGCCTGACAATAGAAATCTGTAAGATGCCTCCTTGCCCCGAGGCCTTAGGATGGAGGTGTTTCCCTTTGCCAGCAGGAGTGTCCTGTGTGAGCCAATAACTGATGGAAATGCTTGGATACTGTGCTGAGGGAGGCAGGTATTTGTGAGGAAAGCTTTGTCTGGCTCTGCTTCCAGAGCAGAGCTGGCTTGTAATAATTCCTGTGGTCTTGGGAAACAGCAGAACATTGCTAAATATTTGGGGTTTGGGTAGAGATGACGATGACTCTGAACTTCCTGTGCCTAAAGTTAAAGCATTGAGGCCAGAGAGTGTGTTGGGTAATTCAATATTTTATTGAAGCCTCTTCACCAAGACCTGCTCTGATGGTGATGAAATTAGAGATGGGTAAGAAAGTCTTTCATCTTAATGCAGGTTGGCTTTGGAAACTCCAAACAAAAGGTTTGCATAGGAGGAGAACAAACTTTGCCAAGGCTGAGGACAAAATATCAAACATAGAGTGCCATGTTCAGATGGTTCTGCTCTGTCCCAGATTAATGTCCTGACCTTTGTATTTTATTAGTCTGGGATATCTCCGTATCTTTCTGGGTTTGTCCAGAGACCTTTTCCAGTGCAGTGAAGTTGGTCTATTCTCAGCCTTTTGTCTCTTGTGGTTAAAAATAGTTTTGTGGAGCTAGTCAGGAATTTGGCTGTTTCAAATACAGACAGAGAGGGTGACTTGCCAAACTGGAGGGAGCACAATGAAATAGTTTCAGTTTGAACTGGAGTTCATCCCTTTGCTTTAAGATAAGAAATTCCTGAACTGAGAAGGCAGATACAACTTCCACTTTGAGAAAGGACACAAGTAAAGGTCAAAACAATTTAGAAGAGATTTGCCTCTTCAAATAAGGCAAGTAGTTATGTTGTTTTAAAAAAGGAAATGAAATCTTCATTGTGGAAGACTTATTCATGTAAAACAGATTAAAATATGCATTCATAATATGTAAATATAGAGTCAATTAACATGAAGCTTTTTTACAGTATAAGTGATTGTAACCTGCCAGTGTCCTCTGGGACGACTTTGAAACTGAAATGCTTCTTCTCTATAGTCCCAGTTAACAAAAATCAATAAACAGTAAACACAGAGCAGTCTGTTGCCAAGTGAGCAGTGTCTGAATAGGACAGTTTAATTTTCAACCGATGAGCAGAATCCACCAGGAGCAGATAGGCTCAGAAGCCCTGCATACATTCCAGGACCATTTCCAGTAGGCAGCAGAAAGAGTAGAATTCAGAACGAGGACTAAAATCTGTGGGTTTGGGCTGACTCCTGTCTGCTTTCCCTCAGATTTCATCACTTGCACCCCCATGAAGTCAAGTTGAAGCAGGCATGAAAACACTGAAGCATTTATTTCCCACTTCCAGTTTGATCTTTTCTTTGATCCTTGAAAGGTTCCGTCAGAGCAGGACAGCTGGAATCTGTCAGGAGGGCTGTTGGTGAAGGAGGTCGTGGTGTGTAAATTTAGCAAGGGTGACATCTCTCCTCTGCAAAAGATGGTTCTGCTCAGAGCCTGGGCAAGGGGTGCTGAGGGAAGAGGCTAAACTTATTGCAGCTCTCACTGTGGCCACAACTCCCTGTAAGCCTGGTGCTGTCAGCTGTGCTCAAGCTATAATGAAGGAATAGCATTATTTATACTTAAAATTATACAAGTGGATGTCTGGTTTTTTTTTTTTTCCTTGAACAGGTGCAGTAGTTATCTGATAATTAAATGATGCCATGTGACACAGGGTTTTAGGTGGCCATGCTCTGCCTTTTTGAAGTCATAGAATATCCTGAGTTCGGAAGGACCCACCAGGCTCATGGATCAGCTGCTGTCCCTGCACAGACACCCAGCAATCCCAGCCTGTGCATCCCTGGCAGTGCTGTCCAAAGGCTCCTGGAGCTCTGGCAGATTTGGGAATGTCACCATTCCCTGGGGAGCCTGGGCAGTGCCAGCACCCTCTGGGGAAGAACCTTTCCTGCTCTCCAGCCTGCCCTGCCCTGCCCAGCTCCAGCCATCCCTGGCTGCTGTTTCCAGTGCCAGGACCCGAGGGAACAGCCCAAAGCCGTGTCTCCTATATGAATTCTCCCTGCAGGATCACCTGGAACAAAGTATTTGGCCATTTTTTCCTGGGATCTGCTTGTGTACAACATTCTGCTCATATCTCTGGTTTTCATTTGGCACATGATCCTCGAAGTATTCACTGCTGCATCTTTAATTGCATTAATCCAGGCTGCAAGTAGCTGCATGTTTCTGGTGGTGCAGAGGTTGGCTCAACTCAGTACAAAACTCTTCATTTTAAGTAGATTGCCAAGGGTTTTGCACATTTGGTAGGTTCAGCTTTTGAAAGCAGTTTCTGCTGAAAGTCTGTCTACTTAAAATTCAAGCACTCTGCAACTAAGGAACTCCAAAAAGAGGTAATGAACCATAAATTATTGCCGTTAGATATTTAATACTCAATCAGTATGTGCTCTCTCATGCATATCCCACTGGCATTGCATTTATTCTGACAGTGTGGTACTGGTTCAATTACTTTGCTCATTTACAATAAAAGATTAATGAAAAGAGGTATATTTTAGTTCACAGAGATTAATTGCATCCCTTCCTTTCCCTACTCTAGAAATATTCAACCCATAATCCTGATAGCTTTTTCGTCAACAAGTACATGGAAAATTAATAGACTTCCTTCTGCTGGAATCCTCAGTAGGCTTGCAGATACAAACATCCAGGGAAAAGCTGACTGAAAGTTGGCTTTCTGGTATGGAGGAATTAATTTACCTCCTCTCCCTCACTCTTTCTCTTTCCTTTGCTCTTTAATCCATTCTGATGACACTTTGAATTAGCTAGAAAAAAAAAAAAAAAACAGGTGTGTGCAGTAAATGTTGAAAACAGCACATCCTTTGTCTTCTGTCATCCAACCAAAACTTGTGATGTAACCAAAGACAGCTGGTCATTGTGAGGGGAAATGGACATTTCAGGTGCTTTCTAGGGTGTTAATGCCTTATAAAATTTAACAGTTTTTATATTTGCAGAGTATCTGCCAGGGGTTATTAGGGTTATTAGTAAAACTGATTTTTAATCTTGCTAGGAACGTAGTTGATATTCAAAATTGCAAAGGTTCACACATAGTCTAAGAGTGAATAACCCCTCAAGCATTTGAATTTGGAGTTTTGCTTCACTATACAAAGATGATGGTGGGTGGGGAAAATGAACAAGAAAAGGTGTGCTGGTGGCACGTAGGGAGAGAAAAACATTTTGCTTTATTTTAGGGGACTTCTATTTACATTAAGGAGAAAACGAATCTAAGAAAAGGCAATAACTACATTTCAGGAAAACAAACCAGTGGCAGTCATTTATAACAATACAAAGTGGAGGTTTGCATGCACCTGCAGAACCTTAGGGCAGATCTTCAGCACTACAATTATAGCAGGGCAGATTTCAGACAGGGTTGCTTTGAGTCCAGCTTGAATAAACATCCAGAAGTTCAGAACTTATCACAGGTTTCTCAACTATTAACTGTAAAAACTAGAAGGGAAATCTGATTAAAAAAGAGTGATTCTTGCAGTTGTGGATCTACCCATTACTGGGGGGGAAAGGGGATAAAATATTTCAGTATTTGGCGTGTCAGACATTAATAAAAAAATAGATGTATACTTTGAATATTTATCTACTACATGCACATGCCTAACTTGTTTGCCTCTCCATGGCAATATAGAAAAGGCTCTTGGAACTACCTTTGAAAATGCTTCCTGGAAATCCTGCTCTGAAGCTGCAGTAAAATATGTAATAGCCAGCTAAAAGTCTACCTCCAGCTCAACCTCCAAATGCAGTTTTATGCATTATGATCCTTTTTAATCTGTACTATTTTCCATCTTATTAAGGCTCAACATTAATTCAGGGTGAGCCTCGCAGACTTAGGAGTAGAAAGGAAGCTGAGCTGGTTTTTGGTGGGGTAGCACAATTTATGGGGCAGTTCAGGCTCAGGTGAAGGAAGAAGCACAGCTCCATGTCCTCTGTGGTCACTGGGCAGCCAGATTTGCCTCTTCAGAGGGCTGAACAAAGACATGGATAAAATATTCAGCTTTGGATTGTTCATATCTTACTAATGAGGACTTCAGAGATCTGTGGAATCCATCTGGAGTAGCTTTTCTCGCTACCACTGCACAGGATAAGGAATTCTGAGGTCTTAGCTTGAAAAGGAGGCTTAAATCACATGTGAGCAAGTTCTAAAGAACTAAGCTGAGACAATATTGCTTAATCCACTGTGCTCTGATGGTATGATGCTCTTGTTCATTTTCCTCCTCTTGCTAGGCATGGAGGATCTTTCTGGAAATTATTTCACTGGGATATAAGTGTTCCTTGGCTGCTCTTCAGGATAGGCTGGGTTTATCTCTTAGTTCATTTTAATGAGAGCTGAATAGTTTGCTGGTAGCTACATCTGATTTAGAAAACTGCAGCAAAACATTGATGCTACATATAATTCTCTTCTGTGTGAAAACTGTGTTTTAAATCTGAATAATTTAGCCTATTTCATGTCTGTCTGTGCCTACTTTTTCTTTGAATGCTGGATGATTCTATATTTAATTTCTGATCTTTCTACTAGCGGATTTTTTAATTCAATAATACAATAATATGCTTTAGAGCTGCCTGTAATTACTTGGAAGATATGACTTCTCTTTGTGTAAGTTATATGTCTGTAATTAAAAGAAGATCTGGCACATATATCTCCAGTTAATAATACTCATGATAATAGAAAACTTGTGTCGATTTTAATAGGAAACAACTTTTTAATTTGCTTTTATTGAGTCCTGTGTAAATTGACACAAAACTATTTCCCTCCCATTGCACAGTATGTCTTCAGGAGAAAATTTGATAAAAAGCCAGTTTGAAGTTGTGCACAGTTCTGCTTTAAGCACCTTTGCAGAATGTCCCAGGGACAAGCCCCTGCCATTGGGTTTCTCTGCAGGAAGATGATGCAGCATCCAAATTCAGAAGCTGGTTGAGTGTTTTTTCTCAAATCAAAAATTGTAATGCTGAAGAATCACTTGTTGCTTAACCTCGTAGGCACCAGAGCTGCACCCACAGCTCAAATCCTGACCTTCAGCCTTTTGCACAGAGGTGGAGTTTTAGATGTTTGTTATCTGCACAGCCTGGGAGATGAGCCAGGAGCCTGAGGGCAAAGGCAGGGCTGGGGATTGAAATCCCCTGTGGCAGAGAACAGAGCTGAGCTGAGGATGGAGCTCTGAGTGCAGTGTGACAGCACAAACTGCAGAGGAGATCGTGGAGGCTTTCCTACAGCTCCACTCGTTTTCTTGACAAATATCAGCAAATCATAGACTGGCTGGGTTGGAAGGACCTTATAAATCAACTTCCAATCCCCTGCCATGGCAGGGACACCTTGCACTGTCCCAGGCTGCTCCAAGCCCCAATGTCCAAGCTGGCCTTGGACACTGCCAGGGATCCAGGGGCAGCCACAGCTTCTCTGGGCAATCTGTGCCAGTTGCAACCCAAGTCCTCAACCAATGAATTTAGTGTGGTATTAAAAGATGAGGGCAAGACATATTTTTAACTGGGTTTGGTGATCTTGTCTCCCTTTTTCTCTACTCTGTCTTCTGCCTTTTATCAGAGACCACATCTTGAGCTGCAATATTCTAAATCTCCTTGAAAGTTTTCCAAAAAATCTGCTGCAAAACGTTGTATTTTTCTTCATCTTCAATCTTAACTAGCTCTTTATCTAAAATTTTAGATAGATAATTTTCCACAGTTCTCATTGAATAAATCAAAGCATCTGTGTCTTTAGCATTTGATTTTCTTTCTATTGCAGTCAGGGATGGACCAACCAAGGGAGAATAGAAGAGCATTGATCTCTTTCCTTCCACTTGGCTGACTAAGATCTCTGGTGATGTTTGTTTCTAGGACATAATTCAAAAGTTCAGGGAAATCAAAAGTCTTCCCATTTGCTTCGGAAAGCTTTGAATGTGGCTTATAGGGAATAATTACACATTTATTTTTGAGTGTGTATATAAATATTAAAGCCAGGAAAATATCTGTATAGAACCACCTTGCTTAATTAAAAATTGGCTTATACAGATATTGATTCTTTAGCTCAGCAAAAGCACAAGAAAAAACAAGGCAAACAGTGAAATGATGGCATGTCTTGGGGGAGAAAATATTCTAGCAGAGCATTTTATATCAAGCAAGTAAAAAGTTATATGGAATAAGAAACGTGTTGAATTATTTTAATGAACTAGAACGCTGACTCAGACTACAGGATTTAATTATTTTTTTAGAGGGGGAGGAAGATGAGCTTCCTACTAAAAATGTAATCAAATGTAATTCTGCTCTACCTTTAAGTGAGACAAGATAAATTTTAGTCCTTTTACTTTAAATTAGGTTCTATTCAAACTTAGTGTCTTAACTTTATTTATTAGCGCAATATTTTAAGTCAGAGCAACTCTGTGAATGACTTTGTGAGGCAGAATAAGCAGAAATCAATCAGTGAATTAATAGTTGTATATCAGAGTGGTTCTTGGTGTCTTCTTAGAACAGCTCTCCTTTAACAATGTCTTTTTTTCCCTGGAGTCAAATAGGGAAAGAGTTGCTTAAATATATCTGCATCAATTATACTTTCACATTTTCCTGAGTCTGTTGGATCGTCATCCTCCTTCCTCCGTACCCTGACACTGCCCCACTGCATGACAATAAATGAACTTTGTAAGTTTATAGAAGGGTTTTTATGGTGGAGGCAGTTGGATCCTCAGGAAATTCTGTCTGCCTCTATATGCTGGGGCTCGAGAGGGAACAGCAGGCACAGTCTGAGCTGTAAAGCTTAAAATTACTTATGCATTATAAATCATACAGGGGTGAGGAAAAGGTCTAGAAGCTTAAAAGATAATGTAGGTCAGACTTAGGTATCTTGTTCCCAAATCAGGCTGCAGTGCTTCCATGATCAGCATTTCCATGGCTGAGATCCTGCAGTTCTCAAAAGTGGTCTTGTTTGGATTTCATCCAGTTTCTTATCTTTTTACTGTTGTTTTTTATCCTCCAAATGTAATAGCTAAGCATGGTAAAACTGATTACTATTGGGAAAATTCACAGATGCTTCATTAGATGGATTCTCTTTTGCACACTTACAAACAATGCATCTGAATGTCCATATCTTCCGAGATTTCCTTGTGTTCAGTTTCATCTCTTTGGGAAGAAAAGATGTGGAGTTTCATTGCCTGAATCTTCTGTATAAAAATGTTACTGGAAAAGCAGCATATTCTGATACTGGCTATTCCACTACACATTGTGTATTGCTTTTTAAGACCAAAACTGTTGGAAACCATGATTTTAAAAAGCTGTCATGAGACAAAACCCCAAAAATATCCCCAGAACAAAACAAAAAAAAACAGAACCTTTGGTAAATAGCATTTATTGGCAGAAGAGTAGGCATTGTTCAATGAAATAAACATCACCAAGCAAGTTGTTATTGGTCACTATCTTTACAAAAAGATAATCAGGTGAGAAAGATGATCACGGAGCAATATTTTTTGTCTTTTATCATAAATAATTTGGTATTTAATTCTATTTGACTATGTGAATGAAGCTTAATGCCTTTTACCAGCTGAACTTTCTGGAAAGAAACCAAACCCAACAATTGATTCTTACTGTTGGGATAACTTGTTCTACATAGCAGCAACCCTTTGTGGCATATATTTAATTATATCTAAAGAGCTGTCATTAACTACAGGGGGAACAGAGTTAATTAGGCCTTCAAGTGAAGAAACAGCATTCTGAAACAACTCAGAAACTCACCTGCTGCTGAAGGAGAGAGAGGCTGTGGCTCCTTCTTTAAGGTAGCAGTACAGGTGGTGATATGCATCTCTTTTGAGCAGACAAAGGAACAAAAGCCTGTTGAGAGTCTAGTGGCTCTGAGATTCATGACTAATTTTATAACTGGTATATATTTGCTACATTTTTTGAGCTTTTCTAACGGCAAGGAGAAAATCAAAGTATGTGAGAAACAAGAGGAGTCAAATGTTGGCATCACTTAATGCAACTCTTGCTGACATTTGAGCCATTACTTGTCTGACAAGGTGTGATGGACAATACTTGGATCCTTTGGGTTCTGGAAGCTAAATGTTTAAAGAGGGAGGTGTGCATGAATGTGCCTGTTGCTGGGAAGGAACAGAAACACTGCTGCAGTTTGGGATAGCCTTGTCCCACACAGAACAGAGAAGCTGAGGTGCTGATTTCAAGGAAAAGTGCATAGCCATCCTCACGAGGGTAGATTATATAAGTTTGTTTCTTGCAGCAGTAAGAAACACCAAAATATATTAAATTAAGCTCTAAAAGCAGGTCTTTGTGGTGTGCTTTACCCTGCCATTGCTCTCAGGCCCTGGCATGTATGAGAGCCCAAATTCTGGCTTAAATGCTCATTTGGAAGCATTTCCTCCTGAAGACAACTGTGGATGTGATCAGCAGTTCAGCTGGACTCTCTAGCTGTTCAAATAAAGAAAGGGAAAAAGCAGTGTGTGTTTGAGGGGCACTCTTTTTATAAAAAAAGTGTCTTGTGCGTATCCCACTGAAGCCAAGGCCAATATTTGCTGCTACAAAGCTGACTTGAATGGAACTTAGTTTGAAAGAAATAAGGACTAAACAAAACAGTTTGCTTTAAACCCAGGACATTTGGTAAAAGAGCTGGTTCTGGTGGGTGAACAGGACAAAAACAAATATTTTGGAGCTTCATCTTTTGTTTGGTCTTTGTCAGAATTTTATTTCACTTAATATCTGTTAAATAGCCATTAAATAGACTGTAAAATAGACATCAGGTTTTGCACTTAGTCAGCTGCTCAGACTCAGTCTCTGTCCCCACTGACTTTCTTGCTGATCTTGTAAGCACCCAAGTGTGGAAGACAATGCTTTAAAAGGCTGATTGTGTCTTCCTTAAGGGAGTTCTGCACTCTACTTTGTAGCCATCAGGATTATACTTAAAGGGCAAAAACCCCCAAAGTTCCTAAAGTGACACCTTGTTTTGTGACTGAGGAGGAGTTAACTGACAAAGAATCAAGAGATCTTGCTTTGAAGGATGAGAGTGAGAACAGCCAGGAGATAGAGAGGTTTTCTCTTAAAAAAAAAAAAAAGAAAGAAAGAAAAAAAGGGCTGGGAAGTAAACAAGAGAGTGGGAGGGTGTTGAGAGAGGAGAGTCAGGTCATTGTAAATGGGTGATCTGCTTCAGGGCAGAGTGGTCAGACTCAGACCTGGAGAAAGGCAAAATAAATACTATGAAAGCTAATGACACTATTGACAAAGTTAGCAAATATATTTCAGAATAAGACTTGATGTGGATACAGCTGAAATGACCAGTTGGTGCATTTGTAATCCCTGAACCTTTTGGGTTTATCCTCTTCCAAACTCCAGTCATTTCCCTTCTCTGAATTGTTTTTTCTTTGCAATCTCTATCTCACTCTAGGGTTCTCTATTCAAAGCAGAAAATGAAAGAGTGGAAAAAAGGAAACTGAACCATTTCACAAGAAATTTATTGCAGATAGCAATTTAGTAGACTCATTATCCCAGTGTGAGAAAAATATAGTCGAATCCTAAGAAAACCAACACAATACAAATGCAGTGAATATACCCAGGGATTGAACAGACAATGTCATAATTTCTCAGTTCAGGTTAATAAAGATCCTAATTCATTTTGCTGTAATAGAATGTATTAAGTAAATGTTAAGTGCTAATTAGTATCTTGCTATTGAAAAAGCAGAAACATATCACAAGAGATGAGTTCAAAGTGGTAGAAATTGTGAAGATTCTGGGTAATTGGGAATGGTATAACGAAGGTATAGGTAGAAGCCTCAGCAGCACAAAGGTTAAAAATGCTCATAAGAATTTTCCAGCAAGTCTAGTCACAAAAATTAAATATAGCCAGTGCTGAGAGAAAGTTAGAGAAAATATGGGTTTGTATAGTCAATATATATTTTAAGACTGCAGCAAACAAACTAGAAAGGCAGTTTCAGTATTGCCAGTGCTATTAACACTGCCTTCTTGATTGCAGCAGTTTAATGACTGCTGTTTCCTGGTGGATCCCTCCCTGTATCCCCATGAAACACTTGTTTTGAAATGCAAACCCACTCTTGCAAGTGAAGTCAACAGAGCTGGTCAAAACCAGTGAATAGACAGTCATTTTGTTGAACATATTCTGACTGGCTACGAAAATCAATAACCCTTCAGACAGTGCTTTTAGATATATGCTCATCTCGGTGGTGTAGCTGAGCTTTGGACTCCGTGGGAGGTATTTCTGCCATGGATGTGCAGGTCAAGCAGTAAACTGTGGTGTCCTGAAGTGAATTGTGTTTGTCAGGCAGCTTTAGCAGCCTAAGCTGAAACAGAAACTTCCCCATTGCAGAAATAGTAATTCTAATTTAGCAGGTGATCAGCAGTGAATCAATTTAGTATTAAAGGACACATTTCGTAGAATCACTGAATGGTTTGGGTTGAAATGGATCTTAAAATGACTTTGTTCCACCCCTGTTGCCATGGCAGGGACACCTTGCACTGTCCCAGGCTGCTCCAAGCCTCAATGCCCAAGCTGGCCTTGGACACTGCCAGGGATCCAGGGGCAGCCACAGCTTCTCTGGGCACCCTGTGCCAGGGCCTGCCCACCCTGCCAGGGAACAATTCCTTCCCAAGATCCCATCCAGCCCTGCCCTCTGGCACTGGGAAGCCATTCCCTGTCTCCTGGCCCTGCAGCCCTTGGCAATTGTCTCTCTCCAGCTTTCCTGCAGCTCCTTCAGGCACCAAAAGGCCACACTGAGGTCACCCCAAAGCTTCTCCTCTCCAGGCTGAACAATCCCAGCTCTGCCAGCCTTTCCTCCCAGCACAGCTGCTCCATCCCTCTGCTCACCATTCCAGGTTGCTATCCATGCTATAGCAATCATGAGCTGAAATGGGAAACACGGCTTTCCTGGCCAGTTGCGCACACCAGAATGCTGAGTTGAGAGAATCAAACTTTGTCTGTTGCCTTGTGAGGAATTAACAGAGCAAATAATCAAAATACCCCTTAATGAGTTCAAAAGGTTTGTCACATGCAAACTGAATGTTCAAATGAATTCTGTTAGGTAAGGGATACCTTCTAAATGAAATTCAGAAGAGCCCTGGGAGTTGTGTAGCACCTACATGCCATGAAAGCCACCACAGATGACCTTTCCAGCAGATCAGGGTTCACTCTGGCTTGAGCTCTTTTCTGTAGAATTCAGTACTGAACACATAGTGTAAATTAAATGGTGACTCTGTTAGTAAACATGAAATACTGACAAAAGTAGTCTTGGCTTGTGAAGAATCTGAATGCTCATAACAGAGTTGGGAGCACCAGCCCAAAAAGGATATTTGTACAGTGAGTGGCTCAGTGAGCTGAATGTTATCACAGTAACAAAACATCAAACAGCTCCCACAAAGAGCTTGTGCTGCATTTGAAAGTTGCATGCAAAGGATCTTGCTTCTTGCAGCAGTGTGGAATTTCAGATGTTTTTTGCAACAGGACGTATGTTAGTTGTATCAGTGCTTGTAATACCAGGCTACTCTCCTTTGGAGGGAGAGAGGACCACTAACATGAGGAGGATCTGGTGGAGCTTGGGTAGAGTAGGACTTCATTCGGGGCTGCAGAAGGAACATCTTGGCCTCTTGGTCTCAGCAGCAGCATTTGCTTGGTGGGATGAACTCAACTGTTTGGCTGATCTCCCTGCTCACTCCAACTCAGCACAGTTGTCTTCTGTGCAGCTTTGGTCTCTTTGCCTGCTTTTACATCTACCTTTTACTTTGGGGGTTTTCTATTCAGCAAAGCAAAATATCTTCATCCCTACTTCCCCAGCTCCTCTGCCACTGTTCCATATTCTTGTGATCACTGTCCTAAACGCCTTCCTGTAACTTATCCTGACAACAGCCCAGAAATGTGGGCATTTGCTGCTTCCTGAGGGGCATCACCTGCAAATCTAATTTCAGTCCTCTGGTGAGCGAGGCATCGCTCCTGTTCCTTCAGGGATTTCACTTCAGTGCTGAACAGGCTACACCCATGCCATTGTTTGCTTATACTCTGGGTTTGACTGACCTTTTTCAGCCTGTGGATGGTCTGGAGAGTGTTGAAGAGATAACTTAGTGTCACAGAAAGCAAACTGTAGGGATGCAGTCTGATGGCTCATAAAACTGACAGAGTAGGCAAAAAGTGGATGCTCTTCCTCAGTTCATTATTTAAAAAAAAAAAAATGACCTTAATACTTTTTCTGTCCAGAAGAAAAATGTGTTCTTATAATTAGTTATGTTAACTACTTGCCAGAGTCACTTTGTACCATCCAAAGACCTTGTAAACCTTTCCTAAATTGAGCTATTGAAATACACTCTTAGATAGGCTTCCTGTAATGGATTTGTATTTGTACTGCTGATGCATTCAAGAGAAGTTATTGAGTCCTTCTGTGCCTCTCTACCCATTCATATGGTTTGGGCCCACAGAAAGGGTTTTCCAGGGCTAACACTGTATTTTCTGTGAATATATTTTTATAAACTCATTAAAATTACTTTTTATGGGAATGCTCCTCTTTGGGGATGAGATTTTAAAGTCTTCTGCTTGAGAGCAGCATGGAGAAAAATAAAGTCCATTTAGCAGTGTGCCAGATTTGGCTCTTTTCTGTACAATAAAGCATTATAGAAGTGAGGAAAACTTGTACCAAATCAGGTGTTTCAACATGTGAGGTGGGCTTCTGTAAGTGACACAAACATGGGGAAACTTACTGTTGTTGCTGTGCTGTGGCAGAATTAAGGATCTAATTTTAATTGAGTTTCCATGTAATGATGACTTCAACAGTAATTTACTAACTTTAATTAAAATACTTTCCAGCTAATCTTTGGACATTATCCCTTTAATTATAAAAGGCATCTGTTATATTAATAGCCTTGGAGACTGCCTTATTTGCTTTAAAATGTAGGTGCATGTACAATTAAACTTTTGCCATGTTTCACCGTGTTCTGGGCAGGATCAGTGACCATTATGCATTACAAGGTTTACAGAGCTGTGATAATGAAGCAAATTTGTGCTGAAAACCTGTACTTCAAGGGAGCATTAAAGCTCATTAATTTCATTAGCTGAATGTATCTTTTTCAACATAATTTTAAAGAAGTCTTGCAACCCCATGTGAGAATACTCTGGCACTGCAGAATGGACCAATTTGTTTAATAGCTGTGACTTCATAGCAAATAAACATTTTCACATGATTAGTCTAATAGTGTGCTAAGACAGGAATTTCTTTCAAAGGCTGGCATTTTCTCTTTTGCATATTTCTTAACTGCATTCAGCAGTGACATGTTATATTCCACATCATTAGGAACCAGTAGAAGCTCAAGAAATGATATTGCCTTGGTACAGAACAAATGAAGCTCGGAGTTGCACAGAGCAGGCTGGAGCATGAGCAAAGTTGTAATTTAGGATGGGAGGACAAATCAAATTGATGTCTGAGGAGCTTAGAGTTGGCTGCTTTCAGCTCAGCTCTTGTCCTGCTCTTGCAACTCTTTCAAGCTTCAGTTGTTGCCTTTACCATGAATTGGAAAACTCCACTCTTTTGGAACTGCTGTTCTAGTTGTACATCTTTCTTCTGAGCTCTTGTATTTCCTGAAGTAAGAAGAGACTACAGCTCTTTACGCTTTTTTTTTTTTTTTTAGTAGCTAGGAAGGATACACAGTGTGGAGAAAGGAGAGAAAAGCTGCTTCTTTTGCAGAGAGAGCTAGCAAAAGCTTGAAAGTGCACAGTTGCAGGACAGGAGACATATTGAAGGTGTCAGGAGTTTGTGATCAGAGAAGAGAATTTCAGGAGTGAAGTGGACTGAGCAGGGATGGTGTCAAGGTGTCTCTGCCTCAGTCCAGTGTGAGGTGGTGCAAACAGGACCCAGAGTCCTTGGAGGCTGAAGGATCCTCCCTACCACTGCTGGGGTGAGCAGAGGACATGGTCACTCACACCAGTTTGGGTCAGCTCTAAGTACCTTCCTGAACATTCTTTACGGAGACCCACTCAAAAGACAAATTTCCCTTTTCCTAGTGCACCAATTTCCATATTGGTACAATGGAACTCCTAGAATGCAAGGTTAAAAGGCACCTCAAGGCTCACCTGCTCCAACCTTTCCCAGCAGGAGCAAAAGCTGGTTTGTGTTTTTGAGGGCACTGTGTTCTGTTCTGCAGGGCTGGCTCTGTCCAGCTGCCACCCTGGGGACACCAGAATTACGGCAGCTGAGTTCTGCTGAAGGCTGTCAGATTTAGGTGGGTGCTTGTTAGACTTTGGGTTAGCTTTTCAAGAGTTTCATGTCTACAGTGAAAGATGATCCTCTAAAAGATGAGGCTGCAGCATCTGCTCTGGGAGGAGGAGCAGCCCAGGCTCCAACCCTGGGTCCAGCATCCCACTGAAGGCAGTGTTATTGTCAAGAAACTGGGAAAGGATGTCAGAATTTAACCTGAGTCAGACTCCCAGAGGTTGTACAGCCTCAGCCAGCTAAGCAGTTCTGTTACTTTGCTGTTATTCCAACTTGTTTTACTAAAATAACATTCTATTGGTGATATTAAGTGCTGCAATTAAGGTCTGAAAGTTTCTAAATATCCTTTCTTTGACAATGCACTCTTACATAAATATTTTTCCCTCTTTTTCTCTTTTTAATGCAAGTGGCATCTAAGTGTTTTGCACTCTAAATTTAAAAAATCTCTATAAGCCAGAAGTCTAGATAGAAGTAACTATTAGAAATTGTTGCCTTCATGCCTTCTACATCTTGATTATTTTTTATTTACATTTAGAGCTGAAAACAAAGAAACCCCACATGCTAAAGTCATGACAAATTAATCTGAAAACAATGAATCTGCAGTGGTAACATGGTTCAAGGAATCAGTGCTTTGCTGTGATTTGAATAACTCTATCCACTCAGTTACTAAAAATATACCCCCCACAAATAAACACAACTCTTTACTTTCAGAGAAGCCCCATATTTGTTTCTGTATCTAAGGAAGTAATTTAAATAACGACTTGATCATTATAATGATCATAATTCATTCTAAGACTGGTTTAGCTAATATTAACTCTAAATCTCCTTCCGTAGCTCTTGTTCACGTGGAGTGAAAACCTACCGTACTGTCTGAATTGTGGTTTGGTTTCTGACTGGTCATTGTCCCTGCTGGCCCTGAGGTTTGGTACTGTGGATTTCCAGATGTGTCCTTTTTCTTTCTCTTAATAGGCAGAAGATACAATAAAGGATTCAGGAAAGCCTAGAAGTTTCAACTGTTTCTAAAATAGGATAAAAGTTTGGTTTGCAATTAAAAAAATAAATTTAGACCTGATCCTGTATTTAATCTTTTTCAATAATGGCAGTACATTTTCTCATAAAAAACATAGAACTGTTATTTCTTTTATCCCAGGAGGACAACTAAGATAGGGAAGCTGCAGCCCAAAATTATTTTCCTTAATGTTGATTACTTCCAAGCTCTCTGTGTTCATTCCACACACAGCAGAGCAGCAGTTCCAGAAAGGACAAACATCTTGGCACACGTGTAAGAGCAGCCAAAATTGGGATGAGTGAGGAAAGCCTTCATGCAAAGCTACCCTGGCAACTCCTGGTGCTCACCCAGGAGACTGTTCTGAAATTTTGGTTCTGTCCTCAATCAGTATCATGTGTGACCCCAAGATTTTGTGTAAATCCTGTCTCCCGGCTGAGAAGGGTTTGCATTCCAACACCTTTTCCCTGAACATTTGTTTACCAGTTTCTGTTGGAATGTAGGTGTGGTTGGGGTTTTTTCCCTTCTTTTCCAGATTTGTGTGCTCTAAGTTACAACACAGCATTTCCCCTGATTTACACAGCCAGGAGAAATCCTCAACCAGAAAGCAATTGTTGTTAATTAGTATCACACTGCCTTAAAGAAGAGTTGTTGAGTCTTTTAATTTTGCATAGTTGATTTTATTTTAATGTCCCCGCAGACTGCTTTCTCCATGAAGTTTAGTGATGTTAATGATAGTAAAGTCATTTGCAATTACTGTGATACAACTTTGGTTAAGACAAGCTAAAAGGAGAATGGAGCTACAAACTGGTGATCCTCTCCTTATTCAGTAGTTGCTTTTATTAACTCATTTAGTTGCAGGGTATCTATGAATGGCTTGAGGTAGTAAGTTCAGATGTTTGCCTAAAATTAAATCAGTCGCCTGAGCTTTCTGACACAGAAAATATTTCAGGGTGGTAGAACTGTGGGCCAGGCTCTCTGCTTCACTTAACTTGATTTGACCCCTCTGGAGTCTATTAGTTCTGCTGCTTTGACAGTGACTTCAAGTCCCATTATCTTCCATGGGAATGTTCATCCAAGCCCTGATGTATTTTGAATAGGAACCCACTTGGCAGGAGAGAGACCATGTGCCACCCTCTCCCTCATGTTTTCTTAATTTTGTTTTTAAAGATCATTAAACTGCTTCTATTGCAGTGTTCCAGAGTTTTTGTTAGGAATTGTCTATACTGTGAGGGGGAGAAAAGGTGAAAATACAAGGCAGCATATACTACATTTGCATTTTTTTTATGTTCAAACCTTTTTTTCATTACAAAATGAAAAGACAGGCTTTCAGCACACTGTAGATATTTGTAGAAGTAATGTTGTCTGCACTTACTGTGATAGAAGACCAAAGAGAAACAACTGAAGAACAAAACCAGAAGTTTCTTCTCAATCTACCTGCAAGGTCTTGCTAATGTCCCTACCCATGATAATACTGTTTCTTCCGCAATGCTGATATTAAACTTGGAGTTGTGGGGCATCTTGCTAACTTCTAATTGCTCTATCTCTAATGGAGTGTTACTTATGAGGTCTTGATCTTCCAAAGTTATCTGTTTAAACCATCTCAAATGCACTTCTATTCAAGACTGAAATAGAAGAGGACAGATTTATCCTTTCAGTGCTTAACTACTGCACACTACCTGCAGTGTGTGGCACGACTGATTAAACATCATGCATTATCCAGAGGGGATGACTCCTCACTCTCTGAATGTCTTGTTCTCTCTGTCACCACCTCCAACTTGCTGATACTCAGCATTGTGAGGCTACTTTTTTTTTGTTTCAGCCATGGTCTGACCTGAGAGAGCAGATGAAGCAGTGTTATTTGTGTAAAAAGGCTCACACCATTTAAGTAATTTTGACTGGTTCTGATGTATGACTCTGATCTGTGATAGTCATCTTGTCTTTAGGATTTCCAGAGGTTTTGGTTTTATAAAAATCACCTATGTAGTAGAGGTTTTTACATCAGATTTAGCTGAATAGCTAAATAGTCATTAGTGGCTTTAAAAATCCTAGAATCATGGAATCATAGAAGGCATTGAACTGGAAGGGTCCTTAAAATCATCCTGTTCCATCCCCAGCCCTGGCAGGGACACCTTGCACTGTCCCAGGCTGCTCCAAGCCCCAATGTCCAAGCTGGCCTTGGACACTGCCAGGGATCCAGGGGCAGCCACAGAGCACTTTCTGTGAATTTGGTGTAATCTGGCCTGGAGCAAGGGGTTCATAAAAAGGCCTGTTCATTCAACAGCTGTCTGAATAAAATATGGAATTTATATTTTTTTTTGGCCTGCATATATCTTCATTTGAAAATCTTTCTGGTTCTTGCATCCTTGGCAAGGATAAGGGCACTGCCTCCTCTCTCTTTAAAAAACAAAAATAGGGCATTTGCTGTTGACTTCCAATGTTATAGAGTTTTGAGACACTGCCATTAATATCTTCCTTAATATCTTCCTAATTTAGAAATATTTTACAACACTTTTTTTTTAATTAGCCTGGGTTTTGATAAGCAACTCTGCAGTGACCTTTAATAAAAAAATAGCCAAGCTGTAATTTTGTCACTGGGGGCCTCTTTGATAACAGAGAGGATCAGCTGGACCACACAGCATTCTATGCTGAGTTCTGCTGCTGGGATATGTGGGATGGAGGAGTAAAGCAGAAAAAACAAATGCTGGATACTCAATGAAGAGGTGATGGGAAGCGGGAAGGGGATACTGGATGCTTAAAATTAGATGAGTTCTTCGGAAAAATAAACTCAGAAACTGGAGGCCTGTGATTAAAAACAAGTAGTGTGAAGAGATTTCAAGATTATCCTGAGACCAAATATCCCTTGAACATCCTGTGACAATCCTGTATTATGCTTTTCCTTTGCATTAGCTACCTGATCCAATCACTTTTTCCTTCCAAAGGTCCGGCAAGGCATCTAAAATCCCCTGCACTCAACTATTCCGAGTTGTATAAATATTTGATGACATGAAGTCCTGTGGGCGCTGCAATAATTATACAAATTGTAATGCTAATCCGTGGTATCAATAATGCCTTTGGAGAAAATAGCATTATATACTTCAGTCCCAGAGAATAATAACAATATTAACGCAGCGCTGACACTTGGCAGAACTGCTTCCCCAGCCTGTGTGCACTTGGCAATTGGAATTGCAAAGAGGCAGGGAAAGCAGACATTTCTGGCTGCAGTTCTGCTTCTAGAGTGAGAGAAAGAATTTGGCATTTAATGATATGCAAAGTGTTGTTCCTGTTTGATTGTAGTATACTATACATGCCTTGGAGCATGACTTGGAGTAATTTAACAACTGGAATAACAGGCATTGGGGAAGAAACTAATTTCATAGGAAGGCAGATCACAGACATTAGGCTTGTTCATGAAAATGTTGCCTTGTCATGCTTTGTGACGTGTCACCTCAAGCTAGCAAGAGGATATGGGGGGCAGCATTTCTCAGCTCAGACTGGATGATCCACTTGAGAAAACACCATCAATAGTGACTGCAAACATGGTCCCTAACCTGCTTTACAGACCCACGGCAAAGATCAAAGCTTTGCCTTTTTTTCTGAATTATTCTCGGTCAGTTTGGACTCTGGCACAGGTTGCTGTGGCTGCTCCATCCCTGGGAGTGTCCAAGGCCAGGCTGGATGGGGCTCTGGGTAAGTCTGTAACTGCAGTGGCCAAATTCAGTTCCACTTTGCCTTTGGCCTTCCAGTTTTCTCCCTCCATAACCTCTCAATGTTCTTTTAATCCCTACAAGGTTCTTTTATCCCTCCTCCAGAGATGATACACCTTTTTTTCCCCCTGAATTCTCTATTTAACCAAGCCAGTCTTTTTCCTTGTCAAAATATAGATGATGGAGCTCTAAATTATTAGATCAAATACCTTTCTGTGAGATGCTTGTGTATCACTCCTTAATGCATAGGAAAACCATTTGAAATAGGGTGAAAATCATTTGAAAAAATCTATCGCTGCATTTTACAATCTCTTGATATGAATATCTTGCTTTTAAAAAAACCCTGCATATTTCCTAAATCAAGTAAGAATGAAGACTGAAAGTGGTATATTGTTGCCATTTCTGTGTTACTATGAAGACTTCAGGGTGTCTGATGCTGCAGTCTCAAAAATGCAGTAGGAGATGGGTGTTATATCCTAGCCTGAATTTTGTTGCAGTTGCCATTTTTGGTGAATATTAATTCAGTTCAATGTGACACCTCTCCTGAAACATTAGGATTCAATGACATAATGGAATTCAGAGTAGAACATGCCAATGCTCATTTGCAACCTGTTTCTCATATTCCATCAGTTGAGTAAAAAAGATTACTTAGGAAAGGTTTTAGGTAAAATTATAGATCAGTTTTCTATGTGTTCATGCTAAAAATTGGGTTCAATTTCAGCTGTGGTGGCCTATAAACTTGATATTTTAGAGGCTTTTTTCCACTTTAGTTCTTAAAGTTCATTGTGTATCATCACACAATCCTTTTTGCTGCATTTTTAGCAACTAATCTCTGATCAAAGGAACATAAAAACCTAAACATCAAAAGTGCTTCTTAAGGGTTTACAAATCTCTGCTTTCTTCTATATCACAGAATGTGGTGGCTATTTGGGAGGATGCTGCATATTATTTTGGGGGAGGAAGCCTTCAATCACTTAAACAGTAAGGAGTCTACTGGTAATTTTTATTATTCTATATTATATTAGCTTTTCCATTTCTTCGTCAGAGCCATCTGGAAGTTAGATGACAATAAAGACATGGAGTATAATTACAGTAATTCAGACCCAAAAAAATAATAAAATGACATTGTTAAAAATTATAGTATGACCTCCTGTTCCTGAGAAAGAAAACCAGCAAAACCGACTGAAAGAATAACAGAACAAGTGGAGCAGAGAAGTCACACAAACATCAGTGCTGAATGCTGGGCATCTCCCCTGGTCCTGGCAGGAACTGAACATGTCTATGCAGAAAAATTTTGCCTGCCCACCCTGCCAGGGAACAATTCCTTCCCAAGATCCCATCCAGCCCTGCCCTCTGGCAGTGAGAACCCATTCCTCCTTGTCCTGTCACTCCATCCCTTGGCAATTGTCTCTCTCCATCTTTCCTGCAGCTCCTTCAGTTTCGCGTCTATGTGTTGCCTTTACTGTTAGAATCTCCAGCAGATCTCAAAAGTTTCCAGTCAGCTCTGCTTTTTGAGGTTTTTCAGTGAAAATCCCCTAAAATCCTATGTTTGCTGCCAAACTGATTGCATTGTGATGATTCGTCGTGTACTTTGCCACAGCAATGCATCTCTGAAAGCATCTGATCAAAAGGCTACCATCCATGGAAGAAAAAAGAGCAGCTATTTCACAGGCCAGGTGAGATCTCAAGGCCTGTAAGACTCTCTGATCTGGTCTCCCCTTTGACAAAGCTCAGCTGTGGTCTCTGTGCTCCTTCCTTTGGCTTTTCTGCTCTTTTTAACTCTTTCCTCACTTCCTTCCCGCTGGACACAATCCAGTGTGTCCTGTTGTTAACCACTGCTGGTCCTTTCAGATTAGAAGAGACTCACAGGATATCCTGAGCTGAAGGGACCCACAAGGATCTTCAGTCCTGCTCCTGGCTCTTCACAGGACAGCCCCATTATTCTTCCTCTCTCACCCAATCCATGGGATTTCCATTTTATCCCCTTTTCCCTCCTTTCTGCTAGCATATACAAACACACACATTCTCACACTGCTGTTGTGCTCCTCCACACCTGCAATTTTGATAAAGGTTCCATTATTTGTGGATGTTCATATTTTCTCCTTGGGGTAAAATTCTTGAACAAAGGAACATTAATGAATAGGAAAGATCTACATGTGAATTTAAAAAATAAATCCTGCAAAATTTTGTTGCACAGACATGTTCAGCTACTGCCAATTCATCCTAGTGTTGTGGTTATTGGGTTTTTAATTCACTCTGGATTTGACAATTACACATTTTGGAGTGTTTTTCCCCCTCCCTGCTCTCCTGCCACAGTGACACAAGCATAGGGCACAGTGAGTTGTACCCTTGGGGTTTTGAAGAGCTTTCCCAGAGTGCAGATGTTGGGACAGTTGTGTTGTTCCCACATAGCTTATTTCATTCAGGAGAAGCCTGGTTAAAACCCAGTTGTGACAGACCATCATTTCATGGAAGAATAAAAAATAAAGGAGCCAGTAGTGATGCCTGGGAAGAGGATCTGCAGGCAAACCCTTCTTAGGAGGGGTCTGTGCCCACCTGCCATCAGCTCCTGGGAAGCACAAGGCTCCCAGGCTGTGTTTCTGAATGAGAACATGGGGTGGCCCAGATGTACCAGGTACAGATTTTTAGCAGGTCTGTGGTTTCCCCAGAATTATCCAATGTAATGGCATGGAATTCTGCATAAAGTGACTACATGGCTCTTCCCTCCCTGTTGCTGCTGTCCTGGAAAGTGATGTTAAACTCCCCATTGATCCAAGTGGGAGCTCAGCTGGACTAGCTCCAAAATGCTTCTAAAAGTCCTACTGGTTGTCCCCACGCTTTGATTTATCCAGTCTATTCCAAAGGACAATTTCAATCGCTAATGGAAGCCATCGGTATTTCAAATGAGGCACCTTTTAAAATGTGGAAATAGCTTGGAGAATAATTCCTGCTAAAGTAAATGTTGAGTGTTAGCTTTTTGTTGTTGCTGTGCAGAAAAATACAGTTTTGCTTGGGGTCGATAAGAGATTGAAAAGTGTGGGTAATAATAAAAGCTGAAGTGGGAGTTACTTTAATAATGGGATGTCATGTGTAAGCCTATAAAATAAACAGTAATTATCACATTTGAGAAACGACTCTGTTAGAATTCACATTGCTCTTGACAGCTTCATCTGTACATCAAGCCTTTCTGGAATATGCACTTTCTTGTTCTTAATGAGCAAACAAATGAAACAGGAGTTCTTACCCTGATAGAAGGTGTTGATTTCAACAAAACCTAAGCAAAAAAACTAGATAAAAGAGAGCCAGAGCAGCAGACTGCAGGATGAGTTCTTGCTAACACATTTTGCTGTTACAGAGCAAGATAAAAAACAGCTGTAGTTTTATTATTTATGGTTTCCCTCCATCTTTTATATGGCACATGTTGAAGGAAGTGGGCTTTATGTATTGCATCAGAAAATCAGAAGTTTAACAAGCAGTAGTGGATTCAGAATAAACTTTGTAGCTTTTGCAAAGACATGGTAATGTCTCGTGATTGTGAATCATAAACTTGGGTATATCAGATTTGGAGGAAACAGTAGGCATTTGTTATGTTTTTACTCTTTTTTTTCCCCCTATCCACACATACTCAACATTAAACAAAAATGCCAATGATATTTGTCCTTTGAAGAAATTTTTGGGTTTTTTTTTTGTAATTTAATATTAAACTATAATCTTTTTCCAAATATGAACATATCCAAGAAAATAATCTACAGCTGTTTGCTGTATCTCTTTTATATCTTTTATTTAATAATTTTTACTTTTTGTTCAACATCTACAATGGAATTTAGGTGGGTTTTGCATTCTTGAGAAAGGTTGAAAGTGTAACACTAATTCCAGCCATGCAAAAAGCTCTTTGTCTTATCAAAATTAACTTCCTCCATACCCAATTTATAAGAGCAAAGTGTATTTAATTTGACAATCTATAACATGTACTTGGTTATAAAGATAAAATTAACTTCAATAGATATTTAAAGGTATTTAAAGATATGTAACTTATCTTCTACACTTTATTTCTGAATTTAGACTTCTGAAGAAGAGAGTCAGAGTCTGAGTTGAGGCGTGTCAAGAAATAGGAAGAGTAAAATCAAGGGAAGTAAGGAGCAGAAAATAAGTTGCTGGAATCTCCTTACACTGTCCCTTGGAAGGAGTTTAGCCATTATTTTAATTTTCTTCATTAATGTGGAGCAATAAATCTGTGAACTTGAGGTGGTGTGTGAGAAGAGCAGGTAGGGCACACACCCCACGGATGGATTTACTATGCCAGGTGTTTTTTCTTAATTTTTTTTTGTTTGTTTGTTTATTCAGGAAATACACCTTCAGTAAAAGTGATGTAAAAGAAAAACACCATGAAGCCAGGGCAGGTTACACACAGAGAAGACATGGCTGTGGGAGATTGATGTGCTGTGGAAGCCTGGAAGGAGTAAAAACACAGGACTAAAAAAACCCTTCTGAAGATATTGAGCTAATGGATTGAGATTTTTTTCGTGGTTTGTGTCAACCCCCATCCCTACTCAAAGCTTTTTAATGTTCCGAGGAGCCAAATACAAAAGGAGAAAAGAGTAGAAGATCAAGGGGACAAATTAGCTGTGGTTTTGAAAGGATGAAATGAGGCAACAGAATGAATGCTAAGCCACTATTCCTAGTATGATAGACCAGGAATCTTGTGTTCAAGTCTTGTGTCTGACTCTGTTAGCTTCAAAAAACTTCATAAATGCAGAAATCTCACCTGACTGTGGGCTGGGAGGGACCTGTTCATTTGTGTTCAGTTTGTGTTAGTTCATTGCTGCACTAAAGCCTTTGCACTTTAGCTCTGGAATAAAATATCTACAAAAATAGTTGTGATAAATCAGGGGCAGAAGACAGATACCTTGACTACTCCACACCACATCAGGCAGTCAGGCCTGAGCTCTGCTTGTGTATTCTTTTTACAGGAAGGCTTCTGTACTCACTCCAGTCGAGAGCCAACTGGATCACAAAACTGGGAAATTCTGATATTTGCTGTAACAAATATCAAGGAAAGCATACAGGGGGTGTGGAGAAGTGATTGAGAGCAGCCCTGGGGAGAAGAGAACAGGTTTAAGCGGGATCTGGGGAAGGAATTGTTCCCTGGCAGGGTGGGCAGGCCCTGGCACAGGGTGCCCAGAGAAGCTGTGGCTGCCCCTGGATCCCTGGCAGTGTCCAAGGCCAGCTTGGACATTGGGGCTTGGAGCAGCCTGGGACACTGCCAGGTGTCCCTGCCGGGGCTGGGGATGGCTCTGGATGGGATTTAAGGTCCCTTCCAACCCAAACCATTCTGAGATTCTGTGATTCTACTTCCATTGGAAGACATCTATTCTCCAAATGTCTCCTGTTCAGCTGTTCACAGATAATGAAAGCAACTCTCTCTGGTGTTTGCATTTCTTTTCGGTCAATCTAATGCCTGTTCTTTGCTTCCTCCTTTCTAAAAGCAAGGATCACCCCATATGTGGTGGTGCTACAGCTCTGCAGTAAATTTTACCTGAATTCACAAACCCACGGGAGTTAGCTTGCATTTGAAACAGAGGTACTAGTTTTTCCTTTTAAAAATTAACATTCAGAGATGTAAGTCTTATTTACCAATGTCCTGCTGTGTTGAGAATAACATTAATATATGACATAGCTTCAACTACGCTAAGATTTCTATCTGGTAATTATTTTTTTTTCACCTGAATTTTTCTGTCCCTCACTGAGAAAATGCTTTGTATTATACAATGGTATTTAAAAAGCCACAAACTGATCTGGATTTGTGGTGCATAATTTCTAGTCATTTTTATGTATATGAATGTTAAATCATGTTCTTGATTTCCATAAATGACCCACATAACGTGCCAGATTTCTTCCACGTTTTAAACAGCCCTGGGTTTTGATGAACAAAAATTGATAGGTATGAGATGAACAAAAAAATACTGATGACATATAATATAAGCCTTGATCTAAAGTTGTGAACTTGTCAGATGATCTGCCAAAAATGGATTATTTTCTAAAAGTTTGAAATATGGCTGAGAAGCGTGCTGGCCATTATTCAAAGCCTTTAATTTATTACATTGATGCTGTTAGACAAGTGATAATCATAGGCTTTAATTGCCTGCAGAACTGGGCATAGGTGTAGAATGCTTTCTATCATTTAATATGCAAAAAACCCCTCAGATCAGAGAATGGAATTTCTGTCCATGTCACCATAGGTTGTCTAATCTGACACGGATTGATATTAATACACTACATAAAATTGGAATTTTCCTAGACCTTTGGTATTTCTTTGCATCCTCAATGTTCACACTTTCAAAAAATGTCTCTATGCAGTTTTATACCCAAATTACTACTATACAAACTGTAGTCTTTTGCTTGATTAAATTCCCTATAATTTTACTCTGATTTCAAAATACTCTTGTTCTTTACTCGTGCTGGATTGTTGAGATCTCTGGTGGGTTGTGCATAAATCATAAACTTGTTGATTCCCTTGTCTTTTTCTGCAGTTAATAGTAACCCACAGCACTGTTTCCAATGGGACAGTCATCCCAACACAGAGAATTGTTTTTTGCTGTCGGATTTTAGGCTCTGTTTGTGTAGTTTTGTTTTCTTTTGCAGGAGATAGAAAGACTCCTGGTCCCCAGGCCATGGCTCCCCTGGCCCTGTCGAGTGCCTGAGCAGCTGAATGCAACTGATAATCTTTGGCATTTAACAATAGGTTGATTTTACTCAGCTACATATGGGGTTCCAAAGCCATTAGGTTTCCAAAGATTTTTTTGTTTTTATGGTTGTTGTGAAAAATATTTCATGTGAAATGTTTTAAGCTTAGCATCTTACTTCAAAGCAGCTTTTTCCCTCTGCAGGTTTAGAGAAAACTTGCCATTTCCTTTCTCTGGGTTTGTTTTGGTTTGGTTTGTTTTGGGGTGTTTTTTTGTTGGTTTTTTTGGGTTTTTTTTTTGGTTGGTTGGTTGGATGGTTTTGGGTTTGGGTTTTTTTTGTTTGTTTGTGGGTTTTCAAGGGTTTTTGGTTTTGTTTTTGGGTTTTTTATTAATTATCCTTACTAACACGGAAAACATGCCAAATACATTTAAGGAAAAGTGTTAGTTCAGCCTGGAGAAGAGGAGGGTTCCTAATTTTGGCCTTCCAGGACCTGAGGGAGCTGCAGGAAAGCTGGAGAGAGACAATTGCCAAGGGCTGCAGGGCCAGGAGACAGGGAATGGCTTCCCAGTGCCAGAGGGCAGGGCTGGATGGGATCTTGGGAAGGAATTGTCCCCTGGCAGGGTGGGGAGTGATTCCATGCTCATAATAGTTTCATGGTCTTTATCTTACTCAAGAATCTAACACAGTATTCTAGCAAGTGAAACATTTTTCTATTTTTTTTTTTCTGGACTAAGAGTATAAAAGGATCTGACTTCACATTGTAGAATAGAACAGGCTATGTCTATTTGTAAGTAAAAGCTAATGTTTTGCATTTTAACAGGGAAGGAAATGAACAGTGGCACTAAAACCATATCTGCCAGAGCAGAGCCTGGTGGCAAAAGTTACCTCTTGTTACAGTGATGACAGTATCCAGATGTCACCCAGTTAGGGGCATTTGCTAAAATCTTTTTGAAGTAGCAAACACCTGTGACCGTCAAAAGTGATAAATATTAGATAATAAAATGCATTCCTGGTAGGTGAACAGTGTAACCGACACAGTCAGGAATAGAGCAATCAAACCTCCAGCTCCCTGCAAAATGCTTCCTTTTTTTATTCCTATTTATGTAGTGCTGAATCTTTGAGGGCCTCTTGCTTTGCTTTTTCACAGCTATTTTATATATAATATATACTATTGCATGGCTTTTCATTGATTTTCCTAGGGTGTTTTTGGGGGGTTTTTTTGGGGGAGTTTTGTGGGTGGTTTTGTTGGTTTTTTTGGTTGTTTTTTTCCTTTTTTTTCTTTTTTTTTTGGTTGTTTGTTTGCTTTTTGGTTTTTTTGTTTTATTTTGGTTTTTGGTTTTTTGTTTGTATTTTGGGGTTTTTGTGGATTTTTTTGCCTGGTTTTTGTTTGTTTATTTTGTTGCTGTTGTTTTTAGACTGATGTTCTGCAGGAGCAAAGTTCAAATGTCTGGAGTTTTAGATTTGGGCAACCATTGGGAGCTGAGAGTGCATTTTTCTGTGCAGCTGCACATTTACTTGGGGCCCTCTAGGTGTTCCCCGTTAAAAGTAAGGGAAGTGGATGCTGTGAGCACATTGCCATGAGCTACGTTTAAGCACAAACATTTGAAATGTCATTCTTGTGAGCTTTGCTCTCGTCCCTTTCAGTCAGGCTGAAGTAGAGTTTTAGGCTGTTGTGGAAGCAGAGCCTACAGCATGCCTGAGTTCTTTATTCATTTGATCTCAGGATATGGCCTCACCTAAAGCAGAAAACCCCAAAACAACACAACAAATCCCTTTGTTTCGCAGTGGACCATAAAAGCTTGACCACTTGCAATCCCTCCTTCTTGAGAATTAACTGGAGCCATTCCTAGCTCGGATAAGCTGTGCTTCCTCCATACAGCTTTGAAGCTGCTGGTAGCTCCCTCTGTCCTCCCAAACAGCAAAGAGGGCACTAAAACACCATCCTCTTACTGTGGAGAAGAATCTTCTCTTCTATAATCACCCTGCTTTCAAACGTGCATTTTCAATTCCAAGAGGATATTTAAGGTATCCTCTGAGTATCTGTGTTTAAATGGAAATGGATGCAATTCTGAATTTCAGGGGCAAAAAATATGATGACACTTTTATTTTTTGAATAAAAATGAAATTACTTAAGTCCTTGCTGTATCAAAATCCACTGCTTCTGTTTGATGCATCGATAGTGACCTCTGGGGTTGCTATTCTGCTTCTCAAGGGGATTTTGTCTCTGCTCTTTTGGCTGGACTCCAGGTCTGGATGACAATTTCAAGGTTACAGTTTGTTTATTTTTTTTTTATCCAGAGACAGGGGAGATCAATCCTAATCTATAGAGAGACTGAATCTCAAATGCCAGAGTGCCAGAGGCTTGACCCTCAGAAGTGCTGAGCACTCAGAGCTCTGGGCTGTCGTGTGGCATTTGGCACCTCAGGTGTCACATCTACCCCTGGCCACCCTCTGCTGTGCCCTGGGAACGGAATGAGGCTCTCACTTGGCTTTCAGAGCACAGGATTTTCTTCCCATTTCTATGGACTCAGTTGAATTCTGTCTTTCCAAGTAAAGTGGATAGTGGCATTCACGAATTTCTCTTCGTTCTCGAAGGTAATGTTTGAGACTTACTGGTTGTTTTCCTTTTATTCTTAGACTGTTTTCCACTAGTCTGTTCTGTTCTTCCACCCTGTGATCCTTTGTTTTCTCTGTTAGCTCTGAAATAGAAGAAAACCAGGCTATTGGTACAGGCAGCAGCTCCTTTTTTTAGGAACTAACCTTTGGTCTTTGGTGGACTTGAGGCAGTGCTGAAGAACAGAAGGCACTGCTGTTCTGGTGTTGTCAGCACCAGCAAAGAGAAACACAGGCAAACTGATTCATCTCTGTCTACTTCAAATTAATCCTGAAAACATTCTCCTGTGGCCACCAAAGGGAGGTCTCCCTCCACCTCCCCAGTGCTCTGTGACCTTTAGCAGTCCCAAAAGGAGGCTCGGTGCTGGTGACAGTCGGGAGATGTCAGCAGAACCTGGGTGAAAACATCCCAGCACAGCACTTCTCCAGGATGACTGAAATCCTATTTTGAGAGACGATAACATCATAACCTTTTAATTTTCCTCTCTATTTTTTCCTGGGTGCCAGATTGACAAGGCTCGAGGATGAGGCTGTCTGTTCCAGCCCAGCTTTGGCGTGGGCAGCAGCAGCAGCAGCGATCGCTCCCACGCTGCCCTGCTGGTGTCTCACCCTGACCTCGGGAGGCTGCTCGGAGCCCAGGAGTGCAGCCAGCACAGTCCTTCTCCTGCTGAGCCTGCTGAGGTGGCTGATGCTCAGTGCCGGGCCAGGAGTGGCTCTGCAAACAGCTCCCTCTCAGACATGGCATTGATCACTCACCAGCCCAGCTGCTCCGAGCTTGCACTTCCAAACAACCGTCTGATTTCCAGATTTCCTGCCCCAGTCAGTCTTACTCCTTCTGTCTCCAACCTTTGGTGCTCTTAACCACTGTTCACACCTCAGATGGCACAATTAAAATCTGGGAGTGGAACGTGGGTCTGCTCTCATGCAAAATTAAGTATTACTAATATAGTCAAACAAGTAGGAAAATACAACTTTACAAGTTGTTTTTTAATATTTCTTTACTATAGACAACAGGTTATAGCACAGGTTAAGAAAAAGCTGTGCCATAAATTAACCTTTTCAGGTTATTTCTTCTCTTTGGTGAGTAGTTCCCCTTCTCTAATCCTTATTTTCAGTGTCGCTGTTAGCACTGTCTCCATTTGTTGTATGTGAAAGATAGCACTCCCTGATAATGAAGATATTAGTCAGACAATTACCAGAATTACTGCTTTTGAGTGTTTTATTATAGAAGAAGTGTGGGGGGCCTTGCAGCAAGAGACTGCACAAAGAGAGTGATTCTGCTGTCCCTGCTCTTGCTGGTGGGGATTCTATCCACTGCCTCTGAGAATGAACAGCAATAAAGAATATCCAGAACCATGACAGATAATATCTAATAATTTCCTGAATGGACAAAGAAAGTTTTAGGGCAAATTTAGACAGGTATTACTATCTCAGCTTTAATGATACTATACTTTATATTAATTTAAAATTCCTCAACTTCAAAATATTCTTATGGCCTTCCCTCTCAGCCCACACAAAGCTGCTAAGACAAGGCGCCTTTCCAGGCTAGAAAGAGCCATCAGTCAGCAGCACACAATAGATATCAAAGACATCCCACTTCTAAAGGTATCATTAATACCAATGCAGAACAAAGTGCACTGCAGCTTTTCATACCTCATCTGAAAGAAAACCACAGTCAATCCCACCTTGGCTGGCTGAGAAGGAGGAAGGGATGCGTGCACTCCAAGGTTTCTCAAGGATGAGCACAAATTATGTCTGTTCAGGCAGTGTTATTTGGCTCTGTATATGCTTATGGATCACTCCAATTATTCCTTCAGGAAATAAAGCATTATACTGCCAGTCTTCATATTTTTATATGTAATGTTAACATTAGCTGTGCTTTGCATTAAACATTTAAATGATGTATGAGCCGACTCGGGTAAGGGTGTGCAGTGAGCTGTGGTGTGGAGACTGAGAGTCTGGGGAGGCCCTACACCTGCCCCAGCATGTCTGGGCTCAGCCAGAAAGGAAATTATAACCCTGTCTGAGTCCCAGGACAGCAGGAAGGCTTGTAAACCTCACCCTGAGCCCTCTGTGCACACACAGGTGTGGTTTGGGAGGACAGAGAGCTCAGGAATGGTGCTGGGAGTCACCCAGGGGCACTGAAGTGCAAAGGAAAGGCAGAATTGCCACGGGGAAGCTCCCCGGGCTGGCTGGTTCCAGCTCCTCCACCTTCTCCCTGTCACCCAACACACAGACAGGATAAGGCAGGGACCTTCCAGAACGTTCTGTGGTCGATCCCTGAAACACAGCCAGGTGATCCTGGTGGGGACACAGCTGGAAACTCCTGGTTGCCAGGGAGTTTTCCACATTCCCCTCACCGTGCTGGGCTAGAGAAGCTGCTTTACCTTGCATTTCAGTGGTGAGCTGTTTGGACTCACAGTATGTATTTTATTCCTCATTTGTTCTGCGGATTAAGCTTTTTATTTGTGAGCACAGTGTCACTTTTCACTATTCGGTACCTTGCCAGGCAGAAACAAATGCCTTATTTGTGGAAACTTTAAAGCCCAGTAAAACACAATACTAGTGGAAGCTCTCATGTTATTTCTAGAGCCTCTTGAGCCTTAGTTAAGTGAAGTGATAGGATATGACACTGCTGTTTGTTTGTTTGTTTTGGTAACTTTTCCAAACAAACAATCTCCTGGAAATAAGGTATGACATTATTAGGCAGGTACTGAAGTGAAAGCTCAGTGCTTGTTTGCTTTGTAGCATTGTTTCACTTGTGCACTGAAAAGAATACTGTGGCAGTGTGAGTGGCAGCTACACATAATGGAATATGTGTTTATCCCTGTTTATGTTTGCAGCATCAGGAGTGTTAATTAGAAGACGCTATCTCCTGTGCAGTCCTGGCTGCCATATGGAAACAAATGTTACCTAGTTTGAGGTGAGTTATCCCATGTGTAAACAAGCAAACCAGACTTAGTTCAAGCTTTTTGATAATTCACAAGATTATTCCTTCGCTAAGATTTGATTTGTATGGTTCTTTAATATTCTGCAGAGTATCTGGACTGCATAATGGCAGTGTTCCTGCCAGCAGCCCTCTGAATCTGTCTACCAAAAAATAACATTTCTGTAATTACAGGATGGGTCAAGATGGATAGAGGAGTGGGGAATGCTGAGGGACAGTAGGAAGACAATCATAGCAACAAAACACACAATCTACGGAAGTCGGAAGAATACTACAAAAATAAACAAGAACTTGTGGGAATTAGATCAGAATAAGTATTACTGTGGTAAACAGAAAGAATGGTTCAACTGCAAAAAGCACAATAACTAAACACAGAGGGCCTGAGAATTTGGTGTGCTTGCAAATGAAGAGAATCTCCACTAAAGTATCATTAAATTGTAGCCTGTGATAAATCTGAAACGCTGAGGAGTTAGATTTGATTTGTCACTGTTTGCCATTGGATTTTAATCAGTGTTTCTGCGAGTGCATTGTAAAAGCTGGGTTTCCAGGGGAAGGCTGAGGCAGGCAGAACACCTGGCTTGGGGTTTGCACAGCCAAGACACAAAGGGTGACTGGAGCACACAGAGGAGACAAATGCTGCTTCCAAGTGCCGTAACTAGAGGGGAACATTGAAAGTTTGGAAGCTGTGCTAGAAAAAGAAACTTCCTTGTGGCAGGAGTGCAACGTTGTGGGCTGAATTTGGGTTGCTTTAGAAGCTTTTTGCCGCAAATCTTCTAGTGTTTGTAGAGAAATTAGAAAAATCTAAAGAGTACAAGCTGAGATGAATGAATGTTGAGAAAAGAATCGGTGTCATCTGTAGAGAGATGGTGGGGGAGGCTGTTCCCCTTGCAAGGCTTGCACCCCACAATCCTTTTCAATCGAGTTGAGCTGTTCTCTTGTTTGCAAGGTGTGGATTTCCTGACAAAGTCCTGAGGAATATTCAGCTTCCTGAGGAAGCTGAGATGAATTGATGTTGAGAAAAGGATCTGTGCCATCTCTAGAGGGATGGTGGGGAGGTTGTAGTGTTGCCTTCCGGTTGGTCTTAGAATCATGATGCAGACATGGTAAAAGGGTTTTACTCTGCTATTTTAATAGGATCCTTGGTGCACAACTCCCCAAAGGTGGAACATACCGAGATGCACACGCTTGTATAACGTGGATACAAATTTATGGGCTTTGCAAATTAGCATATCTGTCTAGGATCTCCCAATTAGAAACTTAATACATGAAGTAATGTTCTCTTATTCTTAAGAAACCTCCTCCAGATGAGGATAGAGCCCAGTTTACAAAGTAGGTTCTAGAGAGGAGGTTTCAACCAAGATTGAAACCTCAAATTTTGAGGTAATACAGAGCTCTCTGGCCTCCTACTGGGGATGGTTGGTCTTTCTGCCTTGCAGAACCCCGAAACTAAGCTAGAATATCAGACTATAAAAATCACAAGCATGTAGGCTAAGAGTACAAAGAATGTATAAAGGGCACAAAAATATATAAAAGGGTATTTAAAGAAGAAAAGGCAAAAATCATCAGGCATCAGTACAGCTTGCACCCCCCAATCCTTTGCTATCAAAGCCACCCTTTCTGTTGTTTGCAAGTTGTGAATTTCCTGAGGATTTTCTGGAAGTTCCCAGGTGTTGCTTTCACCCCTGTGTCCTGCCAGTCATGGGGTTAGGTGCTCAATGGAATGCTACACACATGGGGGGAAACGAGATTTACCTGTGCTGACTTAACTCAGCTCATCAGCAGGGAAAGGGTCAAGCTAGGCCAAAAAAAAAGAGAATTGAAGTAAAATGCTTAGCAAAGACACAGCCCCTCACCAGCCCATCCAGGCAGGGAGTTGAAGCTTGTGGAAGAACAGATTGTTCTCTCCTGAGAGCTGACCTTGAGTTGAGGAGGTAACATGGTTCCTTTCTCACTTTTCTGTATTTGCATGGCTATTAAAAAAAAAAAAAAAAAGCCCTTCCATTTTCCTCCCGTATCTTAAAGGCATTTTACTAATGTAATAGATAAAAAAGAAATATGTTAAATAAAAACATTTATTAGAGGACATAATTTTAAATATTTAATGATATAATTAAGTCTTATTAATGTAATGGTCTTTATTCTTCAGTTTAAAAATTCACAAGGTTAATTTCCCTTTCATCTTTATTATGCAATGTTTGCCACAATTATTTGTTATATATTCTTATAAATATTAGATGAATATTAGAGATTTTAATTTAAATAAAAATATAGGTCATCATTTACCACAGTGTTACTCCAGTGTTAAGCTGGAATTAGTGAACTTAGCAGGGTAGTGAGTCAGGTCCTGCTATTCCTTCAGTTATTCCAGACTTGGCTTCTCTGGCTTGAGTGATCCATGGAAAACACACTTTTTACTACTCCATTTTTAAAGGCTTGCAGAGAAGCTGAGGATCAACAAGCTGTGCTTTAGTCACATCATTTTCATGTTGTGTCCTCTGGGGGACATTATTTGCATCATCTCAGTCTCAGATACTTATTCACTTGATTTTACTGCATTTGACGATAAAAACCACCTATCAAAGTTGGTAAATGAATTTAGTATACATTTCAGGAGGTGTTTACTTGATTCATTAAATTACTGGCATTAAAACCAGTTGTTTTGAGTGAAATGATCCTCCCTGTATATCTCTACAGAGCTCTGCCATTTTGGCTCCTTAAAGAAAAGTCCTTCAGCACTGAGTGCTGTGCACTTAAATGATTGATATTCCCCTTCATTAGCAGTATTTGTTACATATGCACCAGAAATATTTTTAGGGGCAATGGATGCTTTATTTTACCACCGCATTACGATTTTCTTTTTTAATATCAGTCTGCCAAACTACAATGTCAGCAGCTGCTGAAAAAAATCACTTTATGGGCAATATGTTGACTTACCTTCTTAATTAAATAAAGAAACAAACCAGAGCTGTCTGGAGAGAAGTACTTTGAAATAAGCATATACTCCTAATCAGTCACTGCATTCAGAATGGAAAAACAAATACCATTTGAGCTAGCAGCCAAATTTCAGCTTGTGCTGCTATTAGGTTTGGGTTATGAGGTGTGCAAAACGACCTTTTTGGGAGTTTTTCAGGTGCCACATGCTGAAACCTGGGGTTTGTGCTACTTTCCCTGCTATTAGTCACCACAGCTCCCTTTAGGTCACTTGCCTGCTGTAATTGTCACCTCCCATGCTCCTCAGATCTGCTATTTTTCCTCTAGATAAGGAAGGCACCTCATGAAGAGCTGGGCTGAACTTAAGGGATTTGTTAGGATTTATTATCTTCAGGACAGAGGTGGCAGAATGCTGTCAGTTTTTCAGGCATCCATTTTACAGCAGGAAGCTGCCCTTGCCACTGACTGCCTTTTCCCTTTCCCTCTGTTCCCAATACCCAGAGCAGGTGGATTTGCTGCTGCTCTAAGTTCACTCTCATCCCTGCAATCCCTGCCCCACACCTCAGCAAATTTACTCAAATCTGATGGAAATGAAGGCACATTATTTGCCCAAATCACTGCTAAGACCTGGCTAACCCTGATGAACTTGTACAAGTAAGCAAGCTCTGTACTTGCTCTAAATTATGAGAGCATCTATTCCAGCATTGTTCCTGGAGTAACTCTCCATGTTGTGTTACTGCCACCACGGTGCCTGGGTGCAGCATGGCTGTTAAAACAGGTTAAAACAGGGCATTATGTGTTAGAAAACCATGTACTGGCCAAGTGTGGTGCTCAGCTCTGTTGTTTGCCTCCCAGGGATGCTGAAGTGCACCAGAACTGTATTCTCTGCAGAATGCATGAGGAACACTCAGGACAAAAATCAACCTTCAGCAAAGCCACGCTGCTAAGCAGGGAAGAGTCCAAGCAGGCAAACAGGAAACAATCCTGTGGGCTTCTCTCAGCCTTGGAAACCACAGCTCTGCACCACAGCCCAGCTCAGAGATAGTGATCATGACTTTTTCCACTTATACGAAGTCCTACTGGTTTTACAGCTCATGAAAGATTGAATTCTCTCACCTTGTGCAGCATATCTCTATTATAGGCAACCATTTAATCTCTCCTGGGATCCACCCATCCCTCTTACCTCAGCTTTCAGAAGTCCATTAAAAATCTGTTTTATTTAGAGTATGCTTAAGCTTGCTATTATCTTGGAATTTTATGGTAAATCCTGCCTGAAAGTGAATACTTGGCTTTGAGGTCAGGCCACAGTGAAATGAGGAATGAGAGAAAACTCTTCAATGGCTCCCCCCAAAATTAATTTATTTGTGCAGTGGAGAAAGTCAGGTGGGTAACTCAAGTGTTAAACCTGCTTTTTAAACACAGGGGAACCCTTAGAAATAAGAATAAACTTATTAAAACTTATTATTTAGACTTATTTATAAGTTCAGCTCCCTCTTTACTAGTAGTTTTTCATCCTTTGTTCTTGGAGCTGCACCTGGCAGTTTTACCTCTCCAGACTTTTATCCTCCAACATCTTTCAACTTCTCCTCCTCTCACCATTCTTTGGTGTCAGGCAGCTGCTGCACAGAACTTGCAGTGTCTCACTGACAGACAGGATTGGATTTGTCCAGCCAAGTGATGTCAGAATTTTCAGGGAGCACATGAGCATTACAGGACACATTTGAACACACAGAACTTGCCACATGTGTGCCCCAGTCATTATTTCATTTATATTCATGTAGAATCACCTGTTTTCTAAACAAAAAATACTTTTAAAAGCCTCTAGAAGCATAATTATGGGGTTGTTGTTGATCTAGGGTCACGTTTTGTTGATGAATATGGCAATTTCATTTGTCAGAGAGAAAACTGTTGTTTTGGTTCTGATAACACTGGAAACTGTCTGTACTTCAACATTTTCAGTGCCCGAAAGAATTATTGGGCTTTATTTAACTTATATGTCTGAGCATAAAAATCTGATAGCAACGGGGGTGATTTGATTTCGCATAGAGGAGATAATTCATTTATAGACACACAATTAATGCAGTGAACATTGAATTTCTCTTTCCTCTGGAAGCAGTGTTACATATTACTTTGGGATTTAGAAGAGTAGCTGTTACCAAAAAAAAGGAAAAAAAAATATTTTAACCTGCTTAATTACTGCACACTAGAGGGCACTTGAGGTAGAGCAAACAATATTTGCAGAGCTCCTGCGACCGATGCAGTTCCTGATGCTCACAAGGCAGACTGAAAACACACAGCAGAAGTTTAACTTTCCAAATTGCATCCTGTACAACTTTTGTATCCTTTTGTACATTAATGTACCAAAAAAAAACCAAATAATGGTTGAATGCCTTGCTGGATATAATTTTGTCTTTCTCCTGGTGTTTGATGTACAAAAGGAATAATTGTTTTTCTAATAGCCAACCTGACAGCAACTAGTCAAAATTGCAAACAGTGCCTGAGGAGTAATAAAACCTGATAATGTATTGTTACTTTTATGCACTTCATAATATCACTGGTTCAAAAGGTACACAAATTAGTAATTGGGGAGTTTCTATTTTATAATCTCTGGAGAGTGGAGGTGGCTCAGAACCAGTTGTGTTTTCTAGTGCTAAATGGAGTGTTTGGGGATGGAAAAGGATGGGCTAAGGGCCCACAAGCCCAGGGCTGCTGCTGGGTTAAACTTTTCTGTCTGACAGAACAGACTTTTCCTTGGGCTGGGAGAGGAATTTGAATGGTTATAGGAATGTGTTTGTCCAGTCAAAGCAAAAATAACTTCAAAATCAGTGCATCTGTTTCTTCTCCCATCTCAAGGAACGAGGGAATGGAGTTGGGTTGGATGCCTTTCTCAGAAGGCCAGACCCAAAAGCAAGGATTTTTGGGATTTTGGGTGGTTGAGAATCACTTCTGTCACTTATGGCTGCTGCTGCTCTTTCTTCAGTGGTGCTTTCCAAGCTTTCTGTGCCAGGGTTGGATATTGAATTTTAACCATGTGTGATCTCTGAAGGAATCTGACATTCCTTTGCAAATCCCTCCCTTAGGTCTCTCAGGGTTTCTAGCCTTGCCAGTTAAAATGTAAACAGGAACTTCTTTCAGAGGGAAAAAAAAATTGAAACCAAACCTAGCCCAACCCTGTACCTTTATCTCACAGGCTGCCTGTATCATTTCCTTTGTTTTAATCCATAGGATCACTTGTAAGCATTATATAATGGATGTTTTTCTTCAGTTACAGATGTCTTCAGTGACTTCCCAAACACAGGAGATCATTATTTTTCCTGATAACCAACTTGTGATAACTGTATACAAGCAGGTTTTAAAGGTTGCAAGACAGTGATAAGAACCTATGTTGTAAAGGTAATTATGTCTCTGTACTGGCACAGGGAGCTGATAAAAGTGCATATTTTATTCAGAAATGCTCTGGACTTAGGATAAATCTTCTTGCTTCTTCTTACTTTATGGAATGTGAATTCTAGCATGCAAATCAAATTAAATTAAGGAATAATGCCTCACGTAATTTGAGCAAAAGGTGCAAATGGTGTAGAGTGGGTATTGCCTAGGAAAACAAAAGCACTGAATGTATTTAAAACTTTCATGGAACAATGGCAGATGACCCCACTAGTCCATAAAGTTGCTTTAGTAACTTTCAAATCACTTATTCATTTCTTATTACTTTGAAGTGGCATTTTAGTGCCAATCCCTGTAAGCAAAAGTAGCTTGCAGTAAAGTCATTTATCTTGATCAAGCAATTCACACTGGACTCATTAATTGCATGTAATTTTGGAACAGGCCCTATTTCATGTATTAAAAACTGACATCAGCTGCTGATGCTTTGAGGGGAGTATCTCACTGGTAGGTGATCTGATGGAATAAAATGTGAAGATGAGGGATCAGCACAGTGGTTTCTTTTCCCCTCTCAAGTCCTGCCTTTGGCATTGTTATTTAAATGAGATGACCCTGAACACTGACTGCAGCCCTGGCTGTGGCTGAGGTGCCCCTGAAGAGATCATTTCAAGCCACTTCTACTGAATACATTTTTAAGCAGTAAGGTCTAAACTCTCTATCTTCAGGGAACAGTTGATTGCACTGCTGAAGAACAAAGAATGAGATGATAAGCAACTGTTTTTACAGAAACATGAAAGTGAGGAGAAATGGTGGAATTCCACCATGCCATGTATTTTAGGTGATAAATGTTTCCTGTCTGTCTATGCATGGGAAATCACATTGGGGTTTTAATCTTTCTTCCTCATAAAAGCAAAGCAATATGGAAGAAAATGTTCCAGTTCTTTTCCAAGCAGAGGTTGATTTTTTCCCCATTCTCTGTCACAACCAGTCAAAAAACAAACAAAAGAACCCCAAAAGACTGAAACCCACCTAAAACAAACAAACCCTCAAAAAACCAAAAAAAGAACCAAAAAGTACCACAAAAACAAGATGAAAAATAACCCCAAAATAACAAAACCAACAACCAACCCATACCACAAGCTAATAAATTTTGTAAATATTGTTTTTTTTCCCTGATCCCAAAATTTAATATGAAAGATTGCATTCCAATTTGATCCATGATGCATTCAATCATATGCATTTTGCAGATGACTTCTTTCTTCAGTAATTAAACTAAAAATCCTCATCCCTTTGCAATGGGAGTCAGTTCTGCTTTTTGCTTAAAAAATGAAATGGCCATTTAGAAGATGGAGGAATAATCTTCCTCGTAATATTTATTTAAGAGGAAATAATTTTTAGCCAGCATATTCATAGTGTTATGCAATAGTGTGTGTATATATATATATCTCACTATGATAAATATCATTAAATAATTTCATTTGGATAGGATGCAGAAAGTTGCAAATGCTCCTTTGGTATTCCAAGCTTATTTTTACATTAATTTTAATCCCTAGACTTCTTCCTGTCACGATTTACTCCATCACCTGAAAGGCTTTCCAGCAGGGGAATCCATGGATGGCATAATCCATTTTAACAAGACACTTCCCATCCTCTCCTACAACCTGAGGATGAAAGAGCACAGCATTTGCCCCGGTAATTTCCAATTGCAAGAAAGGTCACATAGAACAAATGGCACAAGTCAAAGGTTGAAATCAAAACAAAAAACTCAACTTTTAAGCTGCACTTGGAGGTACAACCTCTCCCATTAGCTTTCTTCCCACACACAACTGTGCTGCCTGTTTAAAGCAGGGACAGGAGGGATCTTATTAGGAAGAACTTTTGTTCTTGGTTGCTTCCATCAGATGTTTTTAATAGAAATTGAAACCAGGTGTGCAACCACTCTTACTGAAACCTTAGAAAAGTTTGAAGCTGGCATTAATTGCCAGGAGTAAAGCCAGGCTAAACATCCTCATGCTTTCTTTGTGACACGATCTGTATTTTCTCTGTGTGGTTCAACTGCTGGAAGGATGGGGGAAAAAAATACCCTTTGCTTCAGCAGAACCTCAGGTTAAAGGAAGCCACATTTCTGATCTTATCTATTGCAAAGCATTTTGTATTTCCCTCAAGGCTCTCTGCCTGCTGCAAGTTAGTATTTTGTATTTTTATATCCATCCTCCTCCAGCTTGGCAAGTAAACGCTTGGGCTGAGGGAAGCAAAGAGATAGATGTTTCTTCATTGACCTTGAAAAATGGCACATTCTGGGTGCATTTTGCTACATTCCCATAAGTTTGGGACTTTTCAGGAGGATTTGTGCAAGAAGAAATGCACTTGTTATCTGCAGTAACTTACATTTAGTTAAGATAAAGTCGAGCAGGTGAGAGCTCCACGTGAAGGGTCTCATTCACTGTCTCTACACATGTGCATGCATTCATAGGATCAGCATGGAAAATAAGATTAATCAGCATGGAAAATAAGATTAACAATCACTGAACTAAACATATGGCACTCTTACCATATAGAGGAATATTTGGGTCCACTTTCTGCAATCCTAGACAGATCTTCAACAAAGTAGTCATCTTATCTTTTGCCTAGTGGAGAGGTTTCAGGTGCTATGAATGAGGTCCAGATGACCAGCCTTTGAAAAATAAAGTTGAGCAGTGAAGCTGTTTCACTAATACAGAACCACATTCATTTTAACCACAGTATCGGACTGGTCAAGGGGAGCTGGAGGATGGATTTGAGGGAACTGCAGCTTCCCCAAGAGCACTGGTTCAGAGGAGAATCACTCCTCCATTTTAGGAGTCCCTGCTGTACCTGGCCACGTCTACACCTTGTGCTCTCACCCCTTCTCTGTCGGCAAACATCAAACTAGGGAAACATTCAGAGCTATGATGTATTATTAAAATTAACACATTTAATCTACTACCAGATAATCCATGCAGCATGAAAAGGAGAAAAACTCCAGGAAGAGGAAGGCGGGGAGGGGATGGCAGTGGCCTGTCCCTCGCAGGGTGCTGGCAACGGTGCTCCTCTGCCGGGGACGGGACGAGTCCCCTCCGGCTGGTGAGTGAGGATGCCCAGCGCTCCAGCACCGGGGCTGTGCGAGAGCTTAGGGCTGTGCGGGATCGCCGGG
>VZRM01000808.1:803284-815334 GCA_013397955.1 Grantiella picta | reverse complement strand
GGAAGGCGGGCGGCGGAGGGAGGGGGAAAACCACCACCCCAAAGTGCTTACACGAATTTCCCAGCGCTAGACCTGCCTCCGAGATCAGCCCAATAAGAGCTGTCAGGGGAGGCTCCCGGCTCACTTTTCCACATCGCTTCACAGTTACGTTTGGCAGGCAGGCAGGCACGATAGCGCGCTCAGCCCCGGAATTAGCGGATTTATTTGGAATATCCCTGCTTTCCTGGAGACGTGCGGCTGCCGCCGGCTCGTGCGAAGGGAGAAATTACTAACTGCGCTCCGGCATGCGGGCACACAGACCCGGGAAGCCCAGCAACCAGCGGCTCCGCCAGCATCGGCAGCCTCGGAAAGCATGAGAAGAAAATCCGGAGAGCCCTGCCTGCTCCCAGGGACTGGCTGATGTTTTTTTACCTCACCCTTGCCATCCGCGCGTGAAGCGGCTGTGGGCGAGCGGCTCCCTTGCTCCTTCAAAGAGTGAGTATTCATTTTATTCAGACAATTTGCGGCTGGCTGGCAGAGGGCTCTCGCTCCGTGGGTTTCTGGCTGACTCGGGCTCTGTGCGTGCAAGGTGCGCTGGGCGAGCGCCTTCCTCGTCCGTAGGTGCGGTGTTGGGCTGAACTGGGCTGCCTCATTCAGTCCGATGTTTTCAAATTCCCCGTAATGAAAATGTCGTGGGACGCGTGTTAGTATTTTTTTAATTATCATTATTATTCTCTCAGGAGAAGAAGTGGTGGTAATTGTATTTTTCTTGCCGCTTGTTGGTGTTTTTTTTGGGGAGGTTTATTTTTCCTTCCCTTCTACAACCCTCCTCTAAAGGATCAGGAGGACTTTGGATCACACAGGGTTGCTTCTAAGGCTGGCGAACCCGTTTCTTCTCCTTGTTTTCTTATTTAGTACAGTAAGTCTGTGGGCTATTTCACTGTGTTGAATAGATGCAGGGCTGCATTCATGCATTGAAATAGATTGCAGTTTTCGTGCTGAGAATAAAAATCACCACCAGCCAGATATGTAAATGAGGGAGGAGGAGGCTGGAAGAACCTTGAGGGGGGGAAATCCCCCTGATTTATCATCACCTTCCCTCCCCCCGCAGCTTTGCACCCCCTAAGTAAGTAAATAAATAGGAATGGCTTCACAGCTCCCTTTCCTGCTTCCAGAGAGGTAAGCATCCCAGAAATACTGCTCCTCTTCTTAAAAGCTGCGATGGGCATGAATCTGTAGCCATAACTAGCCAGGAGTCATCCCTGTCCCACAAGTTGTTTTCCTCCCCATCCTTTGGTTGACTAACCGGAGGATGCACCCAGCTGAAACTTGGGAGAGGCAGAAAGCCAAGTCCCTCAGCCCCAGCCTCGTTCGCTGCCTCGCTGCCAAGGCTCCCAGAGCAGAAATGCAGGAGCCTGTGGCCCCCTGAAGCTGCTGTTGCACTGAACGCTTCATCTTCTCTTTGAGGAAGGCAGAGGAGGAGCTCATCCTTCTATTCTGCTTGGCTCCAGCATCTGCTGGGTAGCAGCACCCCAGCCGGGAGCCCCGAGCCGCCAGACAGCATCCCTGCTCGGCAGCACCGGCTGGGCGAGCCTGGCAGGCTCCGGAGCCTGGGGCAGCTGCTAGGTTAGGAACAGAAAAGAGATGAATTCAACCCCTTGTTCAGGCTCTGCCTACCGCCATGAAGGTGACACTACTTAACACGGGCAGGAATTCCTTGGCGGTTCGTTGCCGTTCAGTCGCGTCTTGAATTTGTCTCAATTGGAGCAGTTTGCGTTTAGGAGCAGACTAAATAGAGTGGAATCAATCCAAGCTGGCAGATCCCGGCGCTCCACAGACCTGCTCGCGTTGCCAACAGGTATCAAACTGTACCCTCGCTCTCCCTCCCTCCCTTCCCTCCCAGACAGGCACAAACACACACACTGTTCCATGCGAACGAGTCTGTCTCTTTTCTCTGCAAGGAAAAGAAACACTCATACAACTTTCATAAAGGCTGACACCTCTAAACAGCTCACTTGATCACATAAACAGCTCGCCCGTTGTGGCGCTGGCTATCGCAGACAGGTGTTTTTTGGGAGGTGCTGATGGCAAGAACTCAAAGAGCCTTAACTGTTTATTGTTTCAAATGGAACCTGTTAGCGCTTAATGGAAGGGAAGTTAACAGCTGCTCACTTCAGTTTCAATTAAAGAATAGAGCTGATAACTACCAAAGCTATAGATAAAGAATCCTCTTAACTTCTCTCATCCTCTTTGGGAAATTCTACAAGAGTTTCTCCGCAACAAGGATAAGGAGGAATATGCAGTGCTCTTGTATGAATGATATTCCTCCTTTATGTTCCATACCAGACTGCTACGAACAAGTAGATATTTCACAATAGGCTTTTCAGTACGTATAATAAATAAATTCAGAAGACTGGAAAATTACCCTCGTGCACATTTTTCTTGTCTTTAAAAAAAACCGATGAAGCATCTAGAAGAAGTTAGTATTTGGCATACCTGTGAAATTACCAAATTCCACACCCATAAAATCTGGTAACACCAGCAGCCCAAAGCTCTCTGTGGTGTTACCTCCCAGCCTAGTTGGATGGATGTTTGTGGCAGAAGAGCCCTAGGAAGGGATTATTACGTGATATTTTCATCCTTTAAGCTTTATTGTTCCACCTCACTGCTTACAGAATGAGCAGAGTTTTCTGGTAGCTTCCTCCTAAGCTTGTTATGAACTCCCTCTTTTTTTCCAAACTTGCACCCTGGCTGTAGAGGATGTTGATTTCCATGCTTAGTTGTAAGCTGAGGGCCTTCAGTGTCCTTGGAGATCGAAGCATTTCATGTGAGTTGGTTCTTAAATTATCCAGGTGAGCAATTTGTTAACTGGGCAGGCTGCTAGCCAAGAAACTAACTTTGGACATTTTCTTCAATATTAAAAAATCAATGACACTCCGTGCGCCTGCTTAATAAACGCAACTGGTTTTAATAGGAGTATCGCTGGATATGACAGCTACTCCTTTTATACCTTTCATTTAAAATAAGTTTGCATCTCTGCAGGGCGAGGCAGAATCCACCTTAGATGAAGTCACTCAGTGCTTTTTCAGTGTTCTTTAGTCATTCCCATCAGCTCCTGCTACTGAGCTCCAAAACAGAGTTGTAAAGGGAAAGTAGTCCCACAATCGGATTTAAATTCACTTTTTTTGTGAATTTGTAATCTTTTGAATTTTTGCCATTTGTGATCTTCAGGATTTTTCTAAAATTTATTTGATAAAGGTGAAATATTATTAATCTGTGGGCATTTTATTTGCACAACTGCTAACATATGATGCGTTGTCTTTTCTGGAAAAAATACACTTGTAGTCCCATTTTCAAGATACAGAACCATTTCAACTGAGAACTCACGATCAGCAATGGACATGGGTTTAGGTCTGTTAGCCCTTGAAGCAGTTCTTGAATTTTCTATTTCCTCTCACACAATTGCAGATTTCATCTTTCTAAGTCTATACTTAGTAAGACCATTCCCACAGACTTTAGGTGGGACTTTTTCAGACATTTATTGAAAATAGGGGACTGGAACCCACCCGCCTGACTTGCAGTCCCTACAGATCATTTCATCGCCAAGACTTGAGAGACTTTAAAGCAAAAGAAGTACTAATCTGGGATGATGAACAAGAAGGAATGTGAACATGTCCTGTAATTTCTCGGAGCTGTGCATTTCTAAGCGATGATTGTGCATGTTCTGTAACAGAAAGCGACTGCTTGTGCAGGTATTTTTAGAAATCCCCCATAACCATCAGATACCCCATCTCTAATCAGTATTCCATTTCCATTTTATTATTATTAAAGCCTGACCTACTATCGATACAATTGTATGCTTACAGTATACACTGAAGTGGTATCATAAGAGTCTTTGAACTATGAATATAAAATAATACAACCCAAATTCTTTCAGTGGGAGGCAAATGCTACGGCAATTTGAGCTTGGAACATTTTAAGCATCATTGCTACCATAAGATCACATCAATAGAATTAAATTAGATCATGGGAACTCAAAATTTTTCTTAGTGTTGTTGCCATAGAAAAGGTGGCTCACTTCAGAGCTTTCTGAACATAACTATTTGAGCAGTAGACAGAACAAAATAATGTCCAATTTGAGATTTCAAATGAGTGTCTATATATATATTTATTTTCCACTCCTTCTTTGTTCTAGAATCTGGTCAGCATGTTTCTCATTTTGTCAGCCACGTAAATAACATCAACTCAGTGGCATTTCAACTACATTAATAAAATTCTGTTCCCAAAATATGTTGGGTACTGATGGTACCTGGAGTAAGTAGTAAGTGCGAGCTGAAAAGACTAGAAATTGTATGTGTACCGGTTCAGTTACCAACACATAGTCTTTCACTGGAGACAGATGGTATAAAATCTGATTTCTGCCTGCCTTAGCCATGAGAGCAGCTTTTATCCATGGGTTGGTTGCAGCGATAGCACTCCTAGAATTGATTTTCCAAGGTGTTGATCATGATGTGTCTTGTGGAAATCATTTGAAATTGAGAATGATGAGCAGCTTGGCTTGGATTTGAGATGAGCAATGTCTCCCAGTCCCAGATCTGCGAAGGGAAAACTCCCATGGGAAGTGTCCTCTGTACCCTGAGGTGCCCAAGCCACAGCCAAGCTCACAAAGGCATTTCTCAGTGTCTTGACCAGGTCTTTGGAACAGATGAGGGAGTTCAAAATACCATGAAAACAGTCTTGGCATCCCTAGGTCACAGTTCCAGCTTTCTGATTTGGTGTAAGATTACTGAAAGTGGCTTTTTCCAGGGAAGCAATACTCAGCCTCAATTGAGGAGCTCCCATAACCATTTACATGCAATTCCTTTGCAGTCGCTGATGATCAGGATCTTATGCATGTATTTTATCTATTTGTTTTATATATAATAGAAAAATAAAATATTTTTAACACATACCTATTCTTTCCAAGCCCTAAATCATACTGCAAATGGACTGCATGCACTCAAGAGGGAGCGCAATTCTCTAATTGAGTTTTGCAACACTTCAGTTGTGAATCTCTTATGGATTAAATGTAACAGCCATGATTGCCCTTTAAGTAACAGATCATCAAAACTTAATGTCACTGAAGTTTAGGTTGAGTTCTCAGTTCTGACCTTTATTTTTAGTGTGTTTCCTGAAGTTAGATTAAAACAAATAAATGGGGGAAAAAATCCCCCAAAATCTCACCCGGGCAACTGCAAAAGAAATTAGTTTAACATCGGAGAGCCCTAATTCTTTCCAAACAACTCGTCTAAAGTGATGGTAAAACTGCCATCAAATTCAGTCATGCAAAATTAGAAACGTTCACTTCTAATTTCACATATCTCAGCAGAAGAGATTAGGGTAGGTTTACTGCAGTCATACTGTATATAGTTAGAAAGGTCCAGGTATATTCAGATTTTTCCTTTTTAAAGATTTTTTTAATGCACACACACATACTCATGCATGTGGCTGGAGAGTTTATGTAGCTTTCACTAAGTCATGGTGTCCAGTCATAATTTTATAATCTTAGTTTATTCAGAATATATGTCCAGAAAACTTGTGGGTTCTGCCTTAATTATTAGGTTTTGTTTAATTCTGTAGAGAATACCCAATATTCATTAAACAAAACCAATGAAAACGAAAGTATTGTTGTATATATTTATATATTTTTTTAAGACTGAGAAAGAAGCCCAGAAAGCAAGATATTTATGTCCTCCATTAATATTTAAAGATTTTTTTTTCAGGAAGTACAGGATAAGCGCATCCCAGCTGCTGAAAGTCTCCTGATAAACAATGCCCCAGGCAGAGCACAGTTAACACCTAATTCTCAGTCGCAGGCCAATCTGTTTGCCTTTTTATGAGCTTGCTTCACGTCGAGCTCACCTTGCCTTCGCTCCCCTCTCGCCCTGCAGAGCCACAGAGGTCTCACATTGTGTAACGCACCTTCAGAGAGGGGAGCAGGGTGTGACAGCTGAGCTTGTTCAGCCCCTGCAATGCACTTCTATTTTAGTCAGAGGAAAATCGCTTTCATCAGTGGACTGGAGAAAATAAAAATTACTTCACATCGCTTCTTCCTCTTGCTACAGGATGAAAACAATGCTGATGCAACTATTTTTGTTCTGTTTATGTTTCTGGACCACTCTGGAAGTCTTGTCTGTCTTTGCTCTCTATTTTGAGCCTGCATCGTGAGATGATGTTCTGACACACATCAGTGGAGTCTGACTCCCAGAAACCTAAACATTTATTTTTTCCTAACTATAAGAAGTTGATAGGGGAGATTGCAAATACCATTTGTTCTTTTCTAGAGCTAAAGCAGCTGGGTTGCCCTTTTGATATACCTATGGCTTTCCAATCAGCTGTGATGGGAAAGAAACCCTCCACACCAAAAAACCCCAAACCCAATCAAACAACGCAACTAACCAACCAAAACCAAAATGACCTTAAATATCGTAAAGACTTACTTCATTAGGGAGGAAATTTCACCTTCAGCTGCAAACTGTGGAGCACATGCTTCCCATTTGTCCTGTGCCTGAGCCTGTGTAGCACACTGGAAGTCCTGAGCACTGCACAATGCAAGGAATAATAAAGAGTAAAAATAGTTTGAAGGTTCTGACGACACCTTTGGTGGGTTTCTTTAAAAGCATTCTGGTTCCATAAAGTAGTGCCTGCTTNTAGTTTGAAGGTTCTGACGACACCCTTGGTGGGTTTCTTTAAAAGCAAAAGTAGTGCCTGCTCCTGGAAAGACTGACAGCTTTATATACAAAAAATCTGAGCCTTGGCAGCTTTAAGGTTGGCCCATATTGATTTTACTATCGAAGAGTGACAAAAATATCCCCAATAAGAAATTCTATTGATAGCAGTAGAAGTTGAACAGTAAGCATGATATCACTGGGTCGAGATACTCTTTTGTGGTTTGCTTTTTGTTAAGAAATGATTTCCTGATAGTAAATATTTATCTGAAATTATAAAATATTTAGGTAGTCACTTACATAAAATAGACTTTGTAGGTATGATAAAGTATGTTAAGCCGTCACAGAATAACAAACACTTTATTACAATATTAATTAAGGGAGATATATTTCAGTGCAATGTACATTGCCATTTTCTCTTTATCCCAAAGCCTCAGTCCACTTGTGCAATGACTTATATCCTGTGGCAGCCTCACCTCCACTCCAGAACACCAGTTACGATGTTTCCCAGTTAAAGTAAAGAGTACGGCAATGAAGGAAGAGGAATTTATCTTAGAAAAGCTTTTCTAGACCTTCCTTCCCTCTGCCTCTGAAACAGATCCCTAAAACTGAACTAACCTGCTTTTGATAATCATCCAGATAGATTAATAAATCCTTCAGGAAATATTAGAGGTCTAAGTGTTGAAGAAACCACTGCATTTCTGTACCTCTCTGTATGCCTGCATGTCTATTTTCCCAGTCCATGGATTCCCTCAGCTATATCTGATGCAGAGACTAACACTGTGCCTGAAACAGTCCTTTAGCATTTGACACAAGCTCAGGAACTCGCTTAATAACCTAAAGAACTGTGCAGAAGTCTTTAAAGAGTAGCAGAGCATGACTAAGCTTAAAAAAATAAAGTGCCATATCTTTGCTCACTGAATTACTCCATGTGTGGTTAGGGCAGAACACCTAAGACAAAAGCAAGAGAGAGGTGGTGCCTGTTGCCATTGCTGCTGAAATAAATAGTGCTTTAGGTGTCTGCTTTTGATTTCCCAGGCAGCCATAAGCAAATTGCCACGAGTAGTACATCAGAATAAAGTCGGACAATTGATTTGCACTTGGATTGGCAGGAGCCTCTGACAGCACAAAGGATTTCTCGCCGTGCTGCAATCGCAGAGTTCGTGTAACATTTCCCATCTCATTTGCCTCCCTGTGCGATGTCAGGTGCGTGGCCGAGGGAAAGGATGTGTGGATAATGCTTTAATGCTTCTGTGTGTTCCAGCTAACTCCAGGTGACGTAACAGTCCCTTAATATCACCGTTAGTGGCTGAAATCTAGTGCAGCTACACGGGGTAATTAGGATTTGCAGCAGGGCTGGGACATGCCTGGCCTGGAGTGTGGCTGCTGGCTCTGTGCTCTGTCCAGCCCCTCTGCCAGGGTGGGCTGGGTCACAGCAGTTCCCTCCTGATGGAGTCACCACATCTGGGAGAGGTTTCCATCCCTAAAACCTGCGCTGCTGCAGCCTGGTGTCAGACCAGCACATCTGGAAGAGGTTTCCATCCCTAAAACCTGCCAGCATCAGTGAACAAAACCACATCAGGATGGATACCAGGAGTCCATCAGAGATTTATTTAAGTAGCTTGCTGTTCTTAATTGCCTGCTTCTTCTCTTCTCCAGAAGTTTTCCTCCGCTCAATTTTGTTGATTCAACTATTTCTCTGCTCTCTGAAGCATATAGTGAAACTTCATATGCTTATTGTCAGCAAGTTGTTCTCAAAACTTCCTGTTGTTTGCCTGTAGTTGATGGGTCTTTAGTTCTGCAATGATCTGGGTTAGATTCTTGAAGGAAAAGTCGTCTTGAAACAGGGATTTGTTGCAAATTGTTTTTGTTAACCTACATTTCACTGGCCTGTCTCGCAGCGTTGATTGCGAAGAGCACAACTGCAGGGACAGTAAACTGCAGTGAAGGAGGAATGGGAATGGAGACCAATTATTTGAAATGTGCAGCTTGCATGCGGTGGGGGCTGAGGGGGGGTAAGAGCCTCTTAAATGAAAATTGCTCTTGGTGGAATTATAGCATGAGCAACGGCCTAACCCAGCTCTGTCAAAATGATTTGGTTTTTAAAACACCTTACTATTAAAGGCGTTTAAGTTAACAAGATCATTTTGACAGAACTGGGTTAGGGAGTGACTGCACACTCAGTTCTGCTGGCAGAGAAGAGGCAGGGGAGTCTAGCCAGGCCATGCAAGTGGCACTTTGCAGTGGGCACTAGGGGCAGCGGGGCTGCTTACAGCCTCACTGCCTCTTCATCCTGCTCTTAGGTGGGGAATTGCTTCTTAATTTGACTGTTTTGTAAGTGAGTAATCTTTACACAAACAAATAATCCACTTAGGAGTAAGGGTTATTATTTATGGCAAGAAGTATTCATTCCTTTGCAGTGGAAACATGAGCGCTCTGCCTTATCCAAGGTGATTTAAATCAAGTTCAGGTACAATTTAATGGATATGTACTGGGAACAGGATGAGTGTGGAGCAGAGTTATGCAGGCGAGGATGACATGTTTATTTGCTGGATGTGGTGTCTTGATAGTTCTGTTCTGATGGACTTTGGGATTGTTCTGCTTCAGTGGCAAATTAAAAACTTTTACCACAGTTCTCTTATAAGTGAGAGGGATGGAGCAGCTGTGCTGGGAGGAAAAGCTGGCAGAGCTGGGATTGTTCAGCCTGGAGAGGAGAAGCTTTGGGGTGACCTCAGTGTGGCCTTTTGGTGCCTGAAGGAGCTGCAGGAAAGCTGGAGAGAGACAATTGCCAAGGGCTGCAGGGCCAGGAGACAGGGAATGGCTTCCCAGTGCCAGAGGGCAGGGCTGGATGGGATCTTGGGAAGGAATTGTTCCCTGGCAGGGTGGGCAGGCCCTGGCACAGGGTGCCCAGAGAAGCTGTGGCTGCCCCTGGATCCCTGGCAGTGTCCAAGGCCAGCTTGGACATTGGGGCTTGGAGCAGCCTGGGACACTGCAAGGGGTCCCTGCCAGGGCAACAGGGGTGGGATGAAATGATTTTTAAGATCCCTTACAACTCAACCCACTCTGTGATTCCATGAAGAGTAAGAATAATTCCTGCAAGTGGGACTGGAGCACTAAGACCTTTTGGTTTTGTTACTGAAAACTTAAGGCTCTGTTGTGCTGCCAGACAGGGATGAGTGAAGGCAAGATAATTGTTCTTCCCACTGGGGAAAGGTTCTGCATCATTTTGCTGCTTTTGGTGAGAAAGGACCTTATCTGAATCCTTGAGAAGTGGGACTAAGAAGCAAAAGTTGTAGTGTAGCCAATGCCCGGAGAGGTAAAAAAAAAAAAAACCTAAAAAGTTTAACAAAGAAAAACAGTAATAATAGTAATTTTAGCAATAACAAGGAATTTGCTTGGGTGATACCAAAGGAAATACTAAATGTACATAATACCTATATCTGTGTACAGGGATCCCAATTTTGCCAACCTATTGACAAGGGAAAAACAAGCCCTGATCACGAGCTGTGGGAAACCTGTGATATGTAATGAGAAACTGACTGTTGCCCAAAGAATTTCAGATAGAGGAAGCTGCAAATTTTTATCAAGGATACCTGTTTAGCTTTCCTATTTTATTCTCCTAACCTCTACTAAAACTTATCTCCAGCTCTGTTTTGCAGGAGGAAAAATTCTTATTTCTGGCAGACATTAAATTAAATGGGTTCTTCTGTGCCCAAAGGCCCACAAGGGTGGCTGGGTGGAATTTTGGGGCTCCAGAGGGAGCTTGCAGAGTGCACAGGTTTTCCACTTGCTGCCATCTAGCACCTCCTGGGACTCTCTAGGTGGTTGCCAAATGAAAACCGCTCATCAATTATTTGAGGCTTCTTGTATTGAGGCATGCATTTGCTTGTATTAAATTAGCATCAAAGCTAGAAATGATTTAAAGAACGAAATATAGTTGATCCTGAAAATTTTACCAGGAAAACCCTTCTAGGCAAAAATCATCAATTTTCGTCTGGCATCTCTAGTGTAACTCATTTAAAGAAAGCAGTACCCAAGGGGTTTTCTTACCTTCATAACAGTTGTTTAGGAGCTGATAAAATCCACCGCAATGAAATAGTGAGGGCAAAGGGCTGAGATGCTGCATATCATCACTGCAAATGAAATAATGGAAAAACTTTGTTGCAGTTCCTAAGACAACCTTCCATGTCCCTTGTGTGAAGGAACACTAGAGTGGCTCTAAAATCTCTGAAACTGAGATCATGGTGTAAGTCAATGCATGGGCATTGTAATAAAGTGGTTTATTTGACCAGATGAATATTCTCTGCTTTTAAAATGAAAAAAAAAAATTGATTTTTTAAAGCTTTTTATCATCTTACTTTTTTCCCTTTTCAATGGGAAGTTTATACCTTCAGCTACTTTTATTAACTTCATTAATCTTTTGAACAAATCTTCTGCATTCCAGTGCTCACCTTTTAAAACGACAAGATGATTTTAGGATAACTGTAGTGAAATGAGCTCTGTCAGAAGCACTTTCTTCCACTCATACACAAAATGAACTTCATATCTCTGTAATGCCTGTTGCTATACCTGACTCTAACTCTACACAGGGGATGAACTCCTAGCTGGAACCTGCACAGATTGGAGTTCCAGGAGAGGTCCCAAGGTGTGTGCCATTGTTTTCTGAAGCTGTGTGCTGGTTATGTTCTCCTGTAAGTTATAAACCTCTTCATAATCACTTCGTGTTGCACTTGTGCAAGACTTATGCACTCCATAGCTCAGAGTTTTATGAGCAGTGTTCCAAGATGCAAGTTCCTGTGAACAGAATAATATTTTCCTAAAACTCTATCAGCACACACAGTGGAAAAGAAACCACTCAGCTTTATCTGTACTTCTCTATAGGCTGTGCATGGATAACAAAATTTATGAATACAGTCTTTAAGTTGGTAAAAACATAAGGCAGTTGCTTGAATCTCTGCTCCATGACATAGTGGAGCATTTTCTTTCATCTATTTGCTACATTAAAGAAATTCTTTATATTTTAAATATCACTTTCCCCTCTCAGGGATGAATGGAGAGCTAAAGCTGTTTTGTAAACAGCTCTGCTGGATTAGAGTTGATCTGTAGTTGTATGTATCAGACAGTTTGTGGGGAAACCAATCAGAAGATCACTGAAATTTTAAGACAACAGCCCAAGGCCATCTGAACATGTGGAGATTAAAAGTAAAAATTATACCTTAATCAACACCAGCAAAAATCTTTCTGAAGGTGGAGCACTGCCCCAGCCCTGGGCAGCACAGCAAGGAGCTGGAGCTGCTGGAGAGAGTGCAGAGGAGGCAGCAGGATGAGCAGAGGGATGGAGCAGCTGTGCTGGGAGGAAAGGCT
>VZRM01000808.1:660901-803189 GCA_013397955.1 Grantiella picta | reverse complement strand
GATGAGATGATTTTTAAGATCCCTTCCAACCCAGCCCATTGTATGTTTCTGTGATTCTGTGAAATACTCTTGGAGGGCCATGTGCTTGTCTGTTTTTGTTGCTTTAAAAAAGCTGGTTCTGGCTTCACTGGAATGGTTTTGCTGCCATTCCATACTCACCACTTCTTTAGACCATGGCATAATGAAGGAAGGGAAAATGCTACTGTGTCTCACCTTCTGGTTTTCCCTGAATTCTGAGTCTGCCTTTACATATGGCTTTTAATATGTTCTTATTGCCTGATTCAGTAGCCGTGTCAGTTCCTCCTACCTATCTAGTCCAGAGGATTACAATTTAACTGCCGGGCACTTCTTGATTTTCCTATTCGCCAACGTGCAAATTGCTGGGCCACATATTTCAAATGCCTTATGGTGTTCTGCTCCCAGGATTGGAGAAAAGAAGTAATTTTTAAATTTGGTAAAGAATTTTTGGGGTCAATCCCACCTCCATGCGTTGTACAAAGTGAATGCCCTGATTCACTGCTAGAGCCTAAATGAGAGTCTTTTTCTCAGCTCTTAAAAGGCCAGGTTGAGCAGTCGAAAAATTTATCCATCTCAATTGTTCCACAGTGATCACATTCCTCAGCAGAACAGGTTCATGCCAAAGTCCCATCGGATTTTTTCTCCTTTTGCCTTGCCCTGCCCAGCTTTGCTGTCAGCACTCAGAATCTCCCAGCTCTGTGTGCTCTGAGCTTGTGTGGCTGGGGTTCAGTGGCTCGGTGTGTGCATTGCTGATAGCTCTGATGTGGTTTGGACTCGTTTGCCTTAAGGTATTGCTGAACACAGAGCTAGCGTGAGGACAGTCCAGTCACAGTGAATCTGCTGGATTAGTGTGAGTGGAGAGGACCTAAATTTGATTGTAGTAAATGAAGAGTAACAAGCAGGAAATCTGGGGGAGGAACCGAGGAGGGATGCACTGAAATGAACTTAATGCTTTCCAAGGATTGAGAGTGGCAGTGTGAAAACCAAATACCCTGTTCTTCCTTCAAACAAAATTGTTTCTGGGAGCTTCGTATTGTTTTTATCTCGTTTATTTCATCTCTTTTAGAAGGCAGACTGGGTAGATTAATTAGGAATTGTTTTCAACAAGCTTCCTGAATATGGAAAGAAGTGCTTTATTATTATTATTTGGTCCTGTTGATAAAAAGAGCTGTAGCAGCTTTTGCTGGTAGAGTAAAGAAGTCAGTCATGGCCCACTTGGGTCCTTTTTAGGGCTTGAACAGAGCAAGATGTAAAGTACTATTCTTTTTCTGGTGTGACTATTTCTGGATCAAAAATCCCTTTGTATATAAACCCAGAAATCAGTTACTCAGAGAAAAAGATCCTTAAGTTGTGTTTTTAATTTCTGCCCTCCATTTTGAATTTCATCATGGATATAGGTTGAAGATGCTGTCTCTTGCTGTTCTACAGTGGTTCTATTTCTCCTGTGTTTTATTTCTTACTCCATTGAAGAAATCAGAAAAATCTGTGCCCTGGCAGGCAGAGGCACCCAGATATCCAATCAGATATAAAAAGGATCCCATATAAGCAAATTTAACCACTTCCATTGAAAGTTTGGCTGTTTCTCTCTTTTGATACCTTCTACCACCACACATGCCCCTGGAAATCTCTTTTTAACATGTGCTGGAAAGCAGCAGCAGTGAATTCCATTTAATTCCCCAGACTGAGGAGGCTTTTCAGAGGGTGGCTGATGCATCCCATTATTAATCTGTTTGCTCCTCTTCCTTTTCTGGGATTGAGAGAATGTCAAGACATGTAAAGCCTCTCTTGCTTCTCTCACATTTTCCCCAAAACTCCCTCACAAGACTTTGCTGTATGCTCTGATTTCTTTATTTCCACCCCAGTTGGCAATGAGGCCTATAAAGCTCCAGGTTCTCCTGTAATGGATATATTCCCCTCATTGTGGATGCATTGTCAAAGCACTGCACTATTAGCTCACCATTCTTCCATGCTGCTTGAGAGATTGAGTTTCACTTTGCTAGCAGCTCCTCTCCCCTTCTAACAAGACAAGTTTCTCACAGTTTCAGGTTTTCATGCAACAGATTTCACAGTTGCTTTGGCAATTACTGAAGTTTAAAAAAAATACTTTCTACATTGTTTTCTGTAAAAATAACAGCTGGTGTTCTGCATGTTCTATGCCATGAGTGTGTATGAACCTCAAAAAAGAAAAACTAACGAAACATCCCCCCCCCCAAAAAAAAAAACCCAACCCAAAAAACCCAACAAACCCAAACCACTAAGCTCTCAGGATTTTCACAGACATACAACACTAGGAGTTCATGTCAAAGTGGAAGAAATCCAGCCTAAGACACAGTGTAAACTTGAGAATAGGCATTCCCACTCTCTTGTATATGGTGGTTTCTCCTGAGATTGTTTGGGTATGAATCAAAGAAAATATATCAAGACTCTCACTGCATAACTCCATAACTCAGTAATGCAGTCCTTCTCCCTGAGCCACATCCCATCTTGCTTTCCATGGACCCATGGCGGCATTTCAGGTTTTCCCCATCCCTATGGCATCAGCCCTGCTGTGTTAACTTGCCTTTCCATTCAAGAAGTGTTTGCACTGAGATGAAACCTGAGGTGACCTAGTACATCAAAGGGTGGGCAGGGAAAGAAAGACAAAATGCTCCCAAGTGTCCATCTAGGAAAATGTCTTTGAAATAAAACATGACTGTGTGTTTTCTCTGAAAGCCAAGGAGAGACAGTGAGAGCTGCAGTGCAGATGTGCAGAAATGAGCTTCCTTAGGTCCTGGTAGTGGCTGGTTTGGGGGTCTTGGGTTTCACAGGGGATTTAGCAGTGCTGTTCCTCCGCTGGGCAGTGGTGCTGCTGCTGTTGCAGATGACTAAACTGACAATGGGATGCTGGAGCTTTGTATATTTAGGAAAAGTTTGGGGTTTTTCTTCTTGTCTTCTTGTGGAGGAAAGGAGAGTAAGAGTGAAACAACCTGACTTTGATTTGCTTATTTGACAGACAGATGTGTCTGTAATTAAAAGTGCAGACAGCGAGAAGGCTGGGGGCTTCTTCAGACCCTAAGACAAACTTCAAGGTCCCAGAATTTGGTTTGGGTTGGGAGGGACCTTCAAGATCATCCATTTCCACCTCCCTGCCATGGGCAGGGACACCTTCCACCATCCCAGGTTGCTGCAAGCCCCATCCAGCCTGGCCTTGGACACTTCCAGTTCTTAGGCCTAAATATTTTCCTAAGTGTGTGTAATCATTCCTCTGGGTCTTCTTTCAGTGTTTCAGGGAATGAAAGAATACACAGAATCAATTTATTTGTAACCCATTTAATCTGCAATAATATTATGAACTACAAATTTAAAACCTAGCATGGCTTGTTTGTGATGTAAAAGTAAGTAAGATGTTTCAGAATGCTTTCCTAAGCTCTTTAGTCACTGATTTGAACTTTCTTTTTTTTTTCCCCCCACCAGGAATCTTTAATGACTGGAAAACTCAATGGATCATGTTTTTATCATCTAAGCTATTTTTACATTGACTGTGCTGTAAACACATGGAGGAGCTGTAAGTAAATGTTCTGTTCTGCATGATGAATTGGATTGCAACAGTCTGGAGGAAAGCAAAATAATAATTTCATTTCTGTGGTGATTTGCGTAGCTTGTGGTACAATGCCAGAAAGACTAACGGAAATGCTTATGGATACATGGACTCCATTAATAATATTATGGATTACTGTCCTTCCTTCCATTTATATGGCTCCAATGAATCAATCTCAAGTACTACCAAGTGGATCCAGTACAGGACTAAAAAGGCTAAATGAAGAACAAAGAGTTTTGCACCGTTCCAAGAGAGGCTGGGTTTGGAATCAAATGTTTGTATTGGAAGAATTTTCTGGACCTGAACCAATCCTAGTTGGCCGGGTAAGGCAAGATTTGTCTTTTTTTTTTTCTTCTCTGAATGTAAAAATGTATAGCATGAGGTCTTCAGTCATTGAGATTCTTCTAAGGAATTTAAGACTGAGGTGCTTTGTGATTCCAAAATGCATCTCTAATATCCATAGATTTGTGCTTTAAATATACCTGGCTGTAAGGACATGGTTTCCTAGTTAGCTAACCTGCTAGGCATATTCCATTTGTCAAAAAAAACCCACAAGCATGTTCATGTCCTTTCTTTTCTGTTATTAGTCACCACTCCTCACCTCTGTCAGCTTTTTGCAATATATTCCTGAGCATTCCAAAAAATTGCTGCATCTGTAGGTCATGTTCTGTCTCTAGTCTGATGAATCAAGTTATTTATGCTCTGAAAAATTTTAAAAAACAGCCCAAAAAGGAAAGTGTGGACTATACAGCAAATTACAAAATCCTAGATAGATTCTGTGGAGGTCCTGGTTTGCACACATATGAAATAACATTATTGCCATGGATTTCGTAACTTACTTTCAAAGTTAGACGATAAAACGGCAAATTATCATGTTTTTCTGTGTCCCTAAAGCTTTGCTTGTTGCCATGCATTAGTTTATGCTGTAGCTCAATGTGTTACCTCCAGTCAGTGAATCAGCCTTGCACTTGTATGAGCCATCTGTATCCACCAGGGATGAACTTAGAATCCTTAGAATTATTCTTAGAGAAGAATGATCTGTTCGTAAATGCATGTTTGGCAGTGAGCAGGTATAAATACCTTAATTGTTCATCACTAAAGTTCAATTCCCTCTGAATAACTAAGTGCATTATTGTCTTATTAGCTGCCTACTGGAGTTGAGTAAAAAAATCTCGACTAACAAAATTATGGGTAGCAGTTAATTTCATGATAATCTTGGAAATTCTGTGGATAAATTAATAGCATATGGTATAATACAGTGACTGTCAATAGCTCTATCTATTATTGAAGAGAACACAGATCAAGTGCATTCCCAAATCTTCCCTAGTGTAGCCACTTTCGAGGCGAAACTCAGGGTCAGAAGGTGTAATGAGCTTTCTATCCAGTGACTTTTGGTGCTGTGTCAATTTACATTTATATCAGGTGTTATCTATCTGTTCTCATTTGTTTCTCTGGGGTTAGTAACATATCTCAGTTTCACAGAGACAGCAAAGTGCATATTTTACATCTAAAAATGTTTTATTCAACCCATTCTTTCTAGAATATTTTAGTCAAGCTTTTAAATTTATTTTGAGTAGCTGGGGAGAATCCTGGGTTTGTACTATGTAGTAATTTGATTTTCAGGGTATAAAAAAATCTAAATATTTTTACAATATTTTTACAGTATTAAGATTTTTTTTTTGGTGGTTATAATATCCTGAATAGTTTGAGTCATTGGTGAATAGAAGTGGGTAGGTTAAACTAAGCCAAACCAAGGAAGACATTATCCCATCTTCTGCTGGCATCTTAAATAGAATTAGCTAAAATGCTGTGACAATCTATTTGTTGAGACTGCTGCATAATTAAAACACTGCATGTCATAGACGGAAACGAGCAAAAAGCGGAGTTTGTTCCCACAGGGAGGAATTTTTAGTTTGTTCATTAAAATGACTTAGAATATTTTTGGAATTCTTCTATTTTTCTCCCTCTCCAGAAGAACCATCCATATTTCTGAGTTATTTTTCTCTGCTAAGGCTGGCGAGTGCTGAGTGCTTCCAGGCTGGTGTGCAGTCAGTGGGAGCAGAGGTGCTCCACAGCTTTCAGAGCTGCTCTTAATCCTTCCTGACTGGAAAGCAGAGACTCTCTCAATTATAGTTCTTGGCAATCCTTCCCAAAACTTAAGGGTGTACAGAATGTCATGAGCAAAATGCTTTCCTTCTCCGGGAAGTTGGGCTGTGGTTTGTCCTCTGTCACCCTCATTGGTTTCTTAGCCACTGTAATTTAAAAATAACCACCTTTTCAGAGCTTGCAGGAGATTTGCACTTACCTGGTTCCTCCTCCTGGCTTTTCCACTTACACTCTTCCTCCAGACTTTTGAGATTTTCCCCTGCTAAGAGATTTGCACACCTGGGGTATCTTCTTCATTCTGCAACCTCCTTTAATTTTTTTTTTCCTGCCCTATGACTTACCTTGATTTTCTTTTTACTTGTTTTGCCTGACTTTGAATGAAGGACACTCAGTAAAACAGGATATAGTGAATTAGTGCAGGGAAGCTGAACACTGTGGAGAGAGTGATATCAGATGTGTGGTCCCTGTTTGCTGCATTTTCTGGATATAAATGTGCTTTTGTGCCATTACAGAGGCAGTATTGCTTGTGTGTGCTTTTTCCATGTTGAAAGAAATATAATCTTCAAACAAATCCTTTAATTGCTTTGAAGGAAACAGTCTTGAAGCAAATCTATTCATGTAGATCTCAGTTACAATTTTTGTCTCTATTGTAGAGTGTCCCTGGCACTTTTCATAGTCATGTATGATTTGTACAAACATTTAATTAGGTGCTTTAGAGACTCAATACAAAAATAAGTTTTGCACAAACAGAAACAATACACATGCAAGTGGAATTGGTTCTATGTTGTCAAATGCACCTGTAAAACCTGCTGAAAATTCAGCTCTTAAGAGCGGCTCAGAATAAAACTGATATTTAAATAATGGTTTTCATGTTAGTCGGTGGAAAGGCACTGAGCAAAAGCATTTGATTCTAATGGACTTGATGGGATATATCAGCAAAATAAAACTGAAAGCCAAGATTAATTTTATAGAATACCAACAGGACACAAATCACTTTGCAAATAAAAGTCTGAATGCGCAGTCTGTGCATTCCTCCTGTTGGTTAAAAAGGTCTTGTTCTAAAGTTTATGAAGTGCAGAGGAATTTTAGCAAGACAGGATTACAGAGGTCTGTAGCATCTTTTGTTAAACTGCTTGGTTTTTCCAGGGGAAACAGCTTCCAGACAAAAATACTCTTCTTCAGAGTTTTAAGTGTTGCAGTGCAACTGCACACACTTCAAAGGTACTTATTCGTTGCTGTTCTGCATGGATATAGAGGAATAAATGCATTCCCAGTGTATTTGCTCTAATAAATGAAATAATCTGGGGTGAGACTAATAGGAGGAATTAATGTGAGCACCTTTTAAAGTGTGGTGTTTTTCTTCAATGACTGGAGTAAAGGACCGGAGCAAATCTTTTGCTTTCATTCTTGAACCTCTTAGAATGAATTTGCGCAATATGCACTTTTAATGCCAATTTTTGTCATTATGTTTGGTAGGATCAAGCTCAAAATAAGCAACTCTACTTCAGCTTACACAGCTGAAAAAAAGCGCTTTCTGAATTTTTGAGATTTCTCTGTGAAACACCACAAATATTCTCGGGCTTTTCGGGTTTTTGTTTTTTGGTTTTTTTGGTTTTTTTTGCTATATACATACTGCATTTATTTTGCTGTGTGGTATTTTCATAGAATCATGGAATAGAATATCCTGAGATGGAAAGGACCCACAGGGCTCACAGATCCAGCTGCTGTCCCTGCACAGACACCCAACAATCCCAGCCTGTGCATCCCTGGCAGTGCTGTCCAAAGGCTCCTGGAGCTCTGGCAGATTTGGGAATGTCACCATTCCCTGGGGAGCGTGGGCAGTGCCAGCACCCTCTGGGGGAAGCACAACCTTTCCCTAATCTCCAGCCTAACCCTCCCCTGGCACACCCTCATGCTCTGTGTCCCTCCTTTGGACGCTCTCTAACAGCTTTATATCATTCTTATTTTAATAAGTCCCGTATTATTTAGGTCTGTACATGTAAAAATGTGTGTGTGCATTTTGAGAAACCTGCGAAGTAACCTTTTTTGCGTGCATGCAACACTCTTCAAATGAGTGGGTTTTATTCCCAGCAGCAGGGTCCAGAGAGACAGATTTGCAAATAGCCTTTTGTACTTCATTTCTTTTTTTCCTTCACCCACAGAAGCAGGTAGGCACTTTACAAAGCTTCTGTGTCTCCTTTAGAAGTCTCCCCGTCCTGCACAGTGCTGTCAGCAGTTTGCAGCCTCCCCGTGGCTGACAACCTCATTCAAGTGTAGAGTGATATGTCTTGTGACACTGCGTGCTGTCCCTGAGGACTTGATTAGTTGGATAGAACTTTTACTTGCTATCCACTGCTGCATTTCCTCCCTCTCCTCTGCATGCACTTACAGCTCCGTGGCAGATGTGCTGTGAAATCTGGGCTGTAGTGAATGCCGCTGTTCCTTCACAGGAGACAGCCTCCGAATGCACAATGACATAGGTAATAAAGTGAAAAAGCATTAGGAAGCTGCTTTTGGGGTATTGCAGCTCCTGGTTTATGGAACGTGTGTTGTTTGTGATGCTTTAAATGGGTTAGGACCTGGTTTAATAGATGTTTTTAAGCAAAAATCTGGGATAGTTAATGTGATAGCAGTTGTTTGTAAGTAGAATCACAGAATGTTCTGAGATAGAAAGGACCCACCAGGATCATGGATCAGCTGCTGTCCCTGCACAGACACCCAGTAATCCCAGCCTGTGCATCCCTGGCAGTGCTGTCCAAAGGCTCCTGGAGCTCTGGCAGATTTGGGAATGTCACCATTCCCTGGGGAGCCTGGGCAGTGCCAGCACCCTCTGGGGGAAGCACAACCTTTCCCTAATCTCCAGCCTGCCCTGCCCTGCCCAGCTCCAGCCATCCCTGGTGCTGTCCCTGTCCCAGAGCAGAGCAGGAGCTGCCCCAGCCCAGAGCAGAGCAGGACAGTCCCTGCCTGGCCTGGCCAGTGCTGCTGGGGCTGAGAGCCACGACAGGGATGATGGACCCAGGATAGGGATGGCTCTGCTGGATCCAGGACAGGGATGATGGACCCAGGACAGGGATGGCCCTGCTGATCCAGGACAGGGATGGCCCTGCTGATCCAGGACAGGGATGGCCCTGCTGATCCAGGACAGGGATGGCTCTGCTGATCCAGGACAGGGATGGCCCTGCTGATCCAGGGCACTGCTGACTCACATCCAAGTGGCCACTGACCCCAACCCCTGGGTCCCTTCCTGTGGCCACTCTCAGCCTCTCATTCCCAGTCTGTCGTTCATCCAGGGTGCACCATCCCAGACGCAGAATCCAGCACTTGTCTTTGGTAAACCTCACAAAGTATGGAGGCAACAAAAGAGGGAATGAAGAGCACCAAAGTTGTTTGTTTGTGTTTATGTTCTGTGGCTTACCAATAAATTGATCCAAATTTAGGTCCAGACACAAAAATCCACTACTGGTCAGTCAGGTTGGTGCTGTCTGTTTCACACCACTCCACTAGCAATAGTCCCTAGGTTCTCACAGAACTTTCCCAGACTTCTTTAAATTTCCCTGTTTCCAGCCCCAGAATGACATGCCTATTTTGCCTGTGTGATGAGAGATGTGGGAAGTGAGTGGAGCAGGGAAGAGCAGTCCTTGTGGCACATGGTGCCTGGTGCTCAGTGCAGGGCTCTGGAGAACGTGCTCTGGAAATGCTGCATGGGGAAGCCAGTGAGGCTGTCTGTGTTGGTGGGGCTCAGAACCTGCCTGGCCAGGTCAGCTCCCCAGTGTGGGGAGCTTGGAAAGGCGTTTTCCATCTGTGACTGCTGCTGAATGACGTGGTTTGTGTCTCTTCACTCCGTTAAATGCAGCTTTTCTTGTATGGCTTGTGGGATGAGCGAGCTGGGCAACTTCTGCTGCTTGGAGCAACAGAGATTTTTATTTTTCCCTTGATGTTTGGGGTGTGGGTTGAGGCCTTTAGAGGAGAAAAAATTTTCCTGTAGGAGGAGCAGTGGAGAGGCATCTTGTTTTCAGTCAAGTGCTTCAGGCTGAGCTCCTGTAAAACCAAACCTGGGAATGCAGAGAGGACTAGCAAATAGTTGGGAGCTGGATGTTCTACATCATCCATGCTTCATGCAATCCTTGATTTCTTCACCAACATGTTTTTTTTACCTTAACGAGGAAATGGTAAAATGTCACTTGTTTAAAATCATGACTTTGAAGCACACATGATGCAAACAGGCGAAGTAAACAAAGTTTTAATTGAACAGGTTCCTTCCACACGTTTTGCTTTTCATTCCTCCACTGAGCTTGTGACTATGATGGCTCCCTGAAAATACTGTTGTACTCAAGTGAAGCACACCAGAAATGCATATAACTAAGGCTGGCATTATTTTGAGGGATGAATTGCACACTGTTTCCCTGAGTGGAAAAAATCCTTGTGACATGTAGGTGTAGCAAAGTCCTATTATAAGTTTCATAGGTATGACATAGTCCTACAATAATACTTTGTTAAAGTTTTCACTTAAACAACACAGAAATCAGAACACCATATTAGATAGATTCTACCCTTTTTTTCCCCTAATACATCCTTGTATGTTTTGCTGTGATTTAAATGCGTGCCATAAAATATTCAATATCTGAAATGTTGCAAAGTCAACATTGCCTATTGAGCCTTAGATTTTTGTTGTTGTTTTGCAACCATAATTATACACTAATTTTCCTGCTTAAGTTTAATAAACGCCCAGAAGCTGAAATGTATCAATTATTTTGTTGCTGTATTCTTTATGGAAAATACTAATTCTCCCTGCCTTTTGTGTGCTTCTGAAGGGGAAGAGGTGACTGTGTGCTGCACAGAATGCTCCAGTTTGCACGCTCTCAATCAGCTGAGTAATCAGGAGTATAACTAGCTCTAAGAAAAACCCTCCTTAATTAAATGTTGCTGCAAAGATAATAAATATAGGAGCCGACATTTTATAGCAGTCTGATGAAAGTAGTGGGGTTTTAACAAATATTCCTGAGCCCACACAACTTTCATTTGTTTGTTTTTAACTAAGAGCAAGTTCCAAGAAGAAATACAAAGCATAAATTCAAGCAAGGCCAGTTTGACTGAGCCAGCAGTGTCTACATTCTCTAATACAGTGTAAAAAATATTTTACTGATTTCTCTAAGCGTTAAGAAACAAGACATATCTTCAGACACTGGAAATCTCGTTTCTACATATTTCTGGGAGTATTACTGAATAGAGTTGAACACTTTCACGCTTCCTCATCTCCAGCCTGGGGCATGGTAGAACCACAATTTAAGCAGAGCCACATCTTAAACCCCTGTGCATCAGCTACAGAACAGGGCTGGTAATAACTTCAAAGGGTCACTTTATCAGTTACTTACAAACGCAGCATCCTAAAGGGTCAACCTGCAAAACACCTGGCACTGCTAAGATGTCTGTATTTTCTTTCTTGAAGTGGGGGAACATCTGTGATGGGAAGAATAACTTAAAAGTTGGGTAGGGGTTTTTCTGTTTGGTTTTTTTGGGGGTTTTTTGGGTGGTTTCGTTTTTTTTTTCTTTGGGTTTTTTTTCAGGGTGTGTATTTAGGTTTGTTGGGGTTTTTTTGGGATTTTTTTTTGCTTTTTGGGGGTGTTTGGGGTTGTTGGGCTTTTGTTTTTTCTTAAGTGTTTTGTTGTTTGTTTGGGTTTGGTGGGGAGGTTTTGGTTTTTTTTTTTTTTTTAGTTTTGCCTTTTTTGTTAATAAAAAGGCATGGTGTATGTTACTTTAGCATTATCCACTTAAATTTCTTTGTCCTGTTTTTCTAGAGCCACAAGATTTCTGACAAGCTGAAACTAATACACTGAGCATTTTGTTTGTTTGCAAAGAATTAGAAGCTTGCATAGTTTTCCCTATATTGATCTGAACACTTTATCTTTTTCTCAGAGAACCGAAATGTTGTCTTCTGCATGGAAACTGCTGAAGTGACACTATGAAAAATTGAGTGGAGTTTCCTATGATATTCCGAGATGCCCTATGATTGTTTAGTCTTTCCAGCATTGCTTCAGTAAATTATTTTCAATTTCTACCTGTAGGGGCCCACCCCTCGTGCTGTCAGGATGCTTCAGTTCCAGTTGTCAATTTAACTACCAATTAGTGCCAATTGTTAGGGGAGTTTTTTGCTAAAAGTTTGTCTTTGCTGAACTTGACAAAGCGTTGCCCATCCATCGATGAGCTCTCAGGTAGCTGTGATTTCCCAAAAGTGCCAGAATGTGCCTTTCAACCAGTAGAGTGGAAGGGAGGTTTCATTGTTCTCAGCTCCTGATAGGATGTTCCTCAATTTGCCGTGGATTTGTGTAGCAAAACCCTGAATTTTGCATTAAAATGAGAAATTATTTGGGACTAATTCCTTTGGTGGCCGTAGGCTTCCAGTAGGAGCTGAAGTTGGATGATACCTCCTGAACTGAGCCACACCTGGGAAAGGCTTTTTAACCCGTGGACGGCACTGTATTTTCATGATGTAATAAATGCACAACCACGGGAATCACAAGAATAAATCAGTCTGCAAGTGAAAATAATGAGAATTAGTTTGCATAAATTTTGTTTCTTGAAAGTTCTGTTTTAAAAGTTGGGTTTTCTTCCTGTTCTGGTAAAGTCAAAGAAGAAAAAGGAAGCCACAGTATATGTGGTGTAACAGACCAAGGATTTCACAGCTGAGGCTCTGTTGTTTGGTGTCTGGCTTTTGGTTTGGGTTGTAGTTTTGGGGTTTTATTCACAAAGCCCCAAAGGGGTGTTGATGTTGGACAATTTAAGGCGTCAGTTTCATTGCAGAAATAATTTGCTGCAATAAATATTTCAGGCAGTGTTTAAAGGTAACTATTATTGGCAAGCAATGTGTGAGGCATGTGGAATTGAAAATAAATGCAGATAATTTTTGTAAAGATATTTAAGCAAATCCTAATGTGTTTGAATAGCCTCTCGGTGATCCCCGAGGAACACCTGTAGTGACACAGAGCAATTTATAACTTTCCTTTTTCCTGAGGAATCCCTCTTAGTGTAAAATTTCCCCTGCAAGGATTCCTTTCAAAGCCTTTATTTTACAGCAGTCATGCCAGCAGCTAAGCAAAAGTAAGTGTAGCTCTCCCTGGAGACTGTCGCTGCCATTCCTGAATTAACCGCAGGAATCATTAGGAGCCACATAAGACATCCCTTTGCTTGCTCGGGGCTCCGAGCTCACTAACTGCTTCCCACCCAGCCCCTGGTGAGCAGAGGCAGAGCCGAGCTTGTGCTGCAGCCTGGCAGTGTGCTGCAATGAAAGCGAGCTGGAATTGGAATGAAAGGCAGGCTCGCAGAGCATCACTGGAGGCTCGCAGCAGCGCTGCAGGCACAGCCGGCACAGGGCATTGCAGAGCAGCTCAGAGGGCCCTGGTGCTTTGCTGGCTCAAATCCAGGAGCCACGTTAGCTGATTCTGCTCTCCTTGGCTCAGGGAACTGCCTGTCTGCTGCCAGGAGAAAAGGGGGATTTTATATGTGCAGAACTCGTGATGGGCATCCGGCTGTGGAGCATGCCGAGGGCTTTAACCAAACCTCACCTCTTCCCCATGGTTATTTTCTGAGGTCATTGTGCTAAAGCATCATCAGGATCTGTGACGTGTTATACACCCAACCTAGGAGGTCAGGATATTAAAGTGGGATGGGCAAAACCACCTTATTTTATTGGGATTATCTGCAGCAGAATTGGTGCAACATGAAGCTGTGTGTTAAAGCATGGCTGAGAATCTCCTAGTACTCATCTCCAAGAGGTTAATGAAAATTTGCCATATTTGCACCGAATAAGTTTTCTAAATGGAATGACTGACATTCTTGCTATTCCCTTTATATTCCTATTTCCATTTTTTTTTCTTTCTTTTTTTGTTAATTGCCTGTTTTTCAGGCAACCTGTTCTCTAATTATAATGCAGTTGAAAGCATTTTGCGTAGATCTTTGGCACAGTTTGCAATTCCTGGTCTTGTCCTGCCATACTGACAAGAAAATACAATGTCCAGAGGCAAAGAAAAAATGCTTGTGTTTCTTTCTTCACATAAAATCACCTGAAACAAGACTTAATGCCAACACAACGTTTCCAATTTGTTCATTTATTTCTGCTAATTAATGGGTCATGATTATGATGTTGGCTATCACACATGAACTGAGATCAGGTGCTGATCTAAATATACAAGGACTTTTTATTGAGTTTTCATATGAACAAATAGAAGTTGTTGTAATCATTTAAATCATATATCAAGATTTTACTTGGCACTAAAAGAGTTACTGACCAAATTGATATTTAAATCATGGGGGTTTTTAAAAGACATCTCAGTTGTTTGTTGTGCAATTTTTAAAATGTTGTACATATCCTCAAAGCACACTGCACAGCAAAGGAGGACTCGTGCACAAAGTAACAGTAAATGTGAAAGCTGTTAATACTGCCATTTATATTAAGAAGCCTTGGCTAAAATTTTGATCTGTTTTGTTGAGTAGGAGACAATTCCTGCCTCAGAGCTCTTGCTGTCTAATTGGGATATGCAATTCATTAATAACTGAAATGAGATACAGTAGGAAATACGTGTATACTTCAATATGGTGAACATAGAGCTTACTGGCCCGATGGAATTCGCATAGCTCAAAAATAGAATGAGAAAGCGGACAACGCTAAATTGTCAGGCAACATTTAGCTTCTCTTTCTGTGTAGAAAGCAAGGGCACTGATCATTCCATTAAATAATTATTTTATAATTGATCTAAATTCTGCTCTTCCAGAAGACCACCTGCTCATTAGTGCCTGTCACTGATAAGCCAAGGAATGCATGGAAATGAGCAGTCTGTATGCAAAACCAAATATTTGGATTTTTAAGGGAACTTTTTTCAGTAAATATTTCTATCTAAATCAAATGCATTCTGCACAAATCCCATAGCAGACAGTTCTCTATGGGGCACAGACTGATGGATAGTGAAGCAAAATTTTGCTCTGTCAGGATGGAGGTTCCTTCTGAGACAGTAGGTTCACTGCAGTGCCTTGAATAGGGGGATGAAATGCTTATGTTCCATACTCGTAGGAAAAAAAAAAAAAAGAAAAAGGAGAGGGGGAAAAAAAAAAGAAAAAGAGAGAAAAAAAGAGAGAAAAACCATAGCATGGCTGAGGCAGTATTTAATCCACTGACAACATGTATTCAGAATCAGGAGTACATCTGTAAATCCTGCAAATTGCAGAATAACTGGGTAAGACAAGAGATCCTTTCCCAGCTCTAACCCAGGCAGATGTGGCTCCCTTGTGCCCAGTTACCAAGGGCAGGCTCCTTGTGGAAGGGAAGCTCTGATGGCACTTTAGGGATGCAGGTTGGCAGCCTGTCAGATAGAAGTGTTGACTCACCTGATTGCCCACTTGGTATTTAGTTTTGAGAACCTCCAAGCACAGGGAGATCGAGCCTGGTGTAGGACAGAGTAACTCTGACCTGGGGAGTCTCTGCTTGGTGACCTTCCTGCTGTAATAACCATAAAGTCACTAGGCATCCATTCCATCCTAATGTAGAATTGCAAGGCCTAAAATACAGTTTGTGCAGGTGGAGCCAAGGAGGTGAAACAAAGAGCATTGACTACACTGAGATGAAAACTGGTGGGTGTCGTGCGTGTGCATAGGTTGGTAGGCGTGAGAGAGAATACTGAAAGGATTTCTGTTGAGAGGGACCCTAATAACCAGTAGGATATGTGTTTCATTAGGGAAAGTGTTGCTCTTTCTGGCATGGAGTAAATGTAGGAACACAAGAAAACAACAGTGCTGGGGTGGCTTCTTGCCATGCAGAATGACCACAGTGAGGTCACCCCAAAGCTTCTCCTCTCCAGGCTGAACAATCCCAGCTCTGCCAGCCTTTCCTCCCAGCACAGCTGCTCCATCCCTCTGCTCATCCCTCTGCTCATCCTGCTGCCTCCTCTGCACTCTCTCCAGCAGCTCCAGTTCCTTGCTGTGCTGCCCGGGGCTGGGGCAGCTCTGCAGCTTTGCTCTCACCTGAGGGGCAGAGGGGCAGAATCCCCCCTTCCCTGCTGCCCACGCTGGGCTCAGCCCAGGATGCAATTTCATAGAATGGTTTGGGTTGGAAAGGACCATAAAGCCCATGCAGTGCCACCCCAGCCATGGCAGGGACACCTTGCAGTGTCCCAGGCTGCTCCAAGCCCCAGTGTCCAAGCTGGCCTTGGACACTGCCAGGGATCCAGGGGCAGCCACAGCTTCTCTGGGCTCCCTGTGCCAGGGCCTGCCCACCCTGCCAGGGAATACATTTTTGTTTAATATCTCATCTAAACCTCAGTGTGTCAGAGGGAGGCCATTCCCCCTTGTCCTGCCACTCCAGGCCCTTGTAAAGAGTCTCTCTCTGTCTTTCTTGTGGACTCCCTTCAGGCACTGCAGGTCCATGTAGATTGCCCCTTGTAGTGTTCCTGACCTTTCTCGTTCTTCTAGAAATGGTGTTGAACTTTTCTCTAGTGACTGTGCCTTCACCCTCCATGAAGCAGGATTTGGAGCTGAAAGGGAGAGAGAAAAAAATAAGAGAATGCACTGAAGGTAATTTTGCACGTGGTACCACATTCTGCTTTGCAGTAAAAAAAAGAGTTGAAGCCACGCAGAAATCCTTTATTTTATAATCTCCCCTATTGATCACAGCTGTATTGAAATCCTGAACATGGGAGCTCAAACATCCTTTGCTAGGGCTTCTCAGAAATAATTGGGTTATCGTTTATTTCATCAGAGAATCAAAAAGGGGTAATGAGACATCCTTTAATCTTTAAAAGTGTTTTGTCATTCTGTGCCTCACCAACGGAACACTGGTCTGGATTCTTTTGGAAGTGCAGATTGCTCATTAGGAATGCGTGCAGTGAAGTAATTTAGAAGAGGAAACATTCATCCTGTGTATTTCCAAATCTCCATTATTTTCAATCGACTCTTCATATGAAACATTTCTTGTTAGGGCTGCTTGGAGAGGCATAAAGTGTTTTGGGTGCTAAATCAAAGCTGATACAGTTTCACTTACAGGACTTAATGCTGGGCCTGGGTGTTCACACAGGGTGTTCTTGTGTATAACCTGTCACAGCCAAACTGGGGAGAGGTTTGTCCTTGCTACTGTTCTGGCCTTTTATTACAAAGAGCAGGAAGAACAGTCAATAACCACTTATTAATGATTTTCTCTGTCCTTTAGTGTAGCTTTAGGTACATTAGGCTCTCAGTAATTATCTCATTCATAATCCTTCATAACAAGTAATATTTTCTGCATCTTGTGAAGCATAATTGGACGATATTTTCTTTGGATGTACACTCTTTCTATTCCCTCCTTAATATAACTTTCCCCAAGAGTATCTTGCCAAGGAAAAATGAGCAAGCATAATTTTATACAGGTAATCAAATCTCTCAAATGTTGGCACATTTTCCTTTATCTCCATGGGACTGAAAGCTAACCTTCAAATAGACCTAGGCATTAAAGGGGAGAATTTCAGCACACAATTAGAACTCAAATAAGCTTGTACAAGGCAACTTGAACAGAAGTGCGGTTTTGAGTTATTAGTACTGTATTTCTACTACAGAAGATTGCATTTGATTAATACGGAACTGCAAGGGAATATATATATATATATATGTATATTAGTCTAAGTGCATGTGTTGTGTCTTTGTGTATATATAGATATGTCTAATACATTATTTAAACACTGGCTTATAGCAGGAGTTTACAGCCTTTCTAAATAGTTCTATTTTTGCCCACTTAAAACTCCAAACCACATTTGCTGCAGGTTTTATCTTACAAGGCTGAGCAACATAAATTTGACGGGGGGGAATAAAGACAGAAATCAGCATGTCTTTAGATTGCTCTCAGTTGCAATACCCAGCAGAATTGTTAATTTATTCTAAACCTTCTGACATGAATCACACTGAATGGGCAGACAAGGAAGCCCTACAGGACCACAGACACAAAGCTAAGGTTTCAGGCTGAGCAGACACTTTAATCTGTGCTGGACCTACAGTGAAACCTTTCAGTCTCCATTTCTGTTGTGGGCTTGAACATTCTCGTTTCTCTTTTCACTCATTTCAGTATCAAGGGCTCTGATGAGTACAGAACCCAGGGAAAGATGATACTGAGAGAGTATTTGAGTCCCCAGCTGTAAATAATTCACCATGACTCTGGTAGTGTGTAACCCAGCAAGATAGCTGCCATGTTCAGTGTGCTTGAGCTAAAGGAGACTCTCGATGGCTCAGGGAAGATGTTTTTTTTCTTCCTATTATAGTTTAAAAGTTTGGCTTGAGTTTTGTTGCATATTTACATGCAGCAGTAGTCTTATGTTGGTAATTAAGAATTCTATGGTGTGAATATGCTCATTCTTCAAGACTAGTTTTTCGGTTATTTTAAGTTCCATTTTCAGTTAGCTAGATTATTCCATGGCTGTCCTGTGTACAGTCTGATATTGAAGTCAGAATTTGGTTTTTTTATGTGCTTGGGTCAAGATTTTTCTATTTTGCATTACCATGAAAATACCCACAGAGTTCTTCCAATTGTAACACTTGAATTTTAAGATAATATGCTTAGTGAGTTTTTTGTTAATCATTGTCTTAATTCACTCAGAAAACATTGGTAAAAACAGGATATTCAGTAATTGGCTTTTAAAATCTGGCGCAAATATGCTTTAAAAAAATCAAGCACGAAAGAGCAAAAGCCTTCCATAAAAAAGTTATATTTTTAGCCTCAGTTAAAACAGCAATGGAAATGAGGTAACTTGGGTAACAGTTTTGATAATCTGTTGGGTTTATTTGCTGATGGAACGAGCTCAGATCTCCTGTCTGTGTCTGGAATTTCAGCCCAGGTAGAAAGTACCTGTTTCAAGCTGCAGTTTTCCCCTCTCCTGTGTCAGGCTCCTAGCTCAGGACAGCATTCCTTCTCCAGAGGAGCAAGGACCATCTGCCCAGGACTCCTGACACTCTGAGGTGGCTCTGTTCCGAAATTTCCTCCCTTCGCACGAAAAAGAATTAAACACCATGAGCAAAATAAAGATAAAGGGAAAAAGAGAAATGGTTTAATTAGAGGAAGAGAATTGAGAAGGGTGGGAGCTGCTGTTCAGCTTGGGGTGAGGCTTTTCAAATACCTGTCTAATTCTGTGGGTAAAATACTGGGTGAGGATGTTTTCATCGTGTTTGCTGTTTGCTCTGCAGGTTTTGGCTGTGGGACTCTGTCCTTCAGGCCCTTTGTGAGGGGCTGTGTCTGAATTTACACCCAGCTGATGTGCAAGGCTCACATCTGTGCAAAGCGATGGCTGGCAGCTCTCGTGCCAAGCTGGGAAAAAGGCATTTCTGGTTTTCAGGGCTAGAGAGAGCTCAGGTAGAGTTGCCTGGAGCTGCTGGTGGATTTTTAAGTGTCTCTGTGACTCTCAGAAGCCGTCAGCCCATGTGCAGAGTAGTGCCAGAGAGCTGACCTCACCCGGACCTGCCGCCGAAATGACCTGGGAGTTGCTGAGGAAATCAAATTTTGTCATCCTCTGATGGCACTTCTTCTCTGTAGCTGAGATGACCTCTAACACTCCTTATTTCCTCTCAATATTCTCTGAACTGTGCCTCAGACTATTTTATATATAGCTGGGTTTAACGTTAGGCAGTGTGTCTGGTGAAGCTTCCACACGCTTTGAGCCTGTCTGTAAAGCAGCCCTTGCAGATAAAACAATGGGTATTTGCACAGTTTGTCGAGTGTTAGGGCTGGATAATGTCTTCAGTTTTTCAAATACAGTTTTAAAATCCTGAAGAGCCCCCCTCAGAGTGCAGACACCGCAAAGGCCACAGCAGGGGAGTCAGAGGAGTGTCACGTTCCCCGACATAAGTCATAAAATCCATGGTGACATCCCTGCAGAGCTGCCAGGTGAGCTTGTACAAGTTCTGCCTTATTTGCTGAACTAGAAACGCTACCATGCATCTTTTCCAGCTGCATTGTGCCTCCCTCCTACTGAAATAGGCTTCCACAAACTTCACTTCAGCAGATTTGACATTTGTATTGTGTTTTGTATCCTTCTGTCCTGTAGGACAGTGTCCTTTGCACATTCCATTCGTTGTTCACAGGGTCAGCTTCAAAAGGCTCAGGAACTTAGTGGAGCACTTCTGCTGTAAGAGGATGCAACCTTTGCTCCTCATACTTATTTTTCTCCTTCTCTGCATTGCTTTATGCTGATAAGGAAACTGAAGTTTGAGAGAGATAAAATTTTTTTACAAATCCTTTGCCATTTACTTTTAGTTTGTCCAAGTGCAGCATATCTGTGCTGACTCCATGTTCAATATTATCATCAGGACAACGTAGGGAGTGGGAGGAAAGGATTTTGAGAATAGCAAAAAGGAAGCTTTCAAAGGAATTAATCTTTATTTTTACTAAAATACTTTTTTTTTAAATTGCCCAGCTGTTCACTGTCATTTAAGATACTAGTCAACCTCACAAACTGATGAAATTTTCTCTGTTGGAAATAGGAACTTCAGAAAATTAGTTTCTTTCTGGACTTAGAATAATATTTGAGATGAATAGAGCCTCTCTGCTGTTGTATTTATTTGTTTGAGACATCCATTGTTCTTGGAATTCTCTTGGAGCTCAGAGAAACATTTGCATTATAACAGACACACCTTTTATTACCAAGACTTTGACACAGCCAGGCAGGTCTGGAGCAGGGAACTTGCTGCTTCTCTGTTCCTCTTAATATTCATCTTAATTCATCACACTGGGTTCATGTGGAATAAAAATGGGATGCACTTCACTGAAAAAACATGAATATATCCTCAGAAGTGCGCAGTTGTGTGTACCCTGAGATGAGAGAGTCACTTTTAGTATCTATATTGGCTTTTCAAGCAGCAATAAAGGAAACTCTGCAATAATAACTGAGCACTTGTGACTGGCAAACACACTCCTGCAGTTCAGAACTGGAATATGAATGGGCACCACAGGAGGTTTGCCCATTTCTGATGAAAACAGTTTTTAACAGCATGAATTTATGAATCTGCTCAGTGCAAATGAGAGTTTATTATGCTGAGAGTCCAAAAATGATGCTTCATTTATTAAATTAGTACAAAAATCGTATTCAGATAGTGTTGGAGAGTTTTGTAGACCTTCCTGAATATCAGAGCTGAGCCTGAAACCATTGACTTGGGTTATGGGAGGTAATGGTGAAAACAGGACAAGCTGCCAAAACTTCCTATTCTTTGCTTGATTGAAATGAATGTGTATTTGGAACAGCACCTGTCACAGTTTCCCAATCTGTGCACTAGAGAAAAGGATGCTCGCCCATTTTGAAAATTCTGGGTTTGTTTAATGAAAGCTTTTTGTAGTGTTTTTGCTCTGTAAAAAAGCTTTTGCCCTTTTAAGACCGTTCCTCCACAACATGGATCAGGCTGCAGTTAATGCTGCAAGATTCGAAGCATTGACATCTACTGTAGTACAGTCTGAAACAGCCTCAAATTTACACGGATATGGCAGAATTCATAACATAAAATTCAGGCAAACTGGATACCTAGTGCCACATAACTGAGGCTTATTGCCAGATTTGGATATCCAGTCTGCCAGCTGCACTGTGCACTGCCCAGCTCATTCAAACCATATGCCTTGAGCAAACAATCAGCAAAGTGTGTTAAAAGCTCTGAGAAGTACCACATTAGCCATACGTCAGCCAGCTGCATGTCCTGCCCTATTAATTTCGATAAAAGCTTACCCCTTCAAAACTGGTTTTTGGACTTCTTTGTTCTGAAAATACAGCTTAAATAAAATCCGTGCATCTGCAGTTAGATTTGCACCAACAAGTTAATTCTGTCTGCAAAATAGTGTTGAGATTCTGGTTTGGCTTTAAGTTTCCCTAGAGACAGAAGAATCCATTGCAAGCATTTCTGTAGCTGGAAAGGAAACAGTCACTCCTGAGCACCCTAAAGCCTTTTGTAGCACATATTCTTCGTACTCTTGAGAGACTCTTGCCCAGAGTAGAGTGCTCAGTCTTGTGCCATAAGAAACATGAAAAATGTATGCATTGATTTCCTCCTTTTGTTGGATTTGGCCGATGCTCGCCCTGGTGGAGTCACTACCCTGAGGCTGTTTGCAAGAGTGAGTCAAGAATGCCCTGGAAGTAACAAACATGTAAACTGTGCACTTGTATGGCTCCCTACATCTGTCAGGCACTGCTTTGTCTCCACACCTCTATGTATTTGTGTTATGTGTCCTGGTAAAATTGGATTCTCTGGTGTTTACATTTATAGAGCCATGGATAGTTATTATCTGCATGTTAAGGGGTGAATATGAAAAAAAGGAGATAGCATTGTTGTTGTGACTGGTACAAAACACTTGCTCAGAGTCCAGGGTAGTATTATTTTAGATCCTATTCTGTGGGGTTTCAAAAAAACAAGAACAATGCATATTAATAAAAATGTTACAGCATCACTGAGTGGGAATGAAGTATTTTGCTCCAAGCAGTCTCAGCTAAATAAAAAAGGGTAGCAAGTATATTGTGAATGAAACATTTTCATTGCTGATTCTTACCTACATAGTCTTCTGCTTTGATCCTCTGAAATATTTTATCAAGAGAAACCAATGTTGCAAGTGCTAAGGCAGAATAGCAGAGCAGCCCACTGGGGTTAGTTGTCTGTTCTCCACAGTGCTCACAGTTAAGCCAAAGTGAGGCATAATTAGGCAGATAGATTCAATCTACTTTCAGTCAAACTGATTCATACCATTATTAATATCTCCCTGCAATGTTAGGGGGGAAAAAAATCTTTAAATATTAGGGGTAGTAGAGAATCTGACAGACTTCTATTGTTTCTTGTGACTGGAGCATCTCCCTGCCCAGGTATTTAATTTCTCTGTTGATTGGTGAAAGTTCTCACAGTAAATACAAATGACAAGGACACAGTTCCGCTCTACAGGGCTTAGACTGTGTGCAACAGATGCAAGACACCATTGTTTATCCTTTGTTGCTGCTCATCTCATCTCGTCACAGCCCTTTAATGACTTTATTGGGTAGTTTATCGACTCAGCTTCCAGTTTCCTTTTTCCTTCCATTCCAGGTCGTTACAGAGAGAATATCTCTTGAATTAGCACAAGATATCTCCTGCTCTACATAGCTAAAAAGTACTAAAGCTCCTTCTCATTTGTGCAGTAGTTCTAGGTAGTTGCTGTCCTCCAAATTCTGGTCACCAGTATTACCGATGTCAAACATGGTTTACAACAGTGGCAAATTCTTGGAGCTTTACACTACTTGTGGTGGAAGTGGCTGAAAATCAACAGCATTTTACCAGTTCTTGACTGTGGCTGTGAAGTCTTAAGACTTAGATCTGCAGAGATGTAATAACTGATAAAAATACCTGTTTGTAAAGGTTGCTTCAAGGTTGGGCATGTGGCTCCCTGCAGAAGAATTCCTCCAGTGTTAAACTGATACTGCTCTGGATGAGAGCCAGCAGGTTCTAAACTTGCTCCTAAAAACCTGAAGCTGGAGAGCTTTTCAGAGAATACATCTGTATTGCTAATTTGCACCTTGAAGGAGGAAATTGGCTGGAGAGTTGGTGAGAATGAATAAATTGATTCACAGTGGGTTGACAACTCGCTGTGTCTCAGTTTCTGTGAAACATCTGTGGGTGATGCCACCACAGAATTTGACTGCTAGCTCGCAAGCTGGTCCACTATCAATAGGTGATTAAAAACCTGTTGCTCAGATGTATGAACTGGATTCGTGGCACTGTTTTCCAGATTACTTTGTGTGACTTTGAATGGGTGATAAAGGGACTGGAGCAGAGCAAGGAAAAACCTGCTGCTTCCAAAAATGTCATCTCTGCTGACCCCTGTAGATGTGCAAGTGGAATAATGCAGCAGAAAATCAAGCCCAGAACTGAAAGTAATAATTTATCAAAAAAATATTTTTCTTTTTAAAAAGTATTTTTTTTACAGTTCTAGAGAGAAAAATAATGAAGATGAGTAAGTTTTAGCAAGTATTACAAGATGAAATTTCTAGCAGCCAAATCATTAAATGCATTCATTTGTAAACATCAGTGGTGGAGATGACAAGTTGTAGAGATCACAATTCCTCGCTTCTTGTCGTGAGGAGTAGTGATTTATTATTTGAGTAATCATGCAGCACAACACAGGATTTAGATTCCCCAAGAAAAAGATTTGCAATGTTTATGAATGTATTAGTATTTCATCATTAGAAAATTATGAACTCAGAAAAAAAAAAAATCATTAATTTCTAAAATGCAATGCTTGTACATTGAATAAAGCTGTAATGTAAACCAGACAGGCAAGTCTGTGAATCAAATAGTCTTGCACATCATATAGTAAAGATTTTCCTGATTTGTTTCTGCTGCAGACAAAGAATGCTCATGTTTGTGCCACTTTAGTCTGTGGGGAAGGCGTAGAATGTAGTCAGAAAAGCGTCCTTTTTTTGAGCACACTTAATAATTAGAGCTGCACTCTTTGTCTTCCTTTCAGCGTGAGAATTGTCCAGTTTCATACAAAGATGAAATGAGACAAGAGACTCAGATGTCCTGGCAGTGTACATTTGGTGCTGAAGAATGAATGCATTAAATACACGAAATTCTTAGCCAGTATCTTTCTACAAAGCAAAACATGGCATTATGCTGTTACACAATATGGGCATTTAAATTTATACAGCCCTTGTAGAATCTGCCTGTAGCTTCTTTTCCCCCCAAACAGCCGCTATTGTAGCTTTATTCTGAGGAACAATTTGCTGTATCACAGCTGGTCATCAGTGAGGCATTGTAGGCTGAATTTTGTGTCTGGCCCTAGTGAGGCATTGGCATTCTCTCCGTGCCAGGACACACTCAGGAGCGCTCGATGCGGAGTTTGTGTGAGCACAAGCTGCAAGTTTGTATTTTCAGGCTAAAGGGAAGGACTATTAACCACAAACTCCAGAGCCTCTGATTTTGTAATTGGAAATCAATTGGGCAAAGCTGAGTTTTGCATATGCGACCTCTTCCCGCGACTGTATCCCAGAATGGTTTTCTCCTGAAATGATGTGCTTAACAATTTTACATCAACAGCTAATCTATTTACAAAATCAGTTGGAAATACTAAATTACCTGTGTGCTTTTGGTGACCACATAGAAAGAAAGTTTAACCAACATGGAATTGTCTGAATGGTGGTTTTTTTGGTAATTTACATTTTAATCTCGTTGTTTATTTGTTTTAATTAAAAGCCACCACAAAAGTTATTGGCTCTGTGGAGTTGCAGTGACTTTGGTAAGGGCACAGTGGGGCTGATGACATCTGGAGTTTGTGTTGTTCCCTTGTCTCCAAGGGGGGTAAAATGCAGCTCAGTGTGTTAGGCCAGACGTTGCTAAAAGGCTTTTTCTCAGCTCCTTTGGCCACCAAGGGCCTGTGTGGTGCTGTGAGCTCTTTGCTGTCCTGATTACCCTGGTATTGGGAATGCTCACGTCCCGTGGATCTAGCATTTCCCAATGTTACATTCCCTATTCTTGCTTCCCTGGTTGTTGAGCACAGCCAGCTGTTTAGTCCTCTGAAAAGAAGGTGCCTGGCCAGTGTGTTTAATACCAATGATCATCAGATGCAGGGCTGGGGGAACAGGACCCAAAATCTGGTTTTTTGCTGAAAGATGAACTGTAAAGCAAACTTTTATCAGTGACAGGCATTGTCCCTCAGGGACCAGAGTGTGGCCAGTGTTATTTCATGTCTTCATCAAGGATGCAGATGAATGAATTGAGTGGATGGATTAGATCAGATATTAGAAGGAATTGTTCCCTGTGAGGGTGGGCAGGCCCTGGCACAGGGTGCCCAGAGAAGCTGTGGCTGCCCCTGGATCCCTGGCAGTGTCCAAGGCCAGCTTGGACATTGGGGCTTGGAGCAGCCTGGGACAGTGCAAGGTGTCCCTGCCACTTGCTTTTTCCTGTCTATGCAGTGCTTGATCTTACACAAATATAAAACCATGGTAATATATAAAGTAAGTTGCTGTTCTGGTTAATTTTATGTTGGAAATGGAAAGCTCTTTCCACTTTAAAGGGGAAATTTCTAATTAATAAATCAGTAAAATTGTTTGGGATTTTTTAATTTGGAATAGTTAATTTATTGTGGTGGTACCAATTTATATTCTGGGAAGCAGGAATGAAGAAATAATCTACTAGGTTTTCTCTTTTTGCTTGAGGTCTCATTATCTGTGCAAGCTTATTATTTACTACCCCAGAGTAGTGCTGTTGTAAAATGTGTAAGAATATCTGAGATTTGTGGTATGATAGGGCTGAATTCAATTGAATTGGATCTAAGTAAGTGCAGATGTGGCTGGTTTCATCTTTATCAGCTTATCTAAGCTTTTGCACTTAAAGGCTTCTTTCAGTTCAAAGCATAGGCACTGTTTGGTTGAACAGAGCTAAACTATGGTAGCACTTCTTAGCCTTTCAAAAATAATTCTAATTTAATTTAAACATATGTACTACAGAACTTGGAGGAGTTTAGATATGCATCAAGTAAAAATTCCTTTCCATTTTTATAATATAAGGAGGCACCAAAAAAAAAAAAATCAAAGCTCTTGAAGTTTAATTTTAGTTTTCTCAAAAAACGCTTTTTCTTTCCATGTGAACAAATATAATTGAGTTCTTTCCACATTCCCTTACTTAAAAAAAAAAAATCACTAAAATATAAATCAAGATTTAGAATCAAAAAGCAACTTTGTCAATACAGGCATTTGGGGAGATTCTTAGAATGTTGGAATAATTATAACATTGGATTTCTGTTCAGCACAGGGATAGACAAAAATTTGCTAATCCAGAGCATGATGAGATATCTAAGTGCATTTCTGCATTTGAAATGATGGCAGAGCCTACAAGTGCAGCAGAGTTAAAATGGCGCTTTTTTTTTTTTTTTTTTTTTTCCTTGGGTTTTGGTTTGTTTGCATCTCCAGTTTTGATAGTTTGTACTTCAGCTGGACAGCAGGGCACATTCAGAGGAGAGCTGCATCCTTTCTTTTGATTGCATTTTTTCAAAGGGCAAAAATATGGGCTAGATATGGATCACAAATAGATCACTTCAAAAAGAGCCTCAAATTTATAGCTGGAGATTTGCACAGCGAGAGCCAACTCAGCCTAATTCATTTGCTAGTGAAGTATATTCAAAGCAATCACAGAAAGGGCTGTTCACAGGGATGGCTGGGTTTGTGCATCAGAACTTGTAATCCAAAATCCTTTGGCCAAGGCAGGATCTGTGGAAGATAAGCAGGAAGAACTTATGAGACTGTTAAAGAACTAAGGTGATATCAGGTCTAATAATTTTTCTTTTCCCAAAACTCAATCCATCAGCTTGCACCCTCCTATATGGCATTTGCTATTTATGAAAATTTGACTTGCCTCATAATGATATCCTATATGAGGTGAGGATATGTTTTGAAAATACAATATTCTGATCCTTGGAGAAAAAATAAGCAGTTGGATCTCCTGCAGTGTTTGTGGACTCAGCCTGGGGTGATGAGAGCCAACAGACTTAGTCTGGGAAACTGTGGTGCCTTAGACATCAATCATTGGCAGCAATGATTTACAAAATCTTTACAGAAAGAGGCACACTGGGGAAAAACAAAAGGGAGAATGCAAAACTTGGAGATTGGTTTGAATGAAGATGAGAGGCTTTGACACTGTGGGGTGACCCTGCCACTTCCCAGTCCCCGAGCACAGCAGTCAGTTGTGCCCATCCTTCCCCGAGACAGCTCCGGCACTGTGCTCCGTGTTCCTGGGACCTGACAGCCTGCTCATTGATTCCCAGAGATGTTTTCTGCAGGAAAATTAATGCCTTCACAGGTGAGATTTCTCTCTGCTTGTCATGGATTGCTGAGGAACTGGAAGGGACTCCTGTCACTGGGTATGATGGGATTTAGGAGGGAATAATATGGGGATGTTTGTCATCCTGTGACATATCTCAAAGATTTGCATTACAAACTACAAAAAAATTAATTATTTAAAGGTCCTCCTAAATCCTACACAAGAGGGGCTCTCAGTAGGTGCTCTGTATGTGGAATTTACTCCAGACTTAGCTCCTCCTGCTGGGATGATTTATTCAAATTGTGCAGGCAGATGCCAAGTCATAGTTGTGACATCCTTTATCACAGACACGCAATACATAATTTTGTTTGTTAAGATATACTAGTAAGAGATACCTCGATCCATATAGCTCAGGAGCACAATCTAAGATGTAATGTTGGAGATAAATTAGTACATCCTAGATGAATGACTAGGATATGGTTACTTAGCTTCTGTTAACTTGAAGTCTGGTGACAGCAGGCTCAGTACGAGTGAGCAGTGGGTGCTGCAGCGAAGAAAGCCAAAAAGATGCTGGGTCACACCAGTAAGGGCATCACCAGCAAGACACAAAGTCATGATCACACTCTACTCTGTGCTTGCCAGGCTGCACCTGCAGTGTTGGGCTCAGTTTTGGTCCCTGCTGTGTAAAAGGGAGGCGGACAGGCTGGACAGGGAAAGAGAAAGGTAATTCAAGGGCTGTAAAGCTGCCACACAGGGAAAGGCTGGGAGGACTGGGATTTTTCAGCCTTCAGAGAAGAAGGGTTAAGGGAGAAATTGTCACCATGGTCCAGTATTTAAAGGGCAGCTGTAAAGAAGGTCACAGAATTATGGATTGGCCTGAGCTGGGAGGGACCTCAAGGATTATCCCATTCCATAAGTGGGGACACCTTGCACTGTCCCAGGCTGCTCCAAGCCCCAATGTCCAAGCTGGCCTTGGACACTGCCAGGGATCCAGGGGCAGCCACAGCTTCTCTGGGCACCCTGTGCCAGGGCCTGCCCACCCTGCCAGGGAACAATTCCTGCCCAAGATCTAATCCAAAATTCCTCTCTCTCTGTTTGAAGCCATTCCCCTTCTCACCAGGAGTCACATGGAAAAGATAAGGGGTAATGGGTAAAAGTTCTTTGTAGGGAGATTCCAGCTGAACAGAAGAGGAATATTTTTCACAATGCAAACAACCAGCCTTTGGAATAATGTCTCCATGGAAGTGGTGGATTCCCAAATGTTGGACATTTCTCAGGTTCAGCTGCTCAGGGTGTTGGGCCATCTTGTCTAGACCACGGTTTTAGCAAGCTCTGGCCAATAAAGGTTGAACTTGATGATCTTCGAGGTCCCTTCTATCCTCTTCTTCTATGATTCCATGAAATCTTTAAAGCACTCAGTAAAATGAATGTTTGCTGTCCACCCCTGAGTCGAATGCCAGTTCTTGTTTGTAACATTATAAAGTTAAAAAGCAAGTCCGATAATTGTCTCCAGCAGACTCATTTGCATTATTTCCTCCTGTTAATTATATGAACAATGGGGATTCTCTACCTAAGAGCAAAATACATGTTGATCTGTATGTGCTGAAATACAATCACAGCAAATGTGTTTTAATTATGTGCAGAAGTAAAGGCATGGCAGAAAGCTGCTCTAATATCTACAAAATGAGTCATCACCTAAAAAGACTAAAACATTAAAATAAAGCTGGTTCTAATAAGGAAAATAATTAAATTATGATAAACAAATGGAATGAAATTGCTTTATTTTTGTTGGAAGGAAAGGTTTAATTGGAGGATTTGTGTAGGCAGTGGGGAGGGCTTTGCTTTTAAAGGAAATAAAAATTTAATTCTCCTAGAACATGAGTGCTGCTTCTGAGATGAATGACAGATTTTCATTTCATGTGCAGTTGAAAAGTTGGGGATAATAGATACTTTTGTGTCACTCAAAATACAGACTCTTGAAACACCAAAAATGTTTTAGGGTAGGCATAGCATTTTAATTAGACAGAAATTAAACCCCTTACATGATAACAAATGAAATTAATTTAAATGGAAACATTCTATTTACATTTTAAACATATTAAAAGAGATAAATACTTCAGAAGAATTAAAGTAATGCATACACAGGTATAAAAAGCTCTTGAGTGAAAAATAACATCGAAGCAAACAACATGTTCAGAAAAAATGCTGCTCTGGTCCTTCCCCAAATGATTTTTTTTTTCCTAAATCAACTTTTTAGTTACATGAACGGTTGGAGTGAGTGTCCCTGAATCATTATTCTTGTCCAGAAAAAAAAATATAGGTGAAGAAAATCTATGCAGCTCCAAGGATAAGGTTGGTAATTTGGGTGTGCCTTCTTGGTGGTCTGAGCAGCCATCCTTAGGACCTTTAACTGCTCTGTTTGTTCTGAATATTGGGCCTCCATTTCTGTGAGTGTTTTGAGGCCTTGAGGGGCTTACCAAAAACAGAGGCTAGACAAAGCTAAGAGAATAAAGAGCAGTTAGATTTATTGAAGGCCTTTAAGGTGCATTGGGGCAGACAAAGCCTACTAGAGAGGTGGCATCCAAAAATGGACAGCAGGTCACGAGTTTTTCATACTTTATAAGTTCTGTCCATTAACATATCGAGCTTTAATCCTCCAATTACACCTTCAGCTGATAATGTCGATTACTCCAAGTTTGCTCCCCCAGTTCACTGTTGTTTACATATATATATATGTATATGCATATATATATGTACATGGCTCTGAGGCAGCCAAGTGTCCTTGGTCTCAAGCTTTAGAAGAATTGTTTTGTCTAAAAATGCTGGGAACAGAAATTTTAGCCACACACTAAAACTACAGATACACAAAAAATATAGAAGCTAGAATCCCAGGCATCAGTTTCCCCAGCAGCAGAGGGGCAGGTGCTGTGGTTGTTGCTGAGCAGTGGCGTGGAGATGCTCTCCCGGTTACTGTGGTGACACATTCAGCGTGTCCAGCGGTGTACGTGACATCCCTGCACTCAGATCCGGGTGATGATAACGTTCCCGTGATTGCAGGAAGACAAATAAAGGGTTTTTCTGGTCTGTGGGAAGCTGGGAGTGGATTGCTGGTGTTGGGATGTGGATCACTCAGCACTGCACCCCGGGGCTGGGTGACACAGCCACTTTGATGATGACTCTGTTTGCTTGGGCTATCAATATAAAATGTCACTTCCAGAAGAGAATCAGGCCAGAGGAGAGCTTTAGCCACAGGGAGGGAGAAGAAATTAGCTTGGCAGTAAGATTCAAGGCAGAATAAATAAAGTCTGGGTGTATTCTGAGCAAAAAAAATAGTCACTATTGAATAGATATGTTATCCAAATGTTATACTATGTTATCCAAATGAGGTATTATTTCTGGGGAAAAAAAGACAACTCAGAGGCTCCATATCCATCTCTTCTGCAGTCAGAGAAGCTATTGAAATCCATGTTAGCTTTGCAAATTTGTGGCCCACCTTACAGAATGTAATTCTTTGTGTTCTCCTGGATTTTAACTAGCTGATATCCTGATTTCCTCCCAGGCAAATTTCTTGGAAGAGTTTCTTCCCATAAAGCAACTCCCCCATCCCTTTGATGGCGAGGGATTGCTTCTCCACTGTTTCTCCACAGGCCTAAAAATTCAGTAATTGTCAAATCTCTTGTAGAGGAGAGCAGGAAATGGAAGGGAAAAGTACTTATCAAATGTAAAACTCTCCAGGTAACCCTCAAAGTGAATATTATCGCAAGCATTCCTGGATTGTTGGGGCGTTTTTCCTCTTTGCTTAATACTGTGGTTTGCTAGGTTTTTACTAAAAGGAAAAGGGGGGGGGGGGGGGGGGAATGTTCCAACCATCTTGTAATCAATAAACTGGCATCTGGAAGTTCAATATTCTCAGCTTCATTTTCTGTGGCAAGATTTAAATTGCCTAACATTCCTGTAACTTTTTTCTCCATGTGTTTTAGGAGCCATATGCTTGGTATTTATTTTCTTTTGTTCCTTCCTGCTTTCCCATGTATTTACTCTAGATATTTCTATTTCTTAGTTGTTTTCAGCCTCCAAACTGGCTGATATTTGGCTTTTGAGTTTTGCTACCAGTGTCCCTTTGGAACTACATTTCAGCAGATAGAAGAAAGCTGGGATATGAGGATTACTTTTTTCTTGTGACAATATAGCATAATTTAGCTGGAGGCTTTTTACATTTTTTTCCTATTATCCCTCACCTAATCTGCATAACCTCATTCCTTTTTATTAGTAAGGGACAGATGTCAGACTTGTAACTATTTAACTCTAATATTAAAGTTATTTTTTGACGGATGAAGAGTAAGTACACTGCATGGAATACAATTTCACTACAGTTTTTCATTCTGCCTTAAAAATATAGATTCTTTTCAGGTCTAGAGAATAGTTAGAATTAATGTCATGTTCATCTAAACTGTTGGAAGTGGACTCAGTAGAGACCAGAGTGGCAAGCCAGGATTAAAGTTGCAGGTCAGCTGTAAGAAATCCAAGGTATTCATGGATCTGGTGGCACTGAATCTTAAAATGGGGATTTCCATCCATCTGTCCATCCTGGTGGATATTACAGTCTCCACTAATGGGATCCATCTGTAAGGGGCTGCTCATGTGGCAAACTAAACCTAAGAATTTTTCGGTCTTTCTTCATTCATTCACAGACTTGGACCTGTTTGTTAAACCTGCATATCAATAATATATGAAACCAAAGCAGAATGTATCACTCGCTCAGGCACTCTGCTTTTCTTACGGATTTCTGTCCTGTTATTGGGAATGTCAGTGTTGCAGTCCCACAGAACTGCTGTGTGTTTTCTCTTGGGTTTTGTGCTGTTTAGAAGTGTAGGGTTTCATTCAGCCTAATTATTTTTTCTTGAAAACATTGTTTGAGCTCGTTGTACCAGTGCATCATAGTTCCTCATCACTCATTCAGGAAAGAAAAGGAGACTGGAGAACCCAGGGGGTTTCCCTGCTCAGCCCCTTGCCAGCACTGTATAATCAGCAGCAGTTATGCACCAGACTGGAGAAAATGATGGCTCCAAGCATTCCCATCCTTCTGTCTTTTCCTGAGCAGCTCCCAGTTAGTGGAGTTGGCACAGCTGAGACAGGGAACTCTGGGCCAGCTGATAAACACACACCAACTCACAGACCACTGGTGAGATGTTTAAATAGCTTGGCATTTCTAGTGGGGGTGGGAGAAGAATTGGGTTTAATGGTGGTGTGACTGTGATTTCTGACTGGCCACGGTTCCAGTTTGCCTCAAAACAGAGTTAACATTTGATGAGCCAGGAGATGTTTGATATTTGTGAGCCCAATCAAACTTGATCTGTTTTTGTGTCAGAATATTCGTAACAGGACTGACCAACAGTGCATTTACACTGCTCATGTTTTGCTGAAGAACTTCATGCAGCAGATTATCTTCTCAGTTGACTTTGCCATCAATGTCCATTTGCATACCCAATAATCCCATCTCCATAGTCAAACAATACATTCCATCTCCCATATCCTGAGTAAATGTGAAAAGGCAGCTTTACTGACTTGGTAAATAATCTCAAATATTTTACTTTACTTCAGGGTCTTGCTATTTCCAACACTTTATTATCTCCCAGTCAGATAATTGTTAATCTCATTATTTATCTCGTTTGTATGGAAGTGAATTACACCTGATCTATTAGTTATCAGAAAAAGTATTAAAAACAAACTTGTAGGCTACTGGTAAACTCTGAATTTAATTGGACTATAAATTGAGGAGTCATAATAGGAAATAGTAACTAGATGTTAGTTATGAAGGGTTTTTTTGAGGGGATGTCTTTGGTTCTGTATCCTTCAGTATAAGTCTTCGTGATTCTAATATAGTTTTGTCCCTTCAAATTTGAGACAGAGACTCCTACTGAGTTCCTGGGGTTTATATCAGGTTCTAAAACAATTCTCATTAAAATAAACTCATCTCAGGACGAGAAGTTTGTGAAGGAATTCAATCCCATTTTTCCTATGAATTCGAGCCATACTGAATCCATAGAAAGCCATTGTAGAGATTAGCCAAAGTCTTAGAAACTTTTTTCTAAAATTATGTATTCCAGACTCATTCTTCCTTGTCTCTGGTTCAGAAAAAGGGGAGGGAAAAAACTCCATTTGCTCTTTCCCATCAGCAGAGGAGAGTGAAGTAAGCTTGGGAAGGCTGGAGCACACAATCCAAGAGTCCTTGTGACAACAAGGACCTCTATGTGTTATTGCAATCCAAGTCATTAATATCCATTATTTACAGCTCAGCACTGACTGCAGTTGTCCCCTGCCTGGCTGCCATTTGGAGCTCTCAGTAGAGTTCCCTCAGGAACTCCTGCAGGAATTGCAGGAATGTACATAAAATACTTGGATTTTGTTTCATTCTTGTGTCAAGGGTATGATTGAGATAATTTAGGGACTCAAGTTCACTTCTCAGTATAGTAGCACTTCCTCATCTTTTTAAAGGTGGGGGTTTTGTGGGATTTTTATCCTGATCACATGTTTTATTAGAGAAATGTCAGCAGAGTCCTTGGAGATCTTCACAGTTCTCCCTCATGCAGCTGTTTCCCTCTTCTGCTGTTCCTTTTATTGACTTCATGTTCTCCAGTGGGCAACGTGATGATCAGTTCTTTGAAGGAGGGGGAAAAACAAATAATTTGAAAGGTCCTGAGAAATCACTATTTATCATTATATACTTTGAGTGCTGCTTCCAGACCTGGGCAGCACAGCAAGGAGCTGGAGCTGCTGGAGAGAGGGCAGAGGAGGCAGCAGGATGAGCAGAGGGATGGAGCAGCTGTGCTGGGAAAAAAGGCTGGCGGAGCTGGGATTGTTCAGCCTGGAGAGAAGCTTTGGGGTGACCTCATTGTGGCCTTTTGGTGCCTGAAGGAGCTGCAGGAAAGCTGGAGAGAGACAATTGCCAAGGGCTGCAGGGCCAGGAGACAGGGAATGGCTTCCCAGTGCCAGAGGGCAGGGCTGGATGGGATCTGGGGAAGGAATTGTTCCCTGGCAGGGTGGGCAGGCCCTGGCACAGGGTGCCCAGAGAAGCTGTGGCTGCCCCTGGATCCCTGGCCGTGTCCAAGGCCAGCTTGGACATTGGGGCTTGGAGCAGCCTGGGACAGTGCAAGGGGTCCCTGCCATGGCTGGGGTGGAACAATGTCATTCTAAGATCCATTTCAACCCAAACCGTTCTGTGATTCTTTGCCTCCTAACTCTCCTGCAGTGATCATCCTCTTTTTCCACCCCCAGCAGGGGGAATGCAGGACAGCAGGTCAGCCATCCTTCCTGGGAGGAGCCTTAGGGAAAGGCAAGGAACAGCTGAATGGGGACAGAGCCATCTGGGGTTTTGGCTGCTCTGTGCTCACAGTGCTACGAGCTCTCCCCAGCTTGTGTGGGTAGAGAGAAGCGACAGTGATTCAGCCATCATTAAATTAGTACAGATGTCTCCCGCAGCCTCCCACAGGAGTCTCTCCATGAGCTCAGACAATTTGGATAAAGGTCTAGATGCTGAGTCTATATGGATTCTGGCTGGTTTGGGATTGACATACGTTACACACTCCCAGCTCCTGGGATACTGATTTGTATACAAGTTGGCTGTATCCGCGCTGAGCCAGAGGTTCTTTTTTGATGGAATGTTGGCCCCAAATTTTGGATGCTTGGGATCACAGGTAGGTCAGGTGCTTATAGCAAATAACGTAAATACTCCAAACAGTGCCCACACCTATAATCATAGCACTGCTATTTTTGCTTCCTTGGAAACAGATCAGGTTATCTGATGTGCCCAAAAAAGTGATAATTGTCCCTGAGACTTGAGTCTCCTAATGTCCTGGGCAGGGGACTGCCAGGCTCAATAGGAGCTGCTTGAGAATCAGAGCTAATACATCAGTAGGTATTAAACCCTGCTGGAGCAGGCACAGTGGCTTATTTCTGCATATTTAATACTGTTGGTGTGTAATGGTTTATGCATCCTCTCCCCTTTCAATTCTTCCAGAAAAGCATTAACAAAAGCAGAAGCTATGATCTATCTCTAGTGGTTTAAAGAATATTTCAAATTTAATGGTATTGCAAATTGATCGCATTATGAGAGACATAACCTTTGCGAGTGAGTTTGTAAGAAATTCACAGGAATGCATGACTTAGTGGAAATGCATGGGAAATTACATTAGGAAGCTTTGAAAACCACAGAAGTGATGAGGCAAATAACTTCTTGTGAAACTGCGTGAAATGATAATAACTAGTTTCAACCAGGTTCCTCCCAATAACTTACAATTCTGCATGAGTTATCCCTAATAAACATCTAAGTGCAAGAAAAGAGGGAAAAATAATCAAATTATCCTCATGTTACATCTATTTATTCTGATGTATGACACACTGATGTTGCTATGTAATTACAAACAGAGCAGCTCTTAAGAACTGGTTCTGGTTTGTTTGACATCTCATAAGGAGTTTGTTTTGCAGCATTTCCTAGTTGTGTTTATTTTCTCATTCTAAGTAATTTGAAAGATATTTCAAGGAAGAAAACACTGCTACTGCACCCCTGTGCACAGTTCACAGGTTAGTGTAAGTGCACTAGAAATCAGTTATGTTGTCACCGGTAAGCGGATGGTTTATAAGAGAAGCAATATGTAAGTACCCACAATTTAATTTTTCAGCTCTCTTTATTTCACTGTTACCTTCTCAACAGCTTTCAATTCTAGCTCGAGCTGGCTGCAGAGCTGATGTTTATATTTCTGCACTGTAGCTGTGTTTGACAGCCAATTGCTAGAGAAGAGCTTTCTATTTGCACTGCCAGCTTTACACATTATGTAGTTTTAGACAGTACTTACTTCCTTATGTTCAGACTCTGAGTGATGCTAAGCAGTAATCTTAAATTTGAAAAAATTACCTTCCAAAAAAAAAGGTATTTTAATGCTTTCAGGCTGATTTCATTAAATACTGTTAGCAGCAGGCATACTGCATGGATTTTAAATTCTTTTATTAAAAAGGAAGACAGGTTAAATATAGTATCTCTGGGACCCTCCCAGTCATTTTGAGCAAAACATGAAAAGAAGCCAGGCCGGTGAAAGCAGCAGACAGCAGAGCCTTGAAGGATTGTAAAATCATAACAACTTAAATATGCTTAAATAAATAGAAATATCCTCTCCCTTTTGACCATTCTGGCCTATTGTACTTTTCTGTGCCTTGGCTGATCTGGGCTATAGCTTGTCTAGTTTGGCAGATTTTGTAAGTAACCCTCAAATTACTGCTGTGGCTATGTAGTGATTAACTTTTTTAAATTCCTCTTCTGCAATCCAAAGACTATGTATTCTGAGATATGGCTTTGACATTCACTTGAGGAAATCATTTCAACAGCACAAAGAGGTCTTAGTGCTCAACTGCAGTGAACTCTGGGCCTGACAGTGAAGCCTGGCAAGTTCTAATAAGCTTTTAAAAAGGAGGAAAGGAAAAATACAGCTCAAGCAACACAGCAGAAAAGCTCAGAACATGGTGAATAAGATGATGATGGTTAAATGAGCACCAGAGGAGGATTTGGGATATAGGAACTGCTGAACTTCTGGCTAGCCTGAAGAATGGGAATTCCTGTAGCTTATGGTTTTTTGCAGACATCTCCATTTTTTGTCTATATCGAGGAAGGAGCACCAAGTCAGACTCTGCTGGCAGTAAAACTGACAGCCCAAAGGGAAGAGTCCTCTGAAGTCATTCCTGGAGGCTTCACAAGCCTTACAGGGAGCAAAAACTACAGCGTTGTCTGTGTCCAAGACTGACAAGCTGGAGGAGGCAGAAAATGGCTTTGCTGCTCTTTCACCGAGTGGGGAAGAGAGTGACAAGTGCAGGAGGAGGCACTGTTAATTATAATGCCTGAAGCACTGGAATTGTTAATGTAAGAGCTTGACCCCAAACAGTGGGAGATGACAGATACTTTTTTCCCCCCCATAAAGACACAAAAGAGGGAATATGTTTTACAAGACTAAAGCCGCATGCAATTTTTGAGGCTCTCTATGCCCAGCTCTCAGATCTCCTGTGGTGAGCCACTGTGCTCTGTAGATGAAATAATAGAGAAGTAAATGAGATGGGAAAGGATTCCTCTTTGGCAGCGTGACACAACTTCATCACATGCTTCCAAGTGTCAGGAACAGTTGGGTTAAAAAAATCCAGAGCTGCTTGCAGCAGCCGCGTCTGCTGGAACAGGGGAAAGGAACAGCAGTCTGGGCTCAGAAATAGTTGCATGAACTCCCAGCTGGGCAGAGAGCCAGCTACAAAGAGGTGCCAGCCATCTGAGGCCACTTGACACGGGACATTGGGGTGTTAAAGAGCTGCCGAGAGCAGGCAGTGCCATGGGACACGGGTCAGGTGTGGTGGTGGCGCGCTCAGGACAGAAGGGAAGACAGATGGGATTCCCAAATGGAAAGGGCCAAGGCCAGAGCTGGGGAAACAGAAAGCTTTAGCTATCATCTGGCCTAGCATAAGGATTCAGCAGCAGCAAGGTATGTAAGGAATGTGTGCAGGAAAATGGAGCATGGTTCAGGATGAAGGCAGGGTGGGAGCAGAGCAGCTCCTCTGTTGCCATCACAGCACTGGAGGTGTGCGTGGGGTGGTGGAGCTGGGGAGGCTTTGCACCTCAGGGGCATGTGGGTTCCTCCTTCTTTGGAAGTTCCCTTGCCAGGGGGAGCACAACAGTGAAACGACACCAGAAACACGTAAAAATTCTAATTACAAATTCATATTGAGATTAACTGGAGATAAATGCATGAAGCTGTCTAAGAATGGCTTGAGCAGTCCCACGGTCTGCATGTTTTTTCCTAATGTGAATCTTTGTGAGACTGAATGTGGGTTTATCTTTATCTGTGGGTTTATCCTCTCTTCCTCCCATCTGTAAAAACAAGCATAGCTATGTGGTTTTTTTCTCCCAAGGCATTAAACAAAAATAGATATTAAAGATCATTAATTCAGCCTGATGAGGAAGGCAGTAGGTGATACAGAAAGGACCAATGGCTCTGTGACCAGGAAGGACTTAAATCAAGATTCAGGCAGGTTCCTGAGCTCTTTTCTTACGTCAGCTGGTCGTGATCAGTGAATTCAAATAACCTGAGTGTGAGAAGCTAGGCTTGTCTTCAGTTTTCAAGCAGCAGTTCACTCCAGTGTGCTGTGGGATGAGACCAAAAGGTAAGCAATGAGAAGCCCTTTGTGCACAGTTGCAGCATGAATATAAACAGAGACAAAATTAGCAAATCAAATAGAATAGAAAAGCAGTAGCAAAGAATAAACAGAAACATAAAAGAAGCCATCTGGAATCAAAGATACTCAAATGACATGGTAGGAAACTGAGGCAGACAAAAGCAGAGATTACACTCTTAAATGAAATTGTTAGGGATGTTATTGCTTTAATTCCCTTTGAATCTGGTTATGAAACTGCAGCTGAGAAGTGTGAGCAGTAATGGCTTCTGACAGTTACTCCAGAGGCTTCAACTTACATGATTCTTGGATCTTAAGTGGAACCTTTGTCTTCCACGGACATGTCTGCTTCCCTTCTGAAAGTGTTCCAAGGATGACATTATGTCAGGAGCATCAACTCTGTGCCCCAATTTGTCATTACCCTGAATAATAATGCAGAATATTTGATTCTCCTCTTCCCCATTGTGCACTTATAATTCCCATTACTAAAGATGGGATCAGCCTATCCACGGAGAAAATGAAAGATCCTATTAAATTGAAATTAAATTCACTTTATTAATTCTGTGTTGTGTGCAAGTGAATCAAATCTATTTATAATAGTTTAATTAGGAATAACTCTTTAAACCATGGGTCCACAATAAACACGTTCTTTGTCCATGATGTGTCAGAACACATCAACAATACACAAAAAAACCTTTTGTAACTCCTAAAGAGGTTCATGCTTTTAGGGGAAAAAACCACCCCTGCAAAGTCACATACAGAAAGAAACACATAAAGAATAAGGTGCATTACTGTTTTTTGAAAGCATTGATATATATAAAAAATGATTGTACAAGTCACTAAAACCCTTCCATACTTTCACAGAATGAGTGAGAGCTTCTTAGAACCCGGCAGTTTCAGAAAAGAGTCATAAAAAGCTGAAAATTCCATCTCAAAGTCCATTAAATGGGGTCTGCCTCATAAATGAGGAATTTTATTGCAAGGCAAAGGTAAAAAAGACAAGAACTTGAAGCATTAGGACATTGCTGGTGTGTTGTGTGTGTATTTGGGTGACTTCAGGTGAAAATCAGCGAGGCACCCTTAAAAAAAGAGTCCAAAATTAGGACAGAGAACAGTGATGCAAATTTTAAAATGAAGTTTTAAGGGCAGATGATTCCTTTTCCCTTGAAATGAGTACGGGGTAATTCCCTTATAATTACATGAGGATGAATTAATTACTTTCTAACAAATTCAAATAAAAACTTGACTACATAATGTTGCCTTCTCTTGCCTTTATTAAAGATGTCCAGGAGCATTTTCATAATATGTAAATTCCCCCCCCCCCCATGTGAATTATCGTGATATTTATGGGGGTTTTACTGAAATAAGTAAATTGGGATTACGAATCCTCTCATTGCTGATGGGTCTATTATGGGCTGGTCTGTACCACGTTGAACATCAGCACCACACCCCAGAGAGGGCTGGAAGTGCCCAGTCCTCCAGCAGAGGAGAACCAGCAGCTTTCTGCTCATCTGGGGCTGGCCAAACCCCAAGTGCATCCATTCTGCACTTTCCTGATGGTGAACACATGGCTTGAACGTGGAATTCTTGCTGTTGGGCAACCTGTTGTTGTGCCTGCCTGGCTTTGCCAGGTAGCTGAGTGAGAGCAGGTGAGACAATTCCCATCTGCAGGGGAAACTCAGAAATCTGCTCAGAATTGCAAAGGAGTTTCCCCAACCTCGCTGCCAGCCTTTGTCCATACATTAAATCCCTGGCTGCAAATGTAGTTTGGAGCAAAATATTTGCTAAGAAAACCTTGTTTGAAATATGCTGAACAAAGAGTTAGCGAATAGGAAAATTTAATAACAGTTCCACACTCCTGGAGTTGTGTTTTGCTGCAGAATAGCACTTTTGTATCTACAGAATATATAGGCTCTTGGAATTAGTTTCATCTCTGCAATTTCTCTGGCATGGATCTAATTAAACATGTTTGTAATATGTACATATGAGAGACTATAAATATCTGTTATACAATTGGATAGTGTGTTGGCAATACTTTTACATGTGCATTGTTTTTTTGTGAAAATAATTTTGTGGCAGCCCCTGTATGTGCTGTTCTTGTTAATGCTGGCTTTGTTGATCACCATCTGCATTATCAGAGAGAATGGCAAAGGAATTAATAAAGACTAGAAATTGCTCTAGTCTGAGGATTCATTTGGAAGGAAGTTAATTTTTTAGGAAAAAAATTATCTGTGTTGAGGCTACATGGGAACCATTAGTAAGGTATTAATTCAGGGCATCTGGATCACCATTAAAAGCAAGAGATTGTCCAAAATCACTCCTCTCCCCATAAATCCAGGCATGAATTGGGGGATGGAGTTACATCTGCTGCTTTAAGGGAGAGAGGTGTTTGGATTTATAGTCCCACAGGCAGGGCAGTGATGGAGGAAGAAGATTTTACTTCCTTTGAAGTCTAATGAACTGAATCTCCTGTAATGGAAGTGATTTTGCCTCTCTCTGAACATAATAAAGTCCTCCAGTAAATGTGCTTGTCTGTTTGGTTTGGGGTGCTCTCTAGCAGTGGGATATTTGGGCAGGTATAGACATTTTCTTTTTAAAACAGAAATCCTTGTTGCATCTGGATGTTGCTCTGAAAAGGAGAGGTCAGCTTTCAAGCATAGGAGTAACAAATAAAGCTACAGATGTGGAAAGCAATTTCATATTTACATTTGGGAGGCTTTTTGAGCAGAAAGCACTATTCATTTCTCATAGTCATTACGCCTCTCTGTCATTCACCTAGTTCCTATATAATTATGTGTTTAATGATCTTTACCCCTCACATGAACGCAGCTTGCTGAAGCTTGACTCTTGCAGTAAATTATCATTCATGTCTGGTAGAAGAGAGGAAATATTACTTGGGAGAAATGCTGTGCTATCTGACTTAAAACATCAGTTCTGTGATTAACTTTGTAAGTAGGTGATACAACTTAATCTTGAATGGAAACAATAAAATGAGTTTGAAGAAGTGGCTCTTCCATAGGTCAGTTGTTATAATATTTTGATATTAGAGTGTAAGGACTTCAAAAACTTATTTTAATTGTTTAAGCCAGTCTGGGTGTTCCCCATAGATTGTAGTAAATACCACATTTATGTCTTAGCTTTTTAATTAAAGAAAAAGAAATCCTGGCTCTTCAACTTTGTTTAATGTTTAACTTTTCATTTTATAGTGTTTCAAATAGCAAGATCTCTTCCTTGCTTTCGATACACTGGAATTTAACTTACTAGAGGAAATGATTAATAGTAATCATGGACATTTTTATCACTTTACTGTTGGTATCTCACTAGAGCTGCAAAGGTTTTACACCTCTGCATTAATGTCTACCAGAACTGATCTGTGAACCATAACTGCTGTTGGATATTATGGCTAAAACCTGAGATTATACTGACAGTCTCTCTTAGCAAATAGCAAACTGGAGAATCTTTGAGCCTTCTCAAATACCTGTGTGGGGTATCTGGTTTATTCAGCCAGTGCCTTGTTAAAAATGCAGGTTATTTTTCAGTGTGTAGCTGGGCGAGCTGAGATGTTCCCAGTTCCTCTGCTGAGCTGTGGGTGTCCAGACAATGCTGAGATCTCACATCACTGTAACTCAGCTCTGAATATCCTGCCAAAACCTTCATATGCAATGTTAATGCCATATAGATTTTATTCGGAGATAAAACAGATGCTTAAATTCTAAACAATCTGCTTAAAACACAAACAGATTCTGGATTGATCATTGCAGGCTTTGGGGCCCTGAAAATAAGGGTCTTAGGGACAATAATCTGAAAGGCAGAAAAGAGTTGTGTTAAGTTTCTGAGCCGACAAAAGTGTGATCGTAACCAAGAGGGGAGAGCAGCAGCTCAGCAAGTGAGGCTGATTGTTCCTGAGCAGGAGCTCATGGCAGGTGCAGGAAGAAAACCAGACTGAACTTTTGGAAGAGGGACTCAGCTGTCACTTGCCATCTCTGGGTGTGTTCCTGTGGGCTGGGGAGGGAGAGTGACCTGCATTGAGTCATGGACATTCACAGTGCAGTGCTTTGGGAAGGCTGCTGAAGCAGTGGTGGTGTATTAATGCTGCCCAGCAGAGCCCAGAGGATGAGCTGATCACAACTCGTGTGATTGGTGGCAGTTCTGCTGTTATGGCAGAGCAGGGAATGCCCTGGTGGCCAGGATTTTGGGTCTGGAATGAAGCAGATCAGCAGGGAAAGCAGCCCTGCCTGCTGCTGTCCGCTGCGCTCAGTGCAACACTCCGAGCCGTGAGTTTCTGAGGTGTGGAACAGCTCAGTTCCTGACCAGATGAGTTCAGATAGAATTGTTTGTGGCCAGTTATGGGCAGAAAGCCTGCAGAGCCACTTGTGACATCAGCATCTCCCTGAGGCTTGGCTGGAGCTGCTGTTACAAGGCTTCTTTCCCACCTATTTTAATATCCTAATGCAAGCTCTTCTATTAAATGGTGCTGCTGCCTGGCCCTGGCAGCCCCTGCTATCAATTGGAGAGTAAATTGCATAACCAGCAACAACTTCTGTTGAGCTGTCTGTACTAAATGAGCAAACAGGAAAAAGTCTTCCAGTACTCATTGTAAATCAAGTTGCAGCCTAAGCAGGTTGTACATATTTCCTTCAGACTACCTTTTGTGAGGCAGAGATAAATAATAATAGATGCAACTTGCATTTTTAATGACATCAGTCACTTCTTATTGATCATATTGCATGTTAGACCTAATAGTAAACAGAATTTAAACCACTATTACTGTACATTTAAGTTATTGTCCTGTGTTTTTGAGTGTGTTGACACTAATACATATGGTCCAACCAGTTCACACTCTCACCCTCACAACTTAAAGATTATTGGAGACAATCTGATATTCAGTACTTGGCTCTGAGCCTACAGAAAAATCCATGGAAATCCTTTGTCCCCAGGTTTTTAACTGATAAAAAAATTGATAGTACAGTAACCTCTCTTTTGTATACTGCTTCAGGTTATTATAATATTTTTTAAAATGCCAAATACAAGTTACATACAATTTTTTTCTAACGGGGCTTTGAGGAAAATGTAAGGTGTGTATAAAGGTTCTTCATTCAGGGCATATACTTTTAAAATAAAGATCTTAGAACCTTTTAACTTCTGTTAACAGCTGAGTTATAATACTGTCCTAAATTTCTGTGACTGCTGTCTCTGACAACATTCCATAGATGCCAGTGCTCAACCATTTCCAGTCACCTGGAAATTAGCTAAAACTAATAACTAAAAATAGGAAATTATATTAAAACAAATGTTATTGTTAACCCTTCCCTCACCCTTTGATCTAATAGTTTAAGGACATTTTGTACTTGTTCATTTTGGCTGATAATTGTTCTGAAGGCATTTACATTTTAGAATGGGGATTTAAAATATATATAACAGCAGCTTTTTAAATAGAAAGTCTAATTATGCCTATGATTGCGTTCATTTTTGATTAGTGTGCATACAAATCCCTGCTCTCCGTGTGTATTCAAGCTGAGCTGTGGATCACTGGTGCTGGGATTGAAGTACAAAGGAACAGCTTGACAAAACGTGTATTAGACCAAAGCAAAAAAAACCCCAAAATCCTGTGCATACGTTTTTCAGTCTTTAAAACGCCTTTTCTTTTCTTTTGTTTCACCTTTTAGTTGCACACAGACCTGGACCCTGGCAGCAGCAAAATCAAGTACATCCTGTCAGGAGATGGAGCTGGAACCATCTTTGTGATCAACGACAAGACTGGCGACATCCACGCCATGAAGAGGCTGGACCGGGAGGAGAAGGCTGAGTACACCCTGACAGCCCAGGCAGTGGACAGGGACACCAACCAGCCCCTGGAGCCTCCCTCCGAGTTCATCATCAAGGTGCAGGACATCAATGACAACCCCCCCGAGTTTGTGGATGGCCCTTACCACGCCACGGTGCCCGAAATGTCTGTTGTAGGTAGGTGTGTCTGCAGTCCCAGCCCCGGAGTGCTCACAGCTTTAGCCGTGCCAGGAGGCCCTTGAGTTGGGGATGAATAATAAGGTATTTATTATGTTGTTAGCATTCGTTTGCATATTTTCAAATCTGTTCTTGGCCAGAGCTTTCATCTGCAGCACAATAGCAAAGTCCCTCAGTAGTAAGGAAATGACTAACAGCTGTATTAATGTGTCTTTCTTTGTCCAACAACACTTTAATGGGCTAAATTTATATTTCCCTTCTGACACTGTAGTTAGAGTATTGTTATTGAGAAGGATTTATCAAGATTTGCTCCAGCATGACGCTCTAATCCTATTGATATTTTGTTGATGTTTAATTATCTGTTTGTGTGTTTTCCTGCACTTGCAGGGCATTGATACATACTTATTTGTTTTCCTCTAAGTGCAACTGTAATCAGGCAAAAACATTGAAATGAAAGATGCTGTGTCTGGGAATTGATGGGTAGGCTCTAGAGTGGACTTAACCAATTAGCCACAGGATTTGCATGGATGATGGAGGGGAAAAGCAGGGAAAGCTGTGGAAAAAGATGGTGAAAAGGGAAATTAACTGTGTGAAAGCAGAAAAGAGAAAGGAAAAGAACATAATCTTCTTAATATATTTTACTTATATTTGTTCATTTTGTCGGATTAGTGTGAATCTGTTTCCTCGTGGATTAATACATTAGAATTTTTTCTGCATAGGTTGTCCCTTGGTTTGTGTTTGCAAGTGAACGTCCTTGCAGAGGCAGTTGTTGGCACTCTCAGGTCTTCACTCCCTGTGACACTCACCGAGTGCAGCTGATGTTCCGCTCTCACTGAAGCAGAAGGGAAGCAAAAACCCACCAAACCAAGAGAATCCATTTCAGGGCAATACAGGAACTCAGCACAAGCAAAGACATCACAATCTGGCCATGAAATGCAGAGGAAATTCTAACGTATTTTAGTGTTGGGTTGAGGATAATGTGCTTTTCAGTGATTTGTTTACATCTGTCAAAGCAAGGTAATTGAAGGAGTGCCAAGGCACTTTGTGAAATAAAGCTGCATCCTATCACAAAGTTTCCAAAACACCATTCTCTCTTACTTAGTTAAAAAGAAGAGGAATGTGAGGAGCCAGAACCATCCTCTCACTCAGAGCACAGTGAGATACTCCAAGTCATTGTCAAATCTAAGTGTGGTGTGCTGACTGCATGGTCAGACCTGGCGCTTCATCTTTTAAAATCAACTCTTCTCCAACAGATTGTCATTTCCTCATTGCATTGAATTGCTTGTGCCAAAACCGATAAGTGAATTTTCAAGCCTGCATTTCAGTTCTTTTACAAAAACACAGCTTTTATATGGTGAGTTGCTTTTAATTAAACAGCAGCACGAACATAATACGGACCTGCTTTCAGAAGATATTTCAGCCAAGCTCTAGGTGAGCAAATTATTTAATTAAATAAAATGAGAGGGAAAAAAAAAAAGAAAAAAACAGTGTGGAAGAAGGAGGAATGAAAACTGAATGCTGTTATTCCTTATGTGAATGGGATTTGTGTAGCATTCTAGGAAAATAGAAAGATATATGCAAGAAAAGAAAAGATGGTTTCTGATCACAAAGCTTGCCAAAAAATAATTTGTATCTGTGCACATGTATAATCTCTGATAAAGACATGGCTCCTATCCAAGCAGTGTTCACTGTAAGGAAGAGAGGAAAAAAACCACAAAACCCCCAAAATTTTGACAGGAAACTAGTCAGGAGATCAAATGAATAAAAATAATATAAATTGTTAACATGAGGCTTAAAAGATGGTAAATGCCACAAGAGTAAGAGAATAAAAGAGAATAACAGATGAAGCATTTGTGAAAGAATGGGAAAGTGAGACAGTGGAGGTAAAAATCTGAAGAAAGGTCATGAGAGATGAATTATAAGTTAAAACTTCATCTGGGAACACTTTTTGACAGAGGATTGTAGCAGAAATGACCAACGCCTGGATGTAGTTCAGGGATAGCGAAAGGGGTTGGATCCTGGAGGGAAATGTTTCACCTTTTCCTCGAGTTTGTTGGGGAAACAGAAACAGTTCCTCACTGAGCTGCCTCTGGAATCACACAGTTCCACATTTGGATGGATTCTCAGGCTGCAGGGAAGAGTTTTGTCCAAAGCAGTGTGTTCTGACACAAATACAGGTAGAGATTGCAACAGATCGTCTTCAGAGGTCTGAAGTTTATTGCTGCAACTCAGAGTTTTGTACATTTATCCCTTAGGATCCCTGGCCCTTCCATGTGTTTCCCATGACATTCCTAGGGGTGCAGGTTTCAGGCTGTTGCTCTACAGAAGCACGAACGTACACTCCTGCTCTTTTGTTGAAACAAAGCCTATTTCTCTGTTGTTGCTTCAAAACTCAGAGAATGTTTCTTGTTGCATCATATGGGATGTGAATGAGTATAGAATCTCTGAAGTAGAGGCAGTGGAGTCTGTGTCTTAATCTCTGATGAAACCAAATGTTAGGGCGGGAAAGTGGAAGATGAGAGTGTTACCCTTCACTAATGTTGCTGTTACTATTTCCTTCTACTTTCTCTCTTGACCCACAGGTAGCAGCATCAAGAGCTGAAGGAAATGAATGTGTAAATTTTTTCAAATTTTTTGAAGTTTTTTTTTTTTAGTCCTCTTAAAATTACATTAAATTCGCGATGATGTTTATGAGAAGACTCTCTCAGAGTTCAAGGAATTTTTATTATTTTCCCCTCACTAAGAGTATTTCACTTCCATTATCCACTTACTTAATTCCCTTAAAGAGATCTCCACCCACTGCCAATTTCAGCGTTGACATTAGTACAACACAGGCATTACTAGGCAGTGTTCTCACTCAGGTTAAAACAAAGTTCTTCTGAACCTTTTCTTTCCTCAACATGGTTATATCAATTCTGCTCTGAAACAGAAGAGGAACTCATATGCTCTCTATATATAGTTCTTATGTAATGAGGATGCAGTACAAGGCATTTTATTTTTGGGCCTCTGGGGAAGGCAATGCATGAAATACAGATGAAGGCTTTAACCTTTCATTGTTCTAAGGTTCCAGCAAGATGCAGTTTTTCTGATAGGTGCATCAGACTGGTCTTATGTTCCTGGCTAGAAGAGATGTGTGATAGCAATGTCAGGGGTTATTTTGCATGACTGCCCAGAATTGGAGTGAACTGTCTAGAAATGGAACTATGAGGATGTGAAAGCTGGCTTCCAACTGGGGGAGGGCAGGGCTGGATGGGATCTGGGGAAGGGAATTGTTCCCTGGCAGGGTGGGCAGGCCCTGGCACAGGGTGCCCAGAGAAGCTGTGGCTGCCCCTGGATCCCTGGCAGTGTCCAAGGCCAGCTTGGACATTGGGGCTTGGAGCAGCCTGGGACAGTGCAAGGTGTCCCTGCCATGGCTGGGGTGGCACTGCATGGGCTTTAGGGTCCCTTGCAGCCCTGTTGTCTGGTCTGATGTCCCTCAGGGCAGGGTGTGCCAGCACACAGGGCTGTGTGTGTGAGCTGGTGTACAAGAGCCTCACACAGCCACGGCCACGGCATTCCCTGGCTGCTTTCTGTTCCGTTTCTCTGGAAAATCCTGCTTCCCCGCTGGAACAAAAGGGTTTGCAGGGCTCTCCTGGCACTGCCTGGTGCAGAGGATCAGCACTAGCCGGAGCTCTCTCCGGGAGCAGCGCTGCTCATTCTCAGCTCTGTGCTGAACACACTCCCACTCGCTGCCACCGCCTCACCCTGCTCACACGTATCTGAAATCATCTCCTCCTCTCTTGGAGCAAAGAGACCAGCACATTCCAGAAAAAAAAAAAAAAGTTTTGAGAACGAAATTGAATTTTTAAAAATGTAATTCCTGCATAATCTAGTGTAGTAAGCCCTGCTCCCCAACTCCAAAAATGATGAATTTGCTTGTGAAAGTGTATATGGAGAATATGTTCTTTGCTGAAACCGAGCACTTAAATCTCTTAATTATGATATTAATTTTCTTAAAGAATTAAAGATCAAAAAGTGAAATCTGTGGAATTACTTCGTTAAAGCAAGTTATTACATCTCATAAATAGGAAATAATTTTTCTGTAGATCTTGTTTAATCACTTTTAAATGTAAAAGGGCACACTGGGGTAGAAACTCAGTTAAAACCTTGAAAAGAAAAAAAAAGGATTCATCTCAGCTTCTGGGAGGAAGAACCCCAAGACTCTATTTTCTTCCCTTCCCATTTGCCTGTGAGCTCTGTATCTCTGCCTGCAATGAAGATAGACTATTATGTAAATGAATGAGCAAGCTTAGTAGATCCGTAAGGGTAATTGGAACCAGTTCTGTAGCTTATTTAAAGATAAAACACAAAAAGAGAAAGAAAAGAGAAAAAAAAATCCACACCCTCCCTTGAGTTTATTCTGTTTCTGTGTTACCTTCTCAGCTACACACAGATTCATAGATTCCCCAAAACATGCTGCAGAGGTGGTAATGGGAGCCAAAGTGGATATTGTCTCCTGACAGCATAGTTTTAGGATCCCTTTTTTCAGGAGAGGAATGAGGAGTGAAATCTCTTGATTTCGCTCTCAGCAGAGCTGGGAGTGTTTAGACAGCGAGTGTCATGTTGAAAGACAGGAGACGACTGAAGCAGAGTGACAAACGTGTTGGTGAAATAAAAAAGGACACAGATGGAAAAAGAACAAAAGCCATAAGGAAAGAGAATTCTCTCCTAGTTTGCCTGAATTAAGGTAAACAGACAAACTTTAATCTGTAAGTATTAAGGCTTCTCCTGACAGTCATAAAAATAATAAATAAAGTACATGCAGTGGAATCCATTCTGACATTGCTCTAGAAATGCTTTTACCTTCGCCACTTGAAAATAGTAACAGTATCAAAAAGCTTAGAATAATAATATTTTTGTCCTTAAATGCTTCCATGAAAGGTCTTTACTGGAAAGGGTTTAGGTTTTCTGTTGAGTCAGAATATCAATTTTCAGTTTTGGCACAAGCACATCTACTTAGGAATATTTTCCCTTGGATCAAGGTTTGCCCTTGATTACACCACTGCAGATGAGAAATTCTATCACCTTTGTATTTTTTTTAAAAGCAGAGCAGAGCTCTTTAGTCCAGCCAGTCCAGCCAGGTGTATTAGGAGCACACTGTCCTTAGTGCAGCTTTGCTTTCCAGTTCACCCAAAGATAGTCATTCTCTTCCACTCACAAATTGTTTTCTTAAAGGACCAAATCTGCTGTATATGAAATCAACACGCACGTCTGACATGCACAGTGATAAAATAACTTGACAAATTAGAAAGTTGTGATAAAAACCTGACCTGAAATGCTATCAAGATCAACCACACTGTCTTGCTGGGGTTTTTGTCATTGATTTTTAAGGCACTGAGCATGACTGTTAAATCAATGATAGTTTGTCACAAAATTGTGGAGTAAAGGGACTGCACCACTGGGGTCAAGTACAAATTAGCCCAAAGGGTAAATGTGAAGGCAGTGCAGAAGCTAAGGGAAAAACCAGCAGATGTTGTAAAATATGGCAACCATGTACCAGCTGTTAAAGAGTATATTTTCATGTTGTCTTGTTCCTCCACTTCTTCCTTTTGTGCTAATCACATGCAGTAGCTGTGGTACTGAGGTGTATTTGATGTAAGATTTCTTTGGTGAGTGTGCATGTGTTTGAAATGGTCGTTATAACCTTCAGGAAGTTCTCAGGACATTTAACAGCAGAGCTGTCTGTCTGCTCCTTAACCTGACTGGTTGTTGAGCCTTGAGGAAACAGCATGTACTGCTGGTTTTGTGCTTTTCATTTCTCATGAGGTCTGATCAAAAATGTCATTATCTATTTTGGTTTTTACTGATTATTATGAGCTCGAGGACCATGATGAAATTAATATTCTTTAGGGGTTTATAGGCTGACCCTTTAGTTATGCCCCTCTATATTGTCCTATTGTACTAACCCAGTTGACTGACAATACAAAATAGCCAAAATCAGTGGGATTGCTCCACTTAGGTTGTGCCAATGGCAGCAAGTACTTGAGTGTTGAGGTTCTGAAGGCACTGTCTGGTCCTTGGGAGCCAAGCCTGACCTCCCTGTGCCGGGTGTGGAGTTATTGATGTGTGCTGGTTTCTTAGACAAATCCTGCCTTTCTTCCTCTCCATTCACTGGCAGCAATTTGTCACAGATTGTCCATTTTCTGCACTCCCTTGGCATGAGGGAAAGTTGTGCAGATGACACATAGTGAAGACAAACTCTTCAGGAGAAATCAGATCAAAAGTGAAGTCATAGCTCCTTATGGAGTTCTCCCAAATAGAGAAATCCATCTTTCCATGATGTTCCTCTTTCAGGATGAGGACAGACAGACAGACAGAGCTGTCACATACTGATCATGTGATGGCACAGCAGAGGAGGTTTGGACACTCTCAGGTGCATTGCTTCTCTATTCGTGTGTACCTCCAAGAATCTGTTCTCCTGTGGTTTTTCCTCTCGTCTCATGGTCACAAACATCTTGTTCTTGCTGCAGATACTCTGCTTCTGAAATCCTTCGTGGCCTCTTCCATTTGTACATATCAAATGCGTCATCGTGTTTGTGTTCTGTGACTGTGAAAATAAGTCTCTGACTCAGGTTTCTGATGCATTCTCTTCTGGTTACAAGTTTAAATCTATTCTTAGCATGGATTTCTCACAATTTCTCCACACGTAAAATTTTGAAGAGAAAAAGGTGTTTCAGAGAGTGGTAGGGTTTGGTTTTGCAGGCTGTGAAGCTGTGTTATCTCATTTTTCTAACCAGCTTGGCTGGTGACATGATCCCATTTGCTGGCCAGGGTTGATGCCTTGGTGGAAAACAGGGATGAGAGGAAGTAGAGCAGCACAGGTTGCTGCCAGACTGGTGCTCTGTGCAATGCCACAGAACTGGTCTGGAGCATAGTCTCACCTTTTTCAATCACGGGAAATGCAGACGAAGTCTCACCACAAGGTACAAAGTTCTAGGTCAGAAAATTAGGTTCAGTGTGGCAATATTTTCACAGAAACTTTGATTACTGTTAGTTCTGTTCTGCTGCTAACACAAAGGCATGTCCTTAGAACACAGGGGACCAATGCTCCTCAAACTCTTCATGCAGTGGCCTGTGTTGGACATCTCTCTGATGGACACACTTGATATTTGGCAAAACGAGATGCAATTTAGAATCCATTTTTTTCCCCTGACACTGGTCATTCCCCACCCTGCCCCGAGCTGACAGCTCTGATTTGTTCAGGTGCTGAGTCTGCAGCACTTGGTGTTTCTCCATGAAAACAGCTCACAGCTGCCTGTGGAGCTGCTGTCAGCACAGCTTCTGGGGAATCAGCCCTGGGAGCTGCTGGGCAGCTGGTTCCACCATGCCTTTTTCCTGGGGCCCAGAAGGACTCTGATGCCATATCTGACCGCTCAGTGGCCTGGGGGACAATATTTCAGGCCCTGTTTTTGCAGCCTGGCTTACAGGTGCTGGCACTCCAGACAGAGTGAGCTGAGCATCAAAGGTGTGAGATGATACCAGCCACTTCCTCTTCTCACCACACAAAGTCAGAAAGGAAAGAATTTCTGCAGCAAGCAGCCTAGGCTGCTTTATTATTTATTTATATATTTTTACAATACACCTGAGCATAACCTGAAACTTCCATTGGAATCAACAAGACTTACAGTAGCTTTTTTTTCTGGTTGGTAATATAGTGTACAGTGATCATCCAATTTTACTGCCTTTGCCTGGGGACCTCGCAGAACGAATGTTGATGAAATAGTCAATTGATTAGAGACAAGCAGTCTTTTAAAAAGTCCTGAACAGAAGAGGAGCTATTTCCCACTTCTCTCACAAATATCAATTAATATTCTATAGTGAGGGTGATATCTAAAGGGAGAGTAAAAAAAAAAAACCAGCATGAAAGGAAAACATAATTCTTTAAGCCAAACATAAAATATATTTTACCCTTCTGCTGTTGCCTGTGATGTTTCAAACCGTGTACTAATCCTAACAAACAGCCACCCAAGGGAATTTATAAAGGAATACCTGCAGGCTCTCTAATGGCACCATCTCATAAGTTGTACCAGGAAAGAAATGCCAGCCTTAAAGCTGAAAAGGCAGTTTCCCTTCTTGCTAGATCTACCCAGGTAAATCCAGGTAACAGCGGCGAGGATAATTGCCAGGGAGGAATCCATATCTCTACATCTGAATATGTATTTCTGCTGTAAAATACGTCTGATTCCGAAAGGCTGTGTTAAAAAGGCTGCATCAGAGCTCCAAAACAATTAGTTTCTGCAGACAAAAAATGGTAAAATATGCAGTTGATTAGATTTCACAGCCATGCTTCCTCCAGCCCTCATTATACAGCTGTGAGGTGCTGGGGCTGCCAGCTCGCTCCGCTCCCTGCATGTTCAGACAGCCTTTTTCTCCAGGCATAGCCAGCTCCTCTCATACTTCTGCACTCACACATTTGCATACAATATGTTTTCCCCATTTCTCTCGCATGATAAAAAGTCCTTAAAACGACACATGAGCAATCTGCAAAAACATGGTTGTGTTACATGTGTTTGTTCAGAGATTTTGACTCAAACATGGACTGCATGATGTAACATTCTTTAAAGGTTTTGTTAACTTTCTAAAGGATCTGCTCCAAAAATTGCACTGAGAAATATGTGACTTTTGGAAGAAATAGTTTGGATACCTCTTCTGCTAATGGAGCTAAACATTACTTAGTTAATCAAAGGTATGAAAAGAATTTTTTTCTGGTAGAACCAAGAAACAGATTCTTGCATTTCCCTGCATGGTACTACATAATTTATTATAGACCAAGCTTCTCCTGTTAGATCCTGTCAGATATTTTCATTAAGCCAAATTTTCAGGTGCTAAAACTTATGGTTTAGATTACCAGTTCTTTAGGGCAGCATCTATCATTTCGTGTAAGTCTGTAGGGTACTGAAAAATCTTTCTCTGTGCATTTCAGTGACATTACATTCAACAACTTATATAAAACAAACTGGCAAAACAAGCAAGTTATGCTTTGTCACTCATGTTTAATATTAAAAATAGAATATGAATGTCAGTTGCAGTTTATTTCAGAAGGCATATGCAAGTGTCTGCATGATTATATAAGTGCACACAGGTGTTTATAGAGAGATCTGTACAGGAGGATATGGCCTTAGGCTGGCCAGGGGAGGCTCAGCTTGGCCAGCAGCAGGAATTTCTCCCTGGAAAGGGTGCTCAGCCTTGGCAGGAGCTGCCCAGGGAGGTTTGCAGTCCCCATCCCTGCAGGTGTCCCAGGAAGGCCTGGCTGTGGCACTCAGGGCTCTGGGCTGGGGACAAGGTGGCATTGGGCACAGCTGGCACTCCATGGGCTGGCAGGGATTTCGCAACCTCAGTGATCCTGGGATTGTAGGATTCTTTAATATAGAGAGAAATTAATGTAAACAAACCAAAAATTCTTGCAAGGTCTCTCTTTGTCCTGCTTGGTGGAGAGTCAGCTGTCCAGGCTTGCAGTTCTGGAGGGCTGGAATTAGAGACTGAGGTGGCCTGTTTGCAGAACATCCACTAAAGAGAGGAGTCACAGGGTTGAAATGTAGGCATTCACATTCGCTGGCCAATTTAATTTCTGTTCCTCTCTGCTCAGCCAAGAAAGGAGGATTCCAGGAGAGGATGATTGTGTCTTCTTCCCTCAGGTAGAGCAGGCAGCTGGTGCAGCTAGGTATCTAATTTAGTCAGTTGAGCCTAAAACTGAGTTGTATGAATAACCCTCTTTTCCTTCTTCCTTACCTTAATCATCATAAACAAGATCATGACAGCATCACAGTATTTCACTACTTAGAGTCAAATAAATTACAGCTGGGAAAGACAAATTACCCTATTAGTTAATCTTCCTGTCTTTCTAGGGTTTTCCCTTAGAATACATTATCCAGCATCCTGTGCAAGAGAGCGAACTCTTCAGTGAGGAGGATTCTGTTATTTCCCTTGGGGAGTTATTCCTCCTTGTACAATTTCTCATTGCAGGGAAGCTTTTGTTGTTGTTTTTCTCTGTGCAGAAGATTAAGTGAAGTCTTGTATCCGTGTGTTTATGTGGTTCTCATCACCAACACACCAGGATTACATCTGTAACATACACAAATTTTCTCTCTCATTTCTGCCTCTCGAAATGATTGCATATTGGATTCTGCCACAGATACACTGGAATGCATGCTGGCCTTCCTGAAGATCAGGAGAGAAAGAGTGAGTGAGACCAAAAGGGGCATCAGAAAATAAAAAAAAAAATTCAAAACAAACAAAAAAACCCCAGAAGTCCCTGGGAAGATGAGAAAACATGGTCCCACCAGGTTTCCTTATGGTCACGTTATTTATTTTTACCAGCCCTTACAATCTTTCAATAAAATGGTTGTTCATTGAATATGGATTCATGTAAATTCCTGGCACCAGCTATGCATTACCTCCTCTAGAACATTCAAATTTGATTTTTTGGATTTTTTTCTTCCCCCCATGCTGTCCTTCCTGTTTCTCCAGCATGGCAAGCACAAATTACCCATTTTTCCCTCAGTGGACTGTTCTGGCCCATATGTCTGCTCTTTACCTTTGCTTAGGGTGTGTCATCTATTGCCTCATTAATTTTTCCTTCATCGAGGGTCTACTGGACATTTTGAAAGCAGGGTTTTTTTGTTAATTTTTCACATGTTTTCCTCTAAGTGTGGGAAGATCTCCTGAAAAACCCACCCAAGACCTCTGTCATCTGTTCCCAAAGCAGTCCTTGTCATTTTTCTGTGGTTTTGACATCCATTTGGCACTTTCCAGGGGGATTTACATCCTCTCATCACAGAATCGTAAAATCATGGAATTCCTGATGGAAAGGACCAACAAGGACCATCGAGTACAACAACCTCCTTGTGTCTCTTCTGTCTGTATTTCTCTTTTCTGGTACTTGAGTCTTTGGGGAGACAACTTTCCTGCACTGTGAGATTTGATCCACACATTGGGCTCCCAGAGCTTTGGCAATGAAGTAGCTGTATAATAAATAATAATAATAATAGTAATAATAAAATACATCCTAATACAGCTGCAGAAGGTAGGGCTGAAATAACACACGATCTGCAAAAGAACCCTTAAACACTCATGCAACATTCCTACAATTTATATGTGTATATATTTATATATCTGCGTGAACACCAAGATATGCAATGGTATTTTATGGGTGTAATTTGCATATGTTAACAAGTTCTGTAGCGCTTTAAACAGATTCCTTATTTCAAATACATTTTCTTTCTTTGGTTAGTGAAACCTCTAATTCATAGTTTTTTGTGTTTAGAAATGGTCTCATGCAATAATGCAGGATGATAAGGCTTAAAACCATGTTTTTGCATTAAAAAAAACGAGCAACAATGAAAAACAAATAAGAATAAGTTCCTTCAGCTTTGAGGCAGTAATAATTTACATGTCAAGAAGTTATGCAGGTTTTTATGAGATTATTGCAGTTTTATTCAATAAAAAATTGTTACCATGACAACAACTGTCATGCTACCTGTGAGATTATAGCAAAGAAGGACTGTGAAGAAAAGGCTTCATTTTGGAAAGAATGCTGATCTGACCTGCTGGGCACAAACAATGCTTTGTGTGACCACCCCTGACTGCAGGGCTTCCATCAGCCCAGCTCCAAAGCCTGCTGAAGGTTTTGAAGCACAGGATCCTCTTAGGAAAACAAAAGAGTTGGTAAATAATGGTGAGGCTTTGTCATGCAAATACTCTCCTAATGCCCCATCAGGCAGGTAATCAGATGTTGTGAATGAAATGGAGATTTCAGCCTGTCAGGATCTGGAAGATTAGGGAGATTAGGAGAGAAAGTGAGTGAGACCAAAATGGGCATCAGAAAATCAAGAAAAACCCAACCCAGAGGTCCCTGGGAAGATGAGAAAACATGGTCCCACCAGGTTTCACTATGGTCACGTTATTTATTTTTACCAGCCATTACAATCTTTCAACAAAATGGTTGTTCATTGAATATGGATTCATGTAAATTCCTGGCACCAACTATGCATTACCTCCTCTAGAACATTCAAATTTGATTTTTTGGCTTTTTTTTCTCCCAGTGCACACATTTCACTGCCACACCAAAAGAATTTGCTTTCCTACTCCCTGTGGCAGCATATGCATTTTTCTTTCTGACTAATGTGCAGAATCTGTACCCTGACTTGCACATAAAAACACAGCCAAAACAACAGAAAAGCACTAGCTGAGCACACACATCTTATTTTTTATGATGGTTTTTAATCTTAGTTTGTGGGCAAACACAGGCTTTCTCACCTAGCCAAATAAAACTACTATTGTTAATTGTGTCTCTGATTGCTGGCCTGTTGTAAAGACAGAGTAAAACAATCAGCAATGGCTAATGGTTAAAGCACATTAGAAGTGTTCATTAATTAAAATCTGTTGAATCTCTTTGCAGTCTGTATTTATGGTGGTAAAGTCCATATTTCAGGGTCATTAGCATTGCAAAAGTGTACCTGAGGAAAAAACACAGAAAGTTTCTTAACATCTTAAAATTTGCCTCATCTCTCGAAAAATAATGGATTTGGTTTACATAAGGCAGCATTACGTACACAAAGAAAAAAAGAAACAGTGATTATGTTGTTGGGCCAGATTATATAAAACTGCAATATTATTGTAATTAGGACAACAGTGACTTGGACTACAATAGTGGCTTTCTTGGAAAAATGGCACCATTTCAAATTTATAGTCTCTGGCTAAATGAGTTTGTTGTAGCATTGACAAAGAAACAAACACAAGCCAAATGCAGTCAAAATTAAACACAAACAGAGACCTTAGCAGTTTATTTGCTGGGCAGAACCCAAAATGTTGTTTTTCCAAGAGCATTTACTTAATAAATGCCCTTCCCTGCCTTCTTGCAGCTTTTTCAACGCAAAATTTTTATCTTTAAAACTTTAGGCGCATTATGCACGTAAAAAATATTGTTGTGCATGTAGTTTCTAACTGCAGTGTCTGCAATGGAGTAAAATCCTGCTTAAATATTGATAATCCAAAGCTTGGAGAGTTCTGGTGTGGAGGTTGCCTAAATAATAGGCCTTGTTGCTGTGAGTTCCTTTTTTCTGGATTATTTTTCACTGCCAGGAACCTCTCAGTTCTCCAAATGTTTTGGTGCCCAGGTTCTGTCACCTGTGGGAATGGGATTGGTTGTTCCATGTGAACTCTGAAAAGGAGAACCAGAGCAGCAACACCTGCAGCTGCAGAGGGGACAGAGTCTGCTCCTAAGTATACTGATTATTGCAGTGTGAACAGGATGATGTGGCGTATTTCACACCTGCAGAAGATTTGACTCAAGGCATAAAGAAAAAAAAAATTCAAATTAAAGGTGATAAAATTTAAACTATGCCAAAGCTTAACTAATTTCGATAGTGGAAGCAATTTCTTTAATTTCTGTCTCATGATCGCTCGCATCTTCCATAGACAATTTTCATCAGTAAGATTGTTGGGAGCAAATTACTGGGTTTGACAGACCTCAGGAGTGTGTGTGATGGTCGGAAATGAAGTGCTGAGTGGCAGACACTGGCTGGGGAAGAAATTGATTTCTAGGAGGCAGGAGAGTATTTCACTTTTCCATTGCCTTCATTAGTTTTATTAGGTGAGATTATAATCACATTTCAAGCGACCTGTAAGGGAAAGAAAAAGGAGGATATGCGTTTCCCCTGCTTTTTGTGTACTTTAACTGGAAATATTGACATAAATATTACCTGTGTATTTTTAATACATGTATAAACTTCAGTTGAACTTGTGAATACAATAAGTGATTAAATTATTTTATATCACAAGGAAAAAAAATGTTGGTAGTAGAGCGTCGGGATTGGAAGCAATTTTAGACACTGATTAACTCTTTTGATTAGGATATATTCAACTTTATTATCTAATGAACACTTGGGATAAAGAATATGCTTATCAAAGAATCAACATATCCATTCAAGTTTGGGAATCTTGAAATAAATATCTATAGAAAGTCTTAGGAATTCTCAAGTGAGGTAAGATAAGAATAGAAATTATATATCAAATCTTTCTAAACAAGCAATGTAATTATTTCTGAAGGCCTTTGAAATGAGAGCCAGCTAGGAAAATCAAACACAATCTCCAAGAAGTCAACAGTTTTATTTCTTTATTTTCCTTTGTGTATAAAGTATATAATGGAAACAAAACGAAACAGTCCAGATAAAATACCCTTAGTAAAATTTTCACTTTGTGATGAGCCTTATCTTATTCCAGCCCTGTCCCACTGTAGGGTGTTCTGTCTCAGAAGATTACAAACCACACGTTTTATGATAGCAGCCACAGAAAGGAGCACATCCCCTGCTGGTTCAGCCTGGATCCAGCTGCAGGGAGCTCTGACCCTGCTTTATGGCTGGCGTGACACACGGGACAGCAGCCAAGGGCTGCAGGGACTGTGGGGATGGGCTGGGATGGGCTGGGATGGGTTAGGATGCACTGGGATGGGCTGGGATAGGTTAGATGCACTGGGATGCACTGGGATGGTGGGGCTGTAGTCTGAATTTCAGAGAGGAGAGGTACAGCTCTGCTGAGGGATGATTGATTGTCTGTGGAACAGCAGGTCAGAGCCCTTGCAATGAGGGTGTTCAGCAGCATTAAACACATGATCTCCATGATGGTGTGATGAAGACACTTCATTGCTAAAATCCAGGGTTCTTAAGCTGTTCGTTTGTTCTGAGTTTCCATACTTGTGAGGCACAACAAATGTGCTAAACCAACACCACAGACCAAGACAGGAACAGCATCAGGTGTGACCAACCACAGCCCCACGGTGAGCACTGATTGGTTCTGAGAATTGTTTTACAATTATGGAACTTGTTTGTCATCTCTAGTTTAGCTGAGTCATTCCCAGAATGCTTTTCTAGTTCGCCAAAGGAACAGAAGTGAGCAAGGATTTTACAAGGGCAGCAAGAACCTCACTTTGCAAGGCCTTTCTGCTCCACAACAGGGTGTGACTACAAAAGGGGAGCCAACAGAATTTAAACTTTGTGTGAGACAATCCCGTCAGGCGCAGCTTCTCATGCTTTGTAACTCGTGTGGGTGAGCCACTGAGGAGCCTTTCGTCCCTCTCCTCCTGCAACATCCACACTCAAGCTTCCCCTAAACTTCCTTGTCGTATGTCCCTGTTTAATTTCTGTCCTGCAGCCTGAGCCATGGCCTCTGAGTGTGCCCAGAGGTGCTTCCCTCTTCCTCTTGAGACTCTCCTGGGTGTGAAGGAGGTCACTGAAGATCTCACCTGTCCCCTTTATCGTTTCCACTCAGAGCAGTCAGGGATTGTCTGGTAGTGTTTGGTTGTTGTCATTGGTCAGACAATCAATTCCTGATGTTAATTCCTTACGAACCAACCACCAAGTCAAGGATAAAGTCCATTTCTCATGCCCAATGACAGGTTAAAAACTTTGCTGTTAAAGGTTAGGTGTGAGATCACCTTTCAGCATCAAATACAGTTGAGCTTCAAAACATGAACAGTTTGCATGTTTATAAAAGAGGCTCAGCAAGCATCTGTCTAAGAGAGATGTGACATAATACTCCTTTTCCATGGGATATTCAGCAGCTGCAGGACTGCTCTGGGCCCTGCTGAGCAGAGCAGAGATGCTGGAAGGGCATTTTCCCTCAGATGGGCCATGGTGGAGCTCGCAGTGCTCTGCCTCCCTTTGCTGATATTCCCCCCTGTAAGAATTGGTAAATTTACCCCAAAAAGAAATTACCAATGTCAGCCAAAGCCATTTTTTCCCCTAGTGAGATGTATTTCTGCAGCCCACATTCCCTTCCCTGGAAATTGTCCCATTAGTTCCATGCAGCAAACCTGCCACAAGTTCAGTGCCAGCAGATCTTGTGCTCCATAAGAGAGGTGCTCTCCACCCTCCCAAATCCTGCCCTCCCCAATCCTAGCCCCACATCTTGCCCTGATGTTTGAAGTGGGAAAGAGTGAAATGGCAGCTCTTGGGTCATATGCAAATTACATCTAAATAAGCACAGATTCCTCTAAATAACTTGTGTGTGCTGTAATCCACAAAACTGCCCTGGATAGGGAAAGAGGCAAAGGGAACACAGGGCAAGGACCAAGGGATGCCAAAGGGATCTCCTTCCCTTTGCTGCTCCTGTCTTGAAGGGACATGGGGTTAGGATTCAGCAGCACACCGAGGGGAGAAGGGACTGGAGGCTATTTTTATAGGCATATCCAGAAAGGAGGATTTTTGGTGCTTGCTGTAATTATTTTCCTTTCTGAACATAATTCAGCCCTTAACCTTTTTGCTGCTCTTGCTTTCTCTCCCTCTGTAGATACTGTCTTTATTGTTAGCCTAATTAATGCCATCATACTTTTATGTCAGAAAAAAAAAGTCTCTGCAGCAACCTTAATGCAACCAGCTGAATTTCATTCCCTTTTGCTTCTTACAGAAATGGCAAGTGCTCTGTTGTCTAAGAAATAAAAAGGGTAATTTCCTTTTTTTTTCCTATTTATTTTTGTCAGAGTGTGGAATTTATAACTCTGGCTGAACAATGGCCCCCTGAGTGGCAGAGACTCATTTCAGAGACAATAGTTGTTGTCCCAACTCTGTCACTGTGGCCACATCAAATCATTATCATGGCTGCAAGCCAAGAGAAGAAAAAAGAGCCCTTTTTATTATTGTTTTTTTATCTGGTCTCTGTAACTTGTCAAGGTTCTTTCAAATGTGAATTTTCAAGTTTTAAATGCATCATATTATATTGTATTATTAACCTTGTGTTTTGTATAACTTTGATATTATTCCTTTGCAAATGCTTGAAGTCTACACAGATCTACCAGGTAGCTTTAAATGCATTCTACAAAGAATCTTTAAATAATACAGATACTAAAAGAGCTTTTATTTTAGCCAGAAATTCAGGCGGCTGGCACATATCAGCTTGAAGGAAAATGTTTTGTTTCTGTTCCACAAGTAATATTTTAACTTGTTACTGATATGTTTTCTAATTTTATTATCATTATACAGCTCACAAGGAAATGAATTTTTGTTTCAAATTAGTTTTTGAATAAGATATGCAAATTTCCAGTGAGTGTAAAGATCAATTGTGTGTATTCTTTCTCTTTAGGCACCTTTGTTACTAAAGTAACAGCTACAGATGCAGATGATCCAGTGTATGGAAACAGTGCCAAGCTGGTTTATAGCATCCTGGAAGGACAGCCCTACTTTTCTATTGAGCCACACACAGGTGGGTTACTGCATACAATCCCTGCCTTAGGAAATGGCTTCAGGGTACTCCAGGGGAGGCTTGGTGTGGGCTTTGGGAAAATTTCTTCATGGAAAGGGTTGTGCAGCTCCCAGAGCAGTGGGGAGGGATTTAAGCTGTGTGGAGGAGGCACTAGGTGGGCTTGGCAGGGCCGGGCAGTGCTTGGGCTCAACTGTGCTATTCGCAGTTAAAGTACACTTTAGCTTGGGAATTTCAGTGAATATAGCTCGTGTTTTCATTAGGAATTGTTTTTCTTTGCTCATTGGTTGGATCAGTTTGGGGAGAGAAAGAGCATCAATAGTGAGTGTTGGTGTGAAGTTTTATTAGCATGCATTTAGGGTGACTATTTCTCTGTGGTTTTGTAGTCCTGAGAGTCTGAAAGCAGTGCAAATAAATCCATTCCCTCTTGGTTTTTGTACATATATTGTACTTACGGCAAATTCATTGAGTTATATTTAAAAAGCATGTGCAAAGGCGATTTGATATTATTATATTACTATTGATATTATCTAACGTTATTCTAAATGTTATTTCACCTGTTATTAGAAGTCCTTTTTAATCACTGTGAGTGAAAGAGATGTGATCTAAGGAGAAGAAAACTAAAACTCTTTCCAAAATGTACAAATACAGACATTTATTTTTATGACCGTAAAGCAGTAAAACAGGAGTTAAAGTTTTTGTCCTTATGCAGATTTACAAATTTATACAATAAATACTCAGAGAAATTATCAAAAGATGATTCTGATGGATCAAGTGTACTACGTTTTCTCACCAACATTAAACACAGTACTCTTGTAGTCTTTAAAAGCTGGAATTTCTTTAAATCTTTCTGATGAAATTGCATGGAAAAAATATTCCCCATTCCTAGTAATGCCCTAACTTTATGAGACTTCATGTAAATCGTGCGCATCAATAAATATTAATGGATTAGTCCATTAAAGTGTTCTTTTCTGGTTGAAGGACAGCTATCCTAAATGTGAAAGGGATCTCTGGAATGTGATTCAGCCTTTTATTTTTACACTGCATGTTTTACAGAGTTTTAGAGAGAAAAATTCTAGCAGAGTACAATGGAAAAAGAGCAGCTTGTTCCAAAAATAAGTGTGTTAAGAGAGTGTTAATAGTGAAGGCCCTGAGTTCCTGCTGGCTCATTTGTCACAATCATGTGGAAATAGAGCTCTGAACAGACCTCTGACCGTCAGGTATCAAAATATACTGTTTGGTTTCTGTAATATTCCAAATTCCTGCATGCAGAATTGGCTTGTGTGAGCTGTCTTAATTAGAGGGGAATTGGCTGTAGGATTTTTCTCAGTTTCTCCCAGGGAATGTTAGTGCCTTTCCATGGGAACACATCAGCTTTCCTATAGGAGCTGAGAAGTGGATTCTCCACCTACACAGAAGATTTTCTTTCACAGAAAAATGGCCTGAAAGAAATATTCCAAATGTTGAAAATTATTTCATTTTACTCAATTTTCTTACTTGTGTTGCGTTAAACCCTGATGCCTCCTCCAAACAAGTAACTATTCCTCACCTAGGAAAATGATTCCTGTTATCATGAAAGCCAGGGAGAGCTTCTTGGTGAACCTGAAAATCAGGATTTTTCTCCTGTTTTACTGGCATTAATGCCCCCTTCCTCCCTTCATTTCCAGCTGCAAATATTCCTTTGCAGAGCAGCTCAGTTACCATGAAAATGCCATGTTAGTGTCTAAGGGGCATTTATCCACAAAGAATCCAACTGTGGCCACAGTCCCTGAGTGGCTTCATGTTATGGAGCTGCTTGTGGTTAAATCAATGGTTTCAGATTCTCCATTTTTCTGGATCTGTGGAGGACATCAATTATGTTTTCCTCTAATTCATTACAAGTGGATGAGTTCGGTACTGAGGCTGTTTCCTGTTTTTTCACCATCTCTATGTAGTGTCCTTCATCTGTCATGGAATCACCATCCTGCTCTCACCAAAGAGCACACATTTCTTCGTTTAGAGGATTTAAAATATAAATATACATCAGAGTTTAATCATTAATCAAACCAGGTGCAGGTAGTTATGTGGAAACTGCCGCCACAATACACAGGGTGAAAAAGTCCAAAATGTCCAAAGCAAATACAAAGTGTGAAGTTGTTTGGTTGGTTCTTTATATTTATCCAACCTCAGTGATGTGAGCCATCACAACTCTCAGTAACTAAGCCAAGAAAATAAATTATCTTGTACTCCTCAGGACCCTCGGGGGAAGTTTTCATGTGGGAAGGTGTTTGGATACTGTGGTGACAGTGTACAAATTAAAGCAGAGCTGGTGTAGTAGTGTTTTATCCCATACAAATCAAACCTGAAGGTGATCCTCCAAGTGTGGTACATATTTTAGAGTTTGAGGGTTGTTTGGGGTATTTTTGGGGATGTGAGAGCAACGTGGGTGTGTGTATAGTTACATTTTCTGTGTGGTCACATTTCATTAGTGCCCTGATAAGTTGAAAGCCTTTTCAATTAATGTGAAACAGAATTGTTTCTGAACACAGGTAGCATGTCTTCCCCAAAATGGAATCAGTGTTTCAAGAAATGGGCTATGTGAGAGGGATCCTCTTCAGAATGTAAATATTTTCTGTCATTCACATGAGCATATCAAGTGTTCTCACAAGTATAGCTATTTAGAGCTGATCTACCTACTATTTTTCTAGATCACTGGCCTATTGTCTTTATTAGCAGCTAAGAATAAATGTAGATCTGTGCAGCTACCAACACCAGGGCAGTATTGTCTACAACTTTTTTAATTTCCTGGCTTGGAGTAAGGGTTGTCTGCCCTTCCTGCTTTGTTTTAATGACACGTGGAGAGCTGAACCATGAGGAATTATGCCAACCATGCCTCCTGATTCCTCTGCCTTCCTTAGTCTTCAGCACAAAAAGAGAGAGCAGACGATTAGGATGTGGCTCCATGTCTGTGCTGGGAAGGGCTGTCACACCTGAGGGTAAATGTGAGGGAAGCATTTGCTTTCTCTGCTGCTTTTTGGTTCCTCCTGGCTTGGCAGGAGCTGGCTGTGGCCCTTGCCTGAATCACTCTCAGCTGGAACTCTGACATTACCCTCAACCTCCTCACTGAAACAATTCTGTAATGCTGGGCACAAAGAAACAAGTGCTGGTGAGTGACCCATAAAACAATAATTTTCCATTACCTGAGATGAAAAATGCATATCCTGCTGCAGTTCAGGTTTGCAAGTTCTTCTGTAAGAGTTATAGACACATGAAAGGAGGTAATTCGGAAGTTATTTTACACTCAGTGCTCTGAATGTGGCTTAGGGTAAATGCTTTTTTGATGGCTTGTTCTGAATATTTTTCACTTTTTATAGGTGAATTTTATTATGACCATTGGTGTGTTGGATAGAGGGTGGATATAAATAATACATGACAAAGATACAGATTTAGATTTTTCTATGAGAGACAAAACTTACAATGTGATGGCATCAGATTAGTAACAAAACTCATGGTGGGCTGAAATATATTCCTTGTATCATTATGGTTCCATCTCAGTAACTGATGCCAGGCTCCCTGCCTAGTGTGTTTTATTTATAAAGGTACACAAGTTGCTTGGATTCTCTCATAATCCAAGTGATGACAATCCAAATGCTGGGAAGGGGGGTTCCTTAAGACTGCTAAAAGTAGCTGGAGCACACTTCTCACTTTTAAGCTTTTTCAAGTATATTAAATCATGACTGTCAGCTTTAAAATAAGATTATCATAATGGAAAGTAATATGAAGTGACACTGTGTTCTACAATATAGGGCTGGCAGAGGAAATACATTTTCAGCTGTGTCTGCCTTATTTACATTTCACATGAACTTAAATAATATCACTCCTACACACACCTGAAATATAGTTACATGAACAAGGCAAATTACAGCAAAGCCCTGCTGCACTGGAAAGCACATGGTATTAGTGGAGCACAGACCCTGAGTTTGGGTGGAAAAGTACAGCTTTTAAACAGTGCCATCTTGGATGTGGGCATTTGGTACAAAGCCAAGGCTCAACGTGGTACAGCTGAGGTGAATGGAAGAATCAGGAGACCCAGAAAGCTGAAGACTCTCCTCACAGAATATGGGTATTTCTTTGGAGACTGAATAACAGGGTTTTTCCCTGTACCTGGTTTAACTTCCAGTTGGAAATGCATGTCCTTTAAGCAGCAGTTTTTAATTTAGTGTATGACCCTCTCTGGTCCACAGCGTTGAATCCTTGAAATCAAAACATAAATGAATAGGCCTGGAAATGAAAACTTCACTCAACAGGAGCCAGGTTTGAATCTTTTATTTTAATTTGCAGTCTTGCCTCCATTTAGAGCTTATAATACAGTCCAGCAGAATGAAAACAGTAAGGGAGCAAGGGGGTATAAACCAGAAACTTTTCAGTTTCAGTTACATTTGTGAAGTTCAAGCTCTTTCTGCTATCTGGTTGTTAATGTCCAGTTCATTCCCAACAGTACAAGGTGCCCTCAGAATATTGTGTGTAGGACTGATAAGAGCTGTCATCATAAAAAAAACACTGCTGAGATACTGAGGAAAGGTCAAAGCGGGGTAGCTAAGGTCAGGAGAATATTACTTATAATGAAAGATTGATTGAACTTAATTTGTATAAAGTGGATCAGAGGTGATTAAAGAAGGATATGAAATCACTGCACAAATATTTGAGAGGTGATAATAAAAGGGAGGCACGGGGACTGTTTCTCTAATTACTTATGATACAATGACAAGGAGGCATTTCAGGCTGGAGAGGAATGGGGAAACAGTTTTGATACAGGAAAGAATCTAGTACTGTAAGGGGAAAGTAATGAGCTGCTAGGAACAGAGCTCACTCGTGTTCAACAGAGCCTTCCTAAATAGTTCAGCTTCTAAATACTTCAGATCTAAACCCTCATGGGGTTAGTGAGAGAAAGTACTTGTTCGACATGAGTCAGAGCGTGGATTGAACTGCTGCTTTCCAGCTCATTTTATTGACTACTGCTGCTGCCACAGCCTTGCCACTTGCTGCAGATTTAAAGTTTAGTAAACTCCTAACTGAAATAATAAAAAGAGGAATGAACTGGGATGGGTAGGTGTTGTTCTGCTTTAGCAAGAGGGGTGGAGAAACTCCTTTTTGTAGAATCATAGAATCACAGAGCAGTTTGGGGTAGAAGGGACCTTAAATCTCATGTCATTCCAACCCTGCCATGGCAGGGACACCTTCCCCTGGAAGAAGGCAGGTGTGTGCAGCAGCATGCAGGTGCATGCAGCCCAGAGAGCAGCATTCCCAGAGCAGCATTCCTGGGACAGCATTCCCAGGGCAGCATTCCCAGAGCAGCATTCCCGGGACAGCATTCCCAGGGCAGCATTCCCAGAGCAGCATTCCCAGGGCAGCATTCCCAGGACAGCATTCCCAGCACACACAGGGATGTCTGGAGCTCATCCCTGCTCGCTGCCCGCACAGCTCGGACACAGCACTGCAAACAGCCTGTTTTCACCCTGTGGGAGTCTCTTCTTTTCTGTGTGTACTAAGTGGACTGTGCGAGCCGAGGAGATGCGTTGAGGTGTTTCGCTGGGGTTCTTTGGTGGCCCTGTGAGTTGTCTTGGTGACAGCCCATTAGGAGAGGGCTGGGCTGACACGGAGCCAGGCAGGAGCTGAGTCAGTCCTGCAGCTCTGCTTGTTAGCTCCGAGAATAAAGTGCAGCTATTATGGATCAGGTATTTAGGATTGGGCCCTTCAGTGACACTGAGAGCTGGCCTTGCTGATTAATAAAAGAAGTATAAAACCGCTGCAGAGACGTTTGAGAACAGTTATGATGGTCTGCAGTTGGTAAAGCTGAGTGGCTTAAGATCAAGGCAGATTGGCATTTGGAGAGAAGTGATTTCTGCTTCTTGAGTTTATCAAATAATGGCAGTAACAAAAAAAGCTGATACCACATATATTTGTCGCATTTCAGAGCAATAGCTCGATCATTTTAGAAAGCTAGTGAGGTAGTTTGAAGTTGACTGTTCCTCATGCTGAGCAGGAAAACGGGCAACATATCTAAATAATGTTGTGCTTCAAGGGCCTGAATTAGAGAGAGGAATTTGAACTACACAGCTGGAGTTGGAAAGCACCTGAAAAAGAATCCAGGGCTACTTTCTGTAAAGTGTCTGGTGTAATCACAGCTATTAGGTCGCTACAAATAAAATCCCAAGGAAACAAGGTCATAAATGCAGTGCCAAATGTTTATTTACTGCATTTGTTCTCAGCTGGTGGGAGGGTGATCCTTTCACCATGCCAGTGAATTGGTCCCAGGGAAGAGGGGTAAGTAGAGCTTAAAGGTTCGTATCCATTCTCTAAAACCCAGAGACAAGTTCACCTGAATGAAAAAGGCAGCATTATAACAGGTGTTACCAGTCATGTCCTACAGGCTGTACTTTTAGAGAAAGGCAGGTAATTCTACATGCAATAACAAGCTTGCAAGGGCTACTTCAGAATGAAAACATGAGCAGAAACCACAAAACTTGTAGTAATATGGGCTGAAAAAAACCACAGTACATTGTAGTTTAAGAAACACAAATTAATAAAACTATATTCAACCTTGATCTCACAGTTTAACAGAAAGTGCCATCTTCCCTGTATACTTTTTAAAAATAAGCATTAAAATAAAACATGTACACTATTGCCTTCTCTATTAAAACTACAAAAATGGCACAGAAATATAAAATGGTATAATATAGCATTCGATTCTCCACCTAGTAATTATTTTTACTGTATCTAATGTCTTTGATTTGAAATACATCTACATCTGAATGTAGTTCAGACAACTTTTGTAATTAATAACTTTTATAGAAAGTTGGGCAGCTTTGCTAGAGATTGAAGATGTGTTTCTTGTCTTGCTAAAATAAAAATCCTAAGGCATTAGAACTAAACGAGAAATTAGAATATTTGATGATAATTCTTATTAAAGATATTATGATAAAGGGAAAGAGAATTTAAAATAGTGGATCAGTATTCCTGTGTCACATCATCAAAGCACTACATCTTTTTAAACTTCGAATAAAGCTAGTTGTGATGTACTCATTTTTTAAGTTCTTTGGCACAGATTTTCCACAGATCTCCAAGTAAATCTTTCTTATGGACTGCTGAAACCTCACTGAGGTCGCTGCCCTTCATGGGAATACGAAGAATGCCTCTCACGGCTCTCTGAAGAAATTGCAAGATTGATTTTCAGGTGTTTGGGTCCCAAATGACTGTTCTATTTAATAAGAACCTCCACCAAGATTTTAGCAGGGAAAGAAGATCAAAGCAATTACTTAGCTCTTGCAAAATGAAGTAGGGAAAGTTCCAAAGTATCAAAAGTATGCAAGTTGAAATAGCAGGAAGTCTTCAACAAAGCGTGTGTGAGATGAATGGGATGCTTAAGAAAGGCTTTTCAGGGCCAGGTTCCAATTTTGCATAGTGCTTGCTTGGTTTTGTTCCATGTGCTCAATTATTATTATGTATAGTTTTATAGCATTCTCATAAAGAGATCCTTCAAAAAATGGAGAGAAAAGTGAAAGCCAGGTCCTTATTTCTATGGCTTCTTTTGCTTCTCTTCTTTCTTTTCATGAGCTGCAGCTTCTGACACTTTGCTTCTTTTCTCCTGGCGTTTTTCAGAGTGAGACAGTGTATATTCTTCCAAATAGGTTTTGGAAAAGAGCCCCCAGGGGTGCATTTGAGCTGATTCAAGTTGTGAGGCAGATTGTGCAAATGGCTCAGTGTGTGCAGTCAGGACCACTGCAGAAGTAAATGCCCTTCTGCAGCTGCTTTATTTGCGATTGAGCAGTGGGACACCAATGGCTGTTTAGGAAAAGCAACTCAGCCAAAAAAAGTAGGTACTTCAATATTGAAGGGTTTCATCCTTGGAAGGAGTAGTTTGCTTCTTGACTTCTTCACCTTCTGAGCTGGTTCCTGATGCTTCCAGCCGGAGGGAGAGGATCTGTAGGGGAATCCTGGTGGGTGTCTGCTCAGTGGTTGGACCACATGGCCAGGAGTGCTCTCATGGCACTAAGGTTTGGGAATTATTTCCGGCTACAAGGAGACAAAGCCTTACCTTAGACATTATGGAGGGAAGGAGCCTCGAGTGAGAAAGCAGTGAGTGTCCTTAGCCCAAAAAAGGATCAGGTTTTTCCCTTCCTATTCTTGGCAGACTAATGATTGATAGTTTCTTAAAAACTTGCAGGAATGGGAATGCTGCAAATTATACAGGCAGCCTTCTGTTAGTTACCTTCTGCTTTAGAAACTTCCCCTAACGTTCAACTGAAATCTCCCTTGGTGCAGCTGAAACCCATTGTGGGGTTATGTTTGAGGTACATTATTTCTTCTCCCCAGTGGAAAAGGAGAGCAGTTTCCAGTAGTTTGTACATACTTGTCTGTAAATACTTCCCTTATACTTCCCTGACTATATAAATCAGTATTTTTCAAAACTGGACCCACTGTTCCAGCTGCAGCCTTACCTGTGTGAGTGAACTGGAAGGATTATTCCCCAATTATTCCACATAACAGACTAAGTAATACACCAGGAAATGCTTGAGCATTTTTATCAGCAAAATGCTGTTGTCTCACATTCAGCTCATTTTGACTCCACATTCTCTTCTGTCTTGTGAGTCATCTGCTCTATTGTAATTGGGAAGTTAATTGTTTTCCTCACACAAAATGCTTTTTACTTGCCAAATTGAGTTGCATCCTGCTATTTCAGACTCTCCAAATTGTGAAAATTGTTTTGAACTCTAATCCTTTCTTCCTGTACTTGCAATGGCTCCCAACTTGGTGTCATCTGGAAGGCTCGCTGAGTTCTCCCTGCCTTCTGTCATTCAGGAAATACTGAATGATTCTAGAAGCAGAGCAAAGCCCATGAACCACATCATCCATCTCTCCCCTCTGACAGTAAGCCATTGATAACTGTTCTGAATACAATCTCCCAACAAGCATCTACCTGCCTTACATTAGTTTATGGTAATTCTCTCCCTTTTAAACTGCTCCTGTTTGGCACATATCCTTTCATCCATCACTGCCTGCTGAAAGTGATTATGATTTTATTCTCGATTTGTTTCTGGGCTGAACTGAAGCAGAGCGGGCTGAATGCTCAGTGAGTTAATGTTCTCTGGATTGGTATTTGGTGAGCCTGGATTGTGTTCTAAAAATAAACAGATGGTTTCAGTACTTTCTGCAAGCCCAGCCTGAGAACTGGTGAATAAAGCAAAAGAACAAATAAATATCCTTGAGATTCTCTATGCAGAACTCTCTTAGCCTGTATTTGTCTTGATCACAATAGGTGAGGATGGAGCTTTTTTAATTTGCTTCTTGAAAGATACCAACACTTCTCTGTTGCTGACCTCAATTCTGTAGATTTTGAATGAGGTGGTAACAATCAGCTGTGTAATTTGGATAGATTTGGTGCTTAAAAACCTTCAGTTCCTCTTACAGTAATTTAAACAGTAAACTGCTTTTTAGCCTTTTATTGTGTTTGAAATTGGGACTTTGACTCAGCTTCTGGCAAACGGTTTATGGTCTGAGACAGCAGATATGTATAAAACTGTTGAAATAAAAGCTTATGTTAGTACCTTGATACAGAAAAAGAAACCCAAAAATTTTTACATCTTAAAAGCCAAAATTGTAATTTTTATTTTGGCACTTTTAAAGATATTTAATCTTCCTAATATATTTCAAACCACAGGCAAGGGCTAGACTGTTCAATACATCGAGAGACAAATTAAAATACCTGTCTGGGAAAAACCATCACTTTCGTGAAGTAATTGACTTGTCTCAGTGGAAAATGCAGAATACAAAATATGGCATCTTATACAATTCATCTGTAGGTTACAGGTAACTATGTAAATTAGGTTAAAAAACCCAGACAGACATAGAAACTGCCTAAAAAATTAATAATGGTGGAAAAGTATAGTATGCTTATTACAAACTCCACAGAAATAAGGTTTCATTGGTGAAAAAAATGAATGTGGACCAAATTCTGATAGCCTAGGTTTGCATTAGAAAGCTTTTTATGAGTCATTTAATTTATAACAATAGACTTATTTGCAGAATACATCATTATTATTCGTAAATAGTAACCCAGTCAGTCCAACTGTCAAATGCTTTTAGAATTGAGCATCATTTACTCTGCTTATCTGGGCTGCCATAAAGGAAATGACCTTACTCTTTGTCTGACTGTGTTTTGCACGTATCAAATCTGATAACTGGAGTTTATTGCTCCTCTCTTGGCACTCAGAAAACTGAACACAGGCTCCAGTGTGGTTCCCTGCTGAGGCACCTTGACCTGCTGTGCTGTTAGCCTTGAGGCTCCAAACCCCACTCACCACCCTGTGATGGAATGAAACTCCCTGATGGGAGTTTAGCTGTCCCTCTGGACATGTCCCTGTGTCCCCTGCTCCAGGTGACCCTTCCTTGGCACAGGGCTGGACCAGATGGTGTCCAGAGGGACTTTCCAACCCCAACCCTTCTGTGGCTCTGATGGATTAAAAGAAAAAAAAAAACCCACGATATTTCAATTTAGCATTTTGAATTGTGTTCCCTAGTTTTAATGGACCTTTTTTAGTCTGTTAGGTCTTCTTATTATGGTGGACTTTACTAAACTGCAACAAGCACTATTTAAATTTACCATTAAACATTTAGTATGGCACTTTCCATTTATCCTGTGAATATAACAGAACATTACAGGTGGAAAAGTTTTGGAAAGAAAAAATGGTTTTATTATTTCTTCTACTACACCTCCATGAAATCAACAGGAGCTTGCAGTGGATTAATTGGACTGTCCATTGCTGATATTTCCTCCAGCCCACTGACATTTTCTATTTTGGTATACAGCAGATCATTTTATTTTTGATAAAGTATGTGACTGTGCTTCCTGAGGTCATTGTTCACTGGTGAGGGACACTGTAGTGGAGTCTGTCCTCCTGTTCAAGTTTAGGCACTCCGAGAGAACAACTGCAGCCTGCAAAACACACTAGAGCAGATTAAATAATGGTTTTGGGTTTAAAATATTTTAAACGGTCTGAACAGATGTGCTTAGCAGTGTTCACAGAGTCAGCTTGCTTTGAGGTTGTCTTTTGTTTGGGAATTCTGTGGAGAAATGGTGGCTTTCTGTGGGAGGTAGGGCAGAAACCAAGAAGTTTGTCAGGAGTAAAATGTAAAACAAATATGTGTCATAGCTATGATTAATTCTTGGGTTTTGAACCACAGTTTCAGTGCTCTTCTCATTAAATCGAGGTAGGTGACCTCTAATATAATTTTTTCCAAATCTCAAATTCTTCTTCATCCTTTGTATAAAGAGATAACCTAATTGGACCTTTGACATTTTTTTGTATACCAGTATTTGCATATATCCATAAAAACAGCTGCAAACTGAATTTGTGTCTGTACCTGACTGTTTCCCCTTCATTGTTGTAGCTATAATTAAAACAGCTCTTCCCAACATGGATAGAGAAGCCAAAGAAGAATATTTTGTGGTCATCCAAGCAAAGGACATGGGAGGACATATGGGTGGACTCTCTGGAACTACAACAGTGACAATTACACTCACTGATGTGAATGACAATCCTCCTAAGTTTGCACAGAGTAAGTGCCATTATATATATGTGTGCTTCTATATAAGAAGGTATTACAGTGTTGGTTTTTAGGTTTTTCGGGTTTTGTTTTAATCAAGGATTTTTTTATTTTGGTTTTGTTGTTGGTTTTTGGGTTTTTTTTGTTTTAATCTTCACATTGCCTGGGTTTTCAATGTCATTTAAAAAATGTAGTTGTTACTAGAGAAATATTAATAGTCCTCTGCCTGCCTAAGAACTTAAGAAAGGGGGAATTATGTCCACAACACTGTACACACCCCTCTTACATTCACCCAAAAGGGCCTGGAGACTTCTGAAAATACATTTATTTCCTCTCAGTGCAGTTGTTTCTATTTGCTTTGTTGCTTCCATCTCATGCAGACAAGTGACACCACCACTAAAAGACACATATAACAGATAAAAGAAATAAAGCCTTTGCTAATTAGGCAATACTGAAGAAAACAAAGAAGAAGAGTCTGAATCTAGGTAATTGTTGATCTTTAATTCAAAATCCATATTTTCTACTGTGGTTCCAATGGGTATCTTGCTGAGCTAGGTTAAAATGATTTGGCATCCTGCTGGGATTCTCTGTAAGCTTTGTAGTCTATTTCCAAGATGAAGACGAAAAGAAAAAAGAAGAAGAACGAGCATGATGACAGGATTGATTTTGTTTGGAGCAGGTGCAATCTAATACACTATTAGAAACTTATCATTTCATCCAGCTTGTTCTGGAAAATTAATGTTAAAAGGTTTTTGAGCCTGTATCTAGATTTTGTATCATTTTTGCTTTCTTAAAAGTATGTTTTTCTAACAAGTGCTCATGGACGCAATGTAGAATTAATTATTTTCCACGTATGTATGACTTGAAGTCCACTTTTGCCCTTTTCTGAGGACACAGTAAAATGGGTTTGTCCTAGTGCTCAGCATATGATAAATATTCTTCTGTAGCCTAGAAAATGTGCATAGAGATGGCGAGAGAGAGAGAAATCTAATATAAATAAGCAGAGGCAAAAGCTTATTTTCAAAATATATATTTTATTACCTCATCGTAGTGGTTTTTAACAGATAACCACTCTGCACAATAAAAGGTTTTCTCTCATAAAGCAGGAAATGCATGAATTTTTTACTTCGTGTCCCATTGCATTGCCTTCCCCTCTGTGTTAGTGTTTTCCAGCAATTTCCCTAATAATGTAAATGTCCACAGATGAAGTGTATCACCAGAGTGCAGAGGGATGTTTCTCTTATACCTGCAATGTCCTGTGGCTCCTCCTCAGGGACCACAGAGCTACCTTTGCCAGCTTACCTGGCTTTTTACATTGTACCAGCACTGTCCCAAAAGGTGCTTTTTTGGCTGCCAGTGAGGCAAAAATCTGACCTGAAAATCAGCATACAGTAGGTCCAGAGTGGGGGAAGCCCTGGAGCTCAGCAGGTGGAGGTGACACTGCCCTGCCCCAGTGCTGATCAGGCACAGGGACACTGCCTGGGAGCATCAGCAAGATTCCAGCATCCTTCTCCCTGGAATGCACTCGCTCCTGGGTGAGTTTTCCTGCCAAAACAAGGAAGGTGTCACAGGCAGTGCAGGATTCAAGCTTCCCTCTGGGAATAACCACGGAGCATTATGCAAATTCATTAGGGAAGAAGCCCTGCATGTGCCATAACTGGGCATTATGGATTTATTACTTTTAATGATGAGCCACAGGAATATTATAGCTGGGTGTTATTACAAAGTCTGCCTTGTGAAAGGCAGCATTCCAAGCTGGCTGCCCAGCACTGCAGATTAGGACAGCTCTGCCCTTGGACAAGAGCTGAGCAAGTCTAACATATTTTTTTTTTACACTGTTGAAGCACAGTTTGCATTTGCCTGGAAAGGAAAATAAGAAAGGATCAAACTTACAATAAGCCTAGCCAGAATGAAATCGAAATTCATAAGATGTAATACATGCTGCTTGCACGATAAATGGTAATGAGCTCGGGAAACAGGGTGTTTTATCGGGTTATTGTTTCCAGGCAGGACAGAAATGTATATTTATGGTTTGATTTCAGAGTGTTAGCCTCCTGGGTTTTAGAAATGAAAAAGATGAACTTTCACTACTTCTGTGATCTCTCTGAAATAATTTTAGAGGCGTTTTATAAGTCACCAAAGTTTTTAACCTGGCAGTTTACCACAGAATTGTAATGAGAAGAACTGTGCACTGCTGTGGAGACCCAGGGCTTTCAAAGATGCCCAATGTGGATATTTTGGTCAGCTTAGCACTACAACACGATTCATAATTCTGGAGAGGGATTTGTGTGAAAGAGTCAGCTGCATCGTAATTTTAGTTTTTTTTAATATTTTGTAAAGTATTTTAATAAATCTGAGAGCAAAATTTCAACTTAACAGTGTAATCAGCTGTGCCTGGAGATTCAAACCACAAAGTGTGGACAGCAGCATAAATGATGAACGCATAATTTAGTTTCCCAAGGCACTTCATTGCTTTGTCTGCTCATTGTTTGTGAGCCATTATGGATATTCTGAGGAATCTTGATGATCTCCAAATTATCTTCAATAATTTAGCCTGCAAGCATTAAAAACAAATCACTTGGGGACTGTGTTGTATATCTAATACATGTATTTGTGAATTCCTCACAGTTTCCTTCCTATTTTCAACTGTTGCTACTGCAATAAGCTACAACAGGTAAAGCAACAACTCCAGAACATTTTTTTTTGAAAATTTGTATCTGCACTTAACATTAATAAGCACAGGTCATCTTAGAACAACAGGGAGGACAGGGAAGAACAAGGCCAAAATCCCTTGACAAAAACTGTTTTAATAATCTAATATCCTTGAATTCCTTTTGCCCATTTTGACTCCTAAGCAGCATTTCCTGTGGTCATTAACCTCAGCTTCAATAAGTGTAATTATAAAGAGGTAAAAATAGAGGGACTCCAGGAGGAATTTTGGGTTTAAAACATGTGTCTTCTGGTTTTCAGAATGCTGTTAGGAGCAGGGATATACAAGAGAAAATGGGTATTTTGGGTTTTGCCTTAATAAAATTCCTACCTAAAATAATATATCTTAATAGATTTTTGATGCTTTTTAGCATAAAATGTTTGAAGCAGGTGTAGGAAAAAATAAAATGCTGACAATTTGAATAGCGATTTCTAGTGGATTTTAGTCTAACTCTACAAGAGTAAACACAGTAATGATTGCTATGAAAAGTTATTGCTTCCAATAAAATATAAATTCTGTGAGTTTCCTTAAATGTTTCTGGATTAGTTTCTTACCAAAAGGGAGGTGGAAGGGCTTGAACAAACAAAATCAAATCAAATTTTAAAAAGTAATAAATATTTGAAGTTACATAAGTATTTACACAATACCTTTTTAACTGTTAGAGCAATTTTCTATGGAGTAAAAGTCAAAGTTTCTTGGTTAAATTGTAACTCCTTGTCAATAAAATATCTGTAAAAAAAGGTAAGTTCTGCAGTGTTGAAGGGAGCTCAATACTTGTGTTTGCCAACACAAAACATCCCTGCAAGGAAGAAGCAGGAGACTGCTGGAAAAGAAAGGATTCTCACCTAGAGTAAACTGAATGTTCTCGTGTAAGGACCATGTTTTGCTGTTTTCAGTCAATAACTTGTGTAAAGGGGGTTGGATCAGTTGCACATCTCAAGAGTTGGCACTGGGGAAGTGTGAACATTGAAGAGCACCCAGGGAATGATGGACCAGGTGTAATGTTTAGTCTTTTCCTCTTATTTGGAAGGTCTGTATCACTTCTCAGTAATGGAAGATGTTGCTCTTGGTGAACCAATAGGAAGGGTGAAAGCAAATGACCTGGATATTGGAGAAAATGCTAAATCATCCTATGATATTATTGAAGGAGATGGAATGGATATATTTGAGATTACTACAGATGCCCAAACTCAGGACGGCATTATTAGAGTGAGAAAGGTAAATCATATCTCTGTTAACAAACATAAATGTTTATTGTACATACAACTACCCAGCCAGACTTTACTCTGTGAGAAGATGCTGGAATTCCAGGGATTCTTTTATCTATGGATGAGGTTTCAAGCCAGTGAAGGGATGACAAGGGGTGTATTGGCCATGTCCCTCCAAATTTTCACTGAGGTGACAACTGGGGAGACCTCCATGGATGCTGGAAATGTGTTCATCTTATCCAGGTCCCCTGTGGTCAAATCATGAAGGCTTTGCTCCCTCAGTTCCAAAGGAGAGGAGTAGATCTGATTCCACTTTGTTTAAACTTCCATAAAATCTTGGCTGAGTATTCATCAAATAACTTTCCTCAGTTATTTGATTTCCTGTATAGCTGTTCAGAGAAAAATAGATCACAGCGTGTTAATTAAAATACCTGATGTGTGAGAGCTTAGTCTTCTGCCTTTTCTCACGTTGAACTGTTTTCACTCAAGGAACAGGGATTTCAGTGCATTTTATTAAGGAAATCAGTAGTTTCACAAGAGAAGTGCCAAATTTGGGCCCTAAAGAAAGCCATGTAACCTTTTCTATGCTTGTACAGTCTTGATGTGTGCCAGGTGAGGTATTTGCATGTACACAACAAAAGCACCTCCCAATTATGTACAGAAATACGGGGAGAGGCAGCACAGAACAAATCTCCTCTAGTAGTCAGGGAAACATTAATTGCAGATTTAGTTGTCATTATTTTCCGAGGAAGGAGAAAAAGCTGTTTCTCATGCTGTGTTCTGAAAAAGGATATGAATTTAATTTATGGCAGTGGTGGAGAGGGTTTTAACTACATAGCATAGATCACTCTAAATGAATCTTTGTTTATAAAAAACCAAAAGTAAACAAACCCCAAACCATGATATTCCAGTGAAAAAAGGTGAATCCATTGATTCAGGTGCGGGTAATTAATATTCCACTTGTGCCTGTCATTAACAAGGTCAGGCAGATTGCCTGTCAAAACTTTGTATTTTCTCTTTCTCGGTGAGTAGGTCAGCACTGTAGATTTATAATAAACTGATGTATATTTATCCAAATTTAGATTTGTTTTTCTAAAGAGAAAATTATGATACATATCCCAGCTCTTCCTTACAGTTATTTATTGTATGCTGTGGCCTCTCCTGTAAGCTGAGGCAATTAGCCTTTTGCCCCAGTTCCCTTGGCTTTATTTCATAACTGAGCCTCAACCATAATGTTGTTTCATATTTTCATTTTGACAGCAATAATAATTTTGGTTCTACTCCAGTAGATGATGTATGGAGGGTACTGCTCCCCAACAGATTTTCTTCAGCATAAAATCATGGGCTTTAGACAATGCTGAGTAAATTTTCAAAATGATCTTCTGATTAAGCATGACTAAATGTATTGGGGTGCTGTCATTTCTGTAAAGCATATGAAAAGCAGTTGAAAAAGTGCTACAGGAGCCATGATTGGCAAATTGTGAATATGCTGATTTATAAATCCCCATTCATAATTTCAAAAGCTTACTAATTTAAGAGCCGCTAAAGAAGTAAGGTTTTCTTGTGTTTACTAGAATTTGTGAGAAAGAGCAAATCCCATTAGAGCTTGATGCATACCTGGAAAAAATTCAACAGAATTTGAAAATACACATATTGAAGGCTTTGACAGACTTCCTGAAGATTCCTGTTTGTGCTCTTGCTGGTATTTGCATTGCAGATTCAGAGTGTCTATGTCCTCTTCTTTTTATCCCTGAGACATTATAATGCAAATCTTAATATCTTTCCAATGCTTGGCAATTTGCATCTTTGAAATTTGAATCGTTGTGAGACACAAGAGAATTATATAGTGAATATACTGATGTACTTCAAGACACAAACTTGAGTCTCCTATAATGAAAAAGTCTAACGCTCAAAAGTGTCACAGATTTCGGGTTTATTTGGTATTTCAGTCCCTTAAATCCACTGAGTTTTCGTCTTTTATGAGTTAATATGGAACTGTAAAATAGTAAAAACAGTGATGACATGGCAGGTATATTGATAGAATAAAGTAATTTGTTTTCTGATTCTGTCTGTGGGGAAAAAAAAAACCAGAAAAGATATAGAAGTAGAAATTGCTACAGTTTTAAGAAATTCCTGAGAGATGTGTGCCTCATTTACTCCTATAAACTGAAATACAGAGGTACTCGAAGTGCAATAATATTGAAGTACTTTCTTATTTGATTAGCTCTACATTTTGCCTCTCATGTCCAACAAATAATAATTGCCAGTTCTTTGCATTTCTCACATTGTTCTGGAAGCAATAAAATATTTATTCTTTGTGGAGCCAATTTAATTTTTTTCCTTATCTCCAACCAGTAAAGCAATGATGAAGTGCATTATTGGTATGCAACTCATGTCACCAGCAAAAAATTTGTAGTATTTATCTGATATGTAACTGTAATAGTATAATTCATGAGAGAGACTATTTCAGTAAATTTCTTGTGAAAAGCAAGGAAACAGGGCAGTTTTCTCTGAGGCTGGTAAATAAACAGATACCAATATGTGCCTAGAAAATCTGGAGGTTGGGTTTCTGGGAGAGGGAAATGACTGCATTAAAACTCACTCCGTGTGCTTAAAAATGCACATCACATCCATCCATCAGCATTGCCTTCACTTGTTCTCCGTGGCCACGAGTAAAACACATTTATCTTTGTCCCTCCCAACAGCCCCTGGACTTTGAGACCAAGAAGTCCTACACTCTGAAGGTGGAAGCAGCCAACATCCACATCGACCCTCGCTTCCTTGGCGGGGGTCCCTTCAAGGACACAGCCACCGTCAAGATCGTGGTGGAGGATGCTGATGAGCCACCAGTCTTCTCCTCGCCCACCTACCTGCTGGAGGTGCATGAGAATGCTGCTCTCAACTCCGTGCTGGGGCAGGTGACAGCCCACGACCCCGATGTGTCTTCCAGCCCTATAAGGTAGGGCTGCTTTGAAGTGCTCTTTGGGAAAACTGCTGGCAGATCCTGAGTGTATTTCCCTGCTCCTTGTGTGACTGTTCTCATGCTGTTCCGTCTCTGTGAAGGTGCTTGGAGATGATTTGGTTTATGATGTTAGATCTATCAGTTCAGATCATTTTCAAAGTCCCCGAAATGCTCCTTGCCATAGGAGTAGTCTTACGAAACAGAGGAATGCAATGAAAGTAAGAAATGTGAATGTTTCTTATGAGAAATTAGGTTGGATGGGGTTGAATCATCACTGTGTAGCTCTGCAGTGAATTTAAATAATCCAGTAGTGTCTGCTCTAACAATACTGAGTTTGTGCCATGCACTTGTAAGGTTGTCAAAACATATTTTGTATTCCTTTGTCTGAAGCCATTCCTGGTTTAAAGATACAGAGACGATTATGCCCATATGACTTTTGCATCTTCAGATTATGCTGTTTTCCCTTTGTGATCTAATTTGAACAAAATCTTTCATTCCGGTTTGATCAGATCAGTGGGTTTTATCTCATTTGATGAGCACAGATCTTCCCCTCCCCCTTGGTAGTGCTTGCATGGTGTGATGAGAGTGTTCCAAAGCACATTCTGCTCTGTGTAGTACTGCCTGCTAAAAGCATTAGGAAAACCAACACCAAAATGTGAAACCCATAGCAAAAGTATATGTGGAGAGAGTCTATTTAATAGTAATCATCACTGTGCATTGCTGCCTCAGGGAATTTAAACCAGACAAGCAGTTGCAGCATCAGGAGAACGATGTTAGTTGTTTTAATCCATAATTTTCTATCACTATCATTTTCTAACCATTGTCACTTCCATCAGGTTTGTTGCAGAGCTGGACTTTAAACTTTTAAGTAGAGGCCCTACATGTTGCATATGATAGTATATTGTATTCAAAATTAGGAATTCAGAGTTGCCAGCATGTTTGGATGCATCAGAACTTGTGTGTGAAGGTTCTGGAGAGTATTTTTGCGTTTTATACAACTTCCTCCTGAGGGCCTAAGAAATGGATCTGAGTAAGCGGTTTACTTCATTCCCACTTCTTCATCATTTTATAAATCAAGAGACCTTCAAACTTTGAAAAGCAAAAATATTTTGTGTGTGTGCAAACTGTATTAGAATATTATTGCTCATCAGGTCATATAGGAACTCTTGGCATCCATGAAACAGAACTGGCCTAAATTCATTACATTTAAACTAAGAGGTAATTTATTAGTATGACTGTTATTATTCAGTTTATTAGTATGTTTGCTGTCTTTTTAAAAAACAATAGATGCATTACTTTATAAGATTTATTTTTTCCTACAATATTGGCTTAATAGCTAATTAAGGAATATACAGAGCCTAATTTTCTGTGCAACTTCTTTTCTCGTGTTTGCTTACTTGATTAATTTGGCTTTATCTGGGAGAGCTCTAGAAAGCCCAAATTATTTTCAGGGTTTTTTAAAATTTGTTGCATAAAAAATATTTTAAGGCCAAAAAAAAAAAGGGATTTCAAGTTAGTAATTCTGCTATTAAAGGAGAAAAAATATAAGTAGGGAGCAGAAATACAATTACTTGCTTTCTAATTTGGAACAAAATAGGAACCTGGCAGGTTCTAACAGAAATATGTGTAAACATGGTTTTCTTTGATTGCAATGTGCATTTCAAGTGTTTATTCTGTTATTGCATCACATATATAATGCAAATTTTATGCATATGTTCTGTGATACCATTTCAAAAATATAAACTTAAGTTAAATAATTGAAAAATTACAACAAGCTGTTCTAAAACTGATGCACGTTTTTAATGTTTGGTGTTGCCTGGCCTTTTTTGATGTAGTTTTTTTCTTTAAAACAGAATTTTAGAAGGCAACAACGAATTGTATGTCAAGGAAATTACTTTTTTTTCAGTAGATATCTGTTCTATCAATATTTTGCTTAGACAGAGCTGCTGTGTACATTTGTTATAAAAAGCCAGGCAGCACAAACAAAATATGAATCACCTTCCGTGCTCCCAATACCATGTCTGCTTTGCATTAGTCTGACACATAAAGGCTGCACACATTCAGGGTAAATGAAGTAAAACTTGAATATCTCAGAACACAGGAAGAGTCTGATAATTGAGTCAAAGGATAAAGTGTTAAGGGATTTGAAAAAATTATTGTAAAATACAGTCTGGAAAGAAGCTAGTCCTGTGGTCTCATGGAAGGTGTCCTGCCAAAGGCAGGGATTGGAATGAAATGATTTTTAGGGTCCATTCCAACCCAGGCCAGTCTATGATTCTATGATTTTTGTCTTTTTTTTTTTTTAAGGAAAAAAAATAAGTTCCTCATCATTTTTAACCAACGCCCCAGTAGTTTGTTTTTTATTCTTGCTTAGAAGAGATGAAACATGGTCTAATCTTTCTCTCACTTGATCTAAAGGCATGAAGCCTGTCATAGGTTTACAGGCAGGTGTACAGATGGATTTTTGGGGCTGTCCAGTGCAGAGCCAGGAGTTGGAATTTGATGATCTTTGTGGGACAGGGTATTTTATGATTCTGTAATTTTTTTTCTAATCCATCAGCTTTAAAATGAGCAGCACAAGCCCTTTTTGATCCTTAGCTGCCATTCTGCAGTCCATGCCACTTAAAGCCCTCCTCATTTTGGGTGAAAAGGCTTTAAAATTTGGGTAATAACTGTAAGAATGGTCTGTAGTTTGTCGTACTCCAGCTCAGTAATTCCAGAATCATGTGCCAGTGCCCTGTCTGGATGCCTCTCCCCTGGGAAAGGGACCCAGTGAGTTCAGCTCTGCTGTAGAGCTCTGCTGTGGCTGGTGTGGGAAGGGTGGAACATCCTGGGCACAGCTTTAGCCTGGGAAGATCGTTCATTCTCTGTTAGAACCCAGCTGGTGATTCCAGGAGCACTCACTGCATGCTCCTGCTGTTACTTTATAAGCATGCTCTATTTGTCTGCAGTGCATTATCTTGGAGAAAGCACGATCCAAGCACACAGGAGAAAGCAAAAGTCATAATCTTTCTTCCTATACTGCAACTGCCCTCCTGTAAATCACTGCCCTTCAGTGGCTCTCTCTGTGGAGAGATAACATTCACTGGAACAGGTTTTGCCCATTCCTGTCGGCAGAGATTTCATCTTTGGCAGCAGTTGATCCTTTTCTTAATTCACAGCAGGTCTTAAAAGCCCAGAACCAATCTGCTGTGCCTCCCCAATGGTGCAGTTGTTTATCAGTCACTAAGTACCCTGTCCAGTCCACCTGGCATTAATAAACAGTGGAGATTTACCACTCCTGGGGGGTCACTGCTGCGATTCACATCTCAGCAGGAGCAGCAAAACAGGGTTTCTGCTGCTGTTTACATTGGTGCAAATAAGGACTGGATCAAATGAAGCCGTAAGAGCAGGACTGATAATCATTCCAAGGCTTCTGTTAAACCACTGTGGGGTTATTCCTATAATTGCCATAGCAGACTCATAAACTAACCCAAACTTCCCAATAACTTGCTCTGGCTTTATGGCAGTTTCAAAAAATATTATTTCCCAAGATATTCTTTTCTCATTTTTGGGGAAATATATGCTTTATGTATGTTTTATGGATCTGACAATGCATTCCCATTAAAAAGAGTTACAACACCATTATCATGAAAAGGAAACTGCAAGTGTACTATTAGTTTTCCCAGGTTTATGACACTGCAGATTTTATTTTTTGGTTTTGTAACAAATATTTATCAGATTAAAATCAAGAGAGGGTTTTACCTGTTTGTTGCCTTGCAAAGAAAATGCAACTTACGTTAAAAATGTTTCCTCTTAAAATGGTGTGTTTGTGTTGTGAATAAATACTGCTGGGATGAGATGAAATGTGGTATAATAAACTCACAGATGTGTCACTCCCTCTTTTATAACTTCAAAACCTGCATGGCAGGAGGGCCATGCATGGAAATTTGAGGAAGGATTGATCCTTAGAGAAAAACTGTGTTTTCCCTCTGTGGAATTTTTGTCAAGCCCAGGTCAGCTAAACACTGAATAGCATACAGGCATTTCATATTTTATTTTGTTTGTGGACTGTAGAAATTTCATAAATGTTTGGTATCAGTAGAGTTCTTTCAGCATCATTACATAAAAATCAAGAATGAAAAGACAGTTTTAAGTATGACTTCTTAAAAAGAGCTGATTGCTGTCTTTTCTTGTATTTTCTTGAGTGAAATCTTAAACCTGTGAAAGGCTGTGAGGTGTTTTTTACTAACTTCACTAGTACCAGAATTTTACTTCTAATACTTTAATTGGAGCTAGGGAGACATCAAAATACGGTTAAGATCCATTTTCAAAAATGATTGCCTGAAGTTAAGTACCTACAGCTTTATTCTTCCACACAAGTGACCTGATTTTCAGAAATGCTGAGTTTAGTGCAATTCCCATTAAACCACTGAGAACTAAGTATGTGGAGCTCATGAGAAAATCAGTTTACTTAAATGTCCAAATATAGATGCATGTGCCCAGCTTTAGGCACAGATATTTGGAATTTGACTTCATGTTTTTCTGCTGCTCTTCTTACCAAAATAATAATTTTTAAGTGAGTAAAACTAGTTCTTCTCGGAGTTTGAAAACAGAACAGGCAAATATCCAACAAATCCCATTTCCTAGTTAAACTGGAAATTAGTTCCCTCTTAAGTCCATTATTTGTCAAGTAACCTTACCAGTGTGATCAGGTTAGCTTTGGTCTTTGGTAATTCAGTCTTTAAACACGTCAACTTTGAGATTTTGATAAGCTTTCATCACTTAGAACTCTTTTTGAAAGTGAGAATACATTGCACAAATAATCTAATTGCAATGTAACTTCCGTTCTAAAGATGAAAATATCTGATGCTGAAGTAATAAAATAATAAAAAAAAGGATGAACACAATAATCCTAAGCTTTGAAATCAGATCCTAATGCTGTGTCTATTAAAATTGATTTTGTTAGGCTGGAATGAGTTGGAGTTCATTGGAATATATTTATTGTAGTGTATAAAGGGACCTCCAAATCAGAATTTTTCTTTGGAAATTGCTTTTGATAAAGCACAAACCAGAATGGAATAGCTGATTTTCTGATAACTGTGCCATTCTCGGTGTAGCAAAATATATTCTTTTTCTTTTATTGGGGGATTTTAACAGCATGCTTGCAAAAGGTAGAAAAGTGATGAGAAAGCGACAGTCTTGAGTCACTTTCCTGGCCACTCCACAGTGTAATTGAGTCTGATACCATATCATAACTCACCCTATTGTGCCTTGGTATAATGCAGAACAGATGTAAAAACTGCCAGTGCGTGCTGCTAGGTTCTGCAAAGCACAGACACAAAGGCTGAAAATGCTTTCATAGAAATCCACAATTAGGATTCGGTAAAACCCCTTGAAGTCAATTTCTCTGGAACCATATCAATAGTTTATCACTCAACTCTCTCATTCCCTATCTCTCCTGTGAAGAAACTGAAGGCTCAATTTTGTGATTGAGTTTCTTTTCGCAAGTAATTCGTTAATAAAATAACTCTGTGAAAATGGACAGCAGAAGAGCTTTCCTGGAGATCTGGACCTGAGCTTTAAATCATCATCCTGCTGAATGCACCACTGCAGCTCTGTCTCCTTGTCAGGCTGCAGAATTTACCTGGACTTTCACATTTGCAAACTCTGACTACCTGTCAGATGAAACTTGTTTTGTCAAAAAACAATGATGTCCACCCATAAAAGCATCAGGCCTCCAGCATTTGCAGTGTTTGATAGGAAGAAGTGGTGATTCACTGTGCTCTGCCCGTGGAGCTGCTTGAACCATAAGCAAATAATGTGCTTGGTGAATCGCTTATGCTTCGTTAATCTGAAATTTATTGGTAAAATAATATTATCCAGCCCATTTTTAAAATAACCACGAAGCCCACCATTTTGGGGTGCTTAATACATTAGTGCTGAAATTATCATCAGTTCCTGTGAAATACCATAGAAACCGTCTAATAAATGTGATGGATTGTGTAATTAACTCTTGATCAGCACCGTTTTTCAGAGATGTTACCCAGTGAACCTGAGGGCACTTTACGACCTTCACACTGGGTATACAGCTAATTACTCCTTGGGCAATAATTATTAAGTTTTTTTAGCCTCAGTTTGTCATTTTGTCTTCTAAATTATTATGCTATTGAGCCTCTCAATCCATTTGGCTATAAAACTGCAGCTCTCCGAGGGCTCCCTAAATTGTCTGTGACTGTATGGATTACACCAACTTCATTAAGTAGATTACAGGGATGTCTGTTTTGCAGGTTTTCCATTGATCGGCACACTGACCTTGAGAGACAGTTCAACATTAATGCAGAGGATGGGAAAATAACTCTGGCAACACCCCTGGACAGAGAAACCAGCACATGGCACAACATCACCATCGTAGCCACTGAAACCAGTAAGTGTTCTGTGCTCTGACTCTTCTGTTGGGTTTATAATTAATGGTGACAGGCTGTGCAGTTGAAGCTGTCTATAATTCAGTAAAGTAAAATGTATTGGGTGTTTATATCAGAGAATTTCTGAAAGAAAGCTTAATTTCTGTGCCAGTTCCATTTGTTTTCATTTTCACAACTGCATGTTTTTTTCCAGTAAATATGGTAATAGAGATTTTGAAGAGATAGATGAGTACATATGTACAGGGTATGCATGGTAAACATTAAAAACAGTTTAAAAAGCCCAAACCAAAGCCTTATAATTAGCCATATTAAGACAGAAAAAATTAAAGCTTTGCTATTGTGGAAGTAAATTGAAGGCTCAACCCAGACGTTCTTAATGCTGAGCGCTATTATGTTTCAGTGCCATAAATGATTAAGCACAGGGGTAATGTTGCATGAAAGTAGTGCTGTTGGATACGTATGGATGAGTTTACTCACACCCAGCTCTCGACAGGAACCTGCATTGTTCAGCTCCACAGAGCCTTGGTGCCTGCTCTGCACACCTGAGTCAGGAGAGCTGCCCTGCCTGCCAACACGGGTCATAGATTTTAATCAAGGAGAATTCTTAATTAATTTGGAGCTGCGAGTGCTGCTGACAGGATCACACACGACAGTGTAATTTATTATTCATATTAGCACTGGGTTGGAGGCTCTGCGTTTGCCACAAGCGTGTTGCAGCAGAGGAGCAGCTGGGGACGTGGGCTGGCACCCCGTGCTGTGTCCTGAGCTGAAACACAAGCCCTGCAGCCCTTGCTGCTGATGCCTCTGTTGTGCTCTCAGTGGGCAGGCAGGACCCCATTCGGGCACACACTTGACACAGCATTGCAGGAATATCTGTCTTCTGAGCCTGGTGATTGGTGCTGCATGGAGAGAGCAGGGGGATGTGATCTTTGCTTTTCCCCCAAAAGTCTTCTTAGAAGGATACAGCATCATGGTACAGAGAGTTTGAAGCTCAGTAGCTGTGTAGCTATGAACATAATAAATTAGGGGATGAAATATGCTTATTTGGCCCACTTTTGCTGTCTAATGTTTTCCCTGTTTTCAAAACCCAACATGTTAGGAATTCATGACACACGTAAGTGAGAAAGGTGGGTCTGGTTTTAACCAAGCTCCCAACTTACCCTCCTTGTAACCTGTGTTCCTCTGACCCAGCTCAGGAATTTGGGAATTTCATTGCCAGCAGTGCCACCAGTGGCCTGTTACTGTTGCATCTTGCAGCCAAACACTGCTTTAATAAATTAGCAGAAATACTTTCTGCTTGCGGAAAAGCCAAGCCTCAGGAAAGCACATGAGGAAAGAAAGGAAGGTCTGGTTTCATCAGGCATGTTTCTCTGGGTAGTATCTGATCAGTTAATAATTCAAATGTTTTTAAAGGAAAAATATGTAAAATTTTCACACTAATTTTCTGAGATCATTAGATTTACCAATGGCATGGAAAGCAAAATTATTAGTTTATGATCCAAAATTTTCAGGTGTTGGAATAGTGAGATGTAGAGTGAAGTAATTTTTTTATTTGGTTTCCTCCAACAAGTCAAAAAGAAACAAGATAAAGGGAATGATTTTGCAGGACACTCCTCCGATTCATTTTTAAATCTCCCTTACATGTGTGTGTCAGAGCAAAGTTGCCAGAAGTGCACTGAACTAAGCTACACAAGAATAAAGTCTCCCCATTGTATTTTCAGTTTTTTAAACATAATTATGCTCAAGAATTTTGTAAGAAATCAGCCTTGTCATTAGACTTCATGGGAGCCTCAGCCTCTATTGCTATTGTGAAATTGCCTCTTATCAGACTGGCTATGGAAATAATAATGCCAATCTTGTTCTAAGCATTTGTGTTCCTGCTGATGGCTTATTTTTGCATTCCTAATATAATTATTTGACATTTACATAAAACAAGGGCTTAATTTCATAGACTACTGTCTTTGCTTATTTAAGTGAAATTATTTTTAAGCTCCTCAAGCAGAAATTAAATTTGCTTATAGAACTGTCAAACAGGGGAAAATGGGCATTTTTAGATTTTTTTTTCCAATACAGCAATAGGCAAAATCTCTGTTGTAAAATAACAGAAATCTGTTGGAGACAGACACAAGCAGCAAATGCAAATACAAAGTGTGTCATTAGGATGCCTTCACTGACAGTCTTATTAATGGACTGCTGATCTCTCCCAGGAAAATAAATACGTCGGAATTGTTCGTGCAGGAACATTTCCTCTTCCTGGGCTGGCTGCTTCCCAGAGCCTGTTCAAGGCTCTCCCCTCTCTCTGCAGGGCAATGACCAGACCATTTAATTGCCATTAAATTTGCTTACTACTCATAAGGCTTCATTCTGGGATTTTTTTTTGATTCCCAGCATGGTAGATCCTAAATATACTCTGATTTAGCAACACTGTCATAGATAAACACCAGCTTTGACCAATTTTTAATTCACTATTTCAGACCTTCATGCTGGTATGGTACATGCAGCTAACTTTGTGCTCTAAGCCCAGGTAATTTTTAGCAGTTTCCTGCTGTCATCATGACAAAGTTATTTATTTGAATCATCTGCCAGCCACTGTCTTAGGAATCTTCCAAGGCAGGATTGGTCTGGCTGGATGGAGCATTGCTACTTCTGCATTTTCACTCGAGCTGGGCATGAAGATCCTCAGGCTCAGATTGGCTGATCTTTTCAAGAGTGATCAGATTTAAAATGTATGTGGATAATTTTAAATGTTTTTGATCTGAGTGCTCAAAAATATGAACTTAACCCTTTCATGTCTAACAGAAGTAGGAGGAGAAACTGAAAAACATTAGCCAGTGGGGAAAGTGACTCTTTTCTACGTGTACTTGACAGGCAAAAGACCAGTTTGGGGGAGGTTTTTTGATGGGTTTTTGGTGGGATTTTTCATTTGCTTGGGTTTTTATTTAGAAGAAAGGCATTTTCTGTCTGTTCTTGTTCGTAGATGAGTGTCTGGCCAGTGCTTGTTCAGAACAAATTCATGCTATTGGTGACAAACAGTATTGTATTCAGAGACCTGTGCAAAGTGAGATGTTTTGTGTGGTGCTGTTTCCCTCCTTTACTTTGCCATTGCTGACAGACTCCTTCTGAAGGAGTTTCTAGTTTCCTGCAGCCTTAATTTTCAGGGAGTTAAACTGGCCAGCCAGACAAAAGAACAGCTGCCTTGAGTGGCTCTCCCTCAGACATTTGCCTAAACTTCTGCACTGCCTTTATTTTCTGGTTCCCAAAACGCTTGGACAATGCCCAGAGCTTTTATTTAAACCCTGTTTAAACCCCAATAACCCCGCTGTGTTCTGGTTGTGGTGAGGGACACACGTGGTGCAGGTAGCTCAGGTGGGAGCCCAGAGAGCCAGGAGGGTGTGACCTGTGACCCTTGGCATGACAAGGGCTCAGGGGACCTCTGCCACTTTGGTCTTCTCATCTGCTACCCTTAAATCTGTCTACACTTAAATAGTCCATATCTTCTGCACATTTTTCCTGTTGTGTGATTTCTTACCTCTATGTGATCAAATTAATTTTTGCTTCTTTGTTCAACTTTTTTTCTTGCCGGTCTCTGTACTGATGAATTGTGCCACGTGGATTTTTAAGAGAAGATAATATTAGAAAGAACTTTGATGTCTTTGAGAGATCCCTCTGAAATACCAGGCTTAGGGTGTGCAGAAGAAATACACTCATGGCAAGGGCAAGACTCAGAGCTATTGAACCTGTGAATTGATTCTTAAATTTTCTTTCTACGCTGCCATCCATCCAAGTTTACCTTGCAGAATGGAAAGGAGCAGGAATATTCAGGTGACAACAGGCTAGAGGAAGCAGGTCCACTGGCAAAATGATTCCCTGAGAATGAACCTTTGTAGTCTGTGGATGTAAAAGGTGAATGTTGTCACTGACTCTGGACTTTAAACACTGAACTAATGAGATTGCTCATTAGTTTGTGGTGTAGCTGAGACTTACACGAGCTTAAAGTTGTAGCAAGGTTGGGAGGTTTATTTTAAATTTAAATGCTTGAGAGAACAGGGGTGAATGTAGTCTTGCTTTGCAAGTCAGGGTTGATGGTACTGCTCATGTGTTTAAGCTCTCTGGAGCTATATCCTGAACAGGAAAGGAATCTGGGGGCATATGCAAGTATTTTTTGACAGCCTGAATTGCAGTGCAGTAAGAATGAATGATTAAATTACAGACGTCTCTTTTGGTGCATCTTTTCTGTGTGTACAAAGGCTCATCACATCTTTGGTTCTTTGCTACTTGCCTGAAATGAATTTCCTACCATTCAGTAAAATCTAGTGAAGTCAGGATCCTGACAGTCAGATGTGATCCCATTCTCCTGAACCCCCAAATGCATTTTTTCGTTGTGCAGATTACAATTACAGCTGTAACTCTGCTCCCATTGACATGCTCGTGTTGCTGGCATTAACTGGTTGGCAGTTTTGCTGGGCAGTGGAGCAGAGCAGTACTCTGGCTGGGCTTAACCTCCTCAGCATTCTGCCAGTTTCTTGCATGGGTTTTGCAGCACTTACCACGTTCTGTGTTGTCAATGCTAGTCAGAGGAAAAGAAAATCAAATAGCCATGACTTATTTATTAGAACATTTTTGCTACAGATTCTGAATGGGGCTCAGAATCGCTGATCATTCAAGCGATCAGATTGCCAGACATGGATAAAGCATGTAATAATTAAACTCTCTCCTCTTTCTGCCTCCAGCTCCATGGATTTCTATTTCCATTTTCTAATGGCTGGAACAACCACCTTGCAGACACTTTCCTAGCACACTCACTATGTCAGCCATTAATACTAAGGAAATGCCCTGTACTTCCAGCATTGCTGGCTAATTGATATAACAGCGGCACTAATAAATGGAGAACTGGTGTAGTTTGAAACTAAAGCAAAGGCTTATCTCAGAGAAGCTGGTTTAATGTAGCCTAGAAAGAAACTTATTAGCAACATAATTTGACTGCACAACATTCCTCTGATTTGAATATGAATATCCTGATATTTGCATACTCATCCCTCCTAAACTGAAGCTGAGATGTGCTTGAGATACAGGATTCTAGTGAATTCTTTGGAAACAAAATATACTGCAATGCCTTCATTATTAGCAATGCTTATCTGAAATTCTCTTTTTAAAAAGTGAGGTCATCTTTTTCCCCAGAATATGTGTATTACATAGTAGAGCTTCCTTGAATGATACCACCGATTTCTAGAAGTGAAGACTTCTAAATATATAACACTTGGCAGGCTCAGATTTGTGACAAACACATCAATAAATAACGGAAAGTGTGGCTCATTATCTTTAAAGACAGTGAAATGATGATCCCTTTAAAGTCCCTGAGCTGTCTTTCACCTGATGTTATTCAGTGGATGTTGCTGAGTGGACTACTCAAGGTTTATATTTTCCTTGAAGTTGTTGATATGAGCATTTGCAGCACTGGATTCTTCTCCCTCCTGGATGGGATCTTGGGAAGGAATTGTTCCCTGGCAGGGTGGGCAGGCCCTGGCACAGGGTGCCCAGAGAAGCTGTGGCTGCCCCTGGATCCCTGGCAGTGTCCAAGGCCAGCTTGGACATTGGGGCTTGGAGCAGCCTGGGACAGTGCAAGGTGTCCCTGCCAGGGCTGGGGTGGAACAAGGTTATTTTAAGGTCCTTCCAACCCAAAGCACTCTGGGATCCTGAGATCCTCACACTCTGCACATCACACTCCCAGCCACAAACAGAGCAGTTGGCTGGGGAATACAAATCCAGCGCCTGGGAGAGGATATTTCTCGTAGCCTGGAGCCATGCTTTTAGCCAAGTTTTAAACCTCTGAATGAAGGGTTTTAATGGGATTTCTGTTGTCCTTATTCTGCAGTCACGGAGCTCTTATTTTCGTTGGGATTGAGTGCTCGATGCAATGGCTCTTGGCACTCAGCCCCAGGTGCCAAGCAGGCAGCACTGCCCGGGCAGCCTCAGTCCCCTGCCCAAGGTCTGGGCACAGCACCAGAGCTGCCACAGCCAGCAGAAATTCTCGTGGATCATTATTCAAAGCAAGAGGTGAAAATCTAGACAAGATCTTGAAATGGAAATGGCGATTTGATCACAATAAATACCCAGGCCCAGAGCAGAGGAGGCTCAAGGACAAAGCTGAGGGCTCTGTCTGACACAGGTAATTACCCACACCAACAGCATTCTTTGGAAATGAAGAAGTATGAGGCAATTTTGTCACCTAATGGGAAAGGGCATAAAGCCAGAAAGGCTCTATATGGTTTACCGAGAGTATAAATACAGTAATTGAATCATCACCCAGCACACGCACTGCTAAAGTTACCTGTGTTGTGTATTCCTTTAAAAAATGCAAGGACACTAATTAAAAAGGAAGAGAAACATATTTCTTCAGAACAAGCCTTCAGCTACAATGTGCTTTTTAATGCTATGGATACCTTTGCTTTTATTATACTTTCATTTATTTAATTTTATTTAGCCTTTTATGGTAAAAATAACTATAGGCGTTATTAGCAATAATTCTAACATTTTAGGGAGTTACTTTGGTACATCATATAATTATCTCTAACTTAGGGCTGAGTAAATTTCAGTAAGTTTGAGAAAGAGATGGAAATAAGCCTTTATGGAGGTTTAAACAAGAGAAGCTCAGGAATATTAAACCTTTTCTGCTTGACCCTTTTTGCTCTGGTTTAGTGGAACTCAAACTATATAATCCATCATTTTAACAGTGAAACACAGAATATACTAAGGTAGTTTTTATCCATTTGCCCATCACCACAGGGTCACACAGAGCTGCTCAGATCCTCGTGGGTCGCTGAGGGTTTGCCATTGGGCATGGAGGGCTGGTGCCTCTGCTCTGAAAGGGATTCAAACACAGCTCACATTTTCCCATCAGTGTGTCACACAGCTGTGAGTAAAGCATCTGAGTAGTTCAGTGAAAATCCAGAAAAACGGTCAAAGAAGGTAGTAAGCATCATTATGGCAAGGAAAAGGAGAGAGATTTGCATGAACAGTCTAAATTATATTTCTGTTTTCCAGGCATTGTAAATCCAGGCTAGACATCCGAGTTCTAGATTGGCAAATATTCATTTCACAAAGACATACTGGAGTTGGAACAGTGTTCAAAGCTTAAAACACAAAATGTTGGGGTATTAGGTGGTGTTTTAGAAGGAAATAAGGTTTTCTGGGGCACAAAACAGAAAAGGATTCAAGAAAGGAATACAAGCAGAGCTATAAATTTAATTTAATTAATTAATGAAAAAACAGTTTTTTTAGTTACTTTGAGGAAATCTGGAGGCTGGTTAAACCGCCCAAATAGATATATAGACACTATACAGATAGATATATATTATATCAGCAAGTAAGTACATCTTTACTCTGACTAGCTACCAACTGGCCATCTGCACTTTGAACATTTGAATTAGGAGTTCTAAGGAAAATAAGATTCCTCTTAGAAATCCTGTGTGGAATCCCCCTCATTTGATAAGCTGAGTTCATCAGTTCTGAGCAGAATGCAACAATGTGAAATCTCCACTGTTTTTTCTGCACGAGAGCAGGTCAGAGTTGAGGTTTGTAAGTGAATATCATTTTAGACAATCTTCTTTAAGCACAATTCTGTCTAGAACAAAGATTCTGAGCAGTATGCAATGAGTTTTCTAGCAAAGGTGCTGAGTAGCAAAGAATGGAACTATTTCTGTCTGAAAAACAAAGGAGGTGATTTTTTAAATGTGCTGGGGAGGTATTTTTTGCATATTGCTGAAGGTATGCAAGTAAGAAGGTTTGGTTCTGAACTCCTAGAACCTGATTCAGATCCAGCAGTATTTTATCTGTGAAGAAAACATAGGAGTAATTAAACTGCACTGTTAAGAAAATCAGTCTCAGAAAGGAATATGAGCTCTAAAAGTAATGACATTTAAATGCTTCTATAATAAATTCTGCTTTAATAACAATTTTTATTAAAGCATTTTTATGTTTTGTCTATGAGTAAGGGAGGGATTTCATTTGAGCTATAAATTATTTTACTTCAATCATGAAATCATTTCACATAAAAACCCCCAAATATTACAGACTTGTCCTCAATCAGTCTGCTTATTGTTATTATTATTGCTGCTAGTCATTAGAAAATTTCATAGCTAATTATAATTGACAATAAGACCTTGCATATCTAAGTCAATATTTTTATAAGATTTTAATATGCATGAGGTATTAGCATATTAATAATATAATTGCTCTAAAGTGTGGGCCAGATTCCTGACTGTTTTATGGCTGTACAACTCCCTTGGTTAAGCTGGAATTGAGAAACACAGCAGCAAATCATGTCCTGGTGCATTTGTTGTGTCTTAAAAGTTTTTCTTCCATCAATTTCTTTTCCTGCCTGATCACTGCCTTGTTTTTAAAGCAAATTCTTTTCTGTCATTCAAGGACACCATGTTATTTTCTGGATTTTTTTTTTTTTCTTTCTTGTTGTTATATTTAGGAATTAAAACCTGTTACTTCCTCACAACCATTTAAGACATTAAACTGCCTCAGCAAATCTGGAATCCTAATTAGGCTGGTGGTGCTGTGATCCCCAAGAAGTACAGATCCAGTGGCATTTCATCACTCTGCTATTGTTCTAGAGTGTACCATGAAAGTGTCAGAAAGATGATTCTGAGGCTCTTTGTTTTCCTAACTGTTTTTGTCCTTCCGACTGGTGCTTGCCCCAAGGAAATGGAAAACCTTTGTTCAAAATCTTTTAGTAGGCTCTGACTTCTGCTGAAATGATGCATCTGTAGAGCAGTGCTTCCTATTTGTAGATGCTTCCAGAGATCACAAATTTTGCTTTTCTATTGCTTAGTCTTGAAGTTAGGTATTATTTTTCCATTTGTTTTTTGTTTAATGTCAGTTTATTTACTTGATTTGCATTGACTTTCTGCTAAAAAAGTCAACTCTAAAACTTCAAACATTTCTAGCTTGCCATTTTTGTAGTAGTTAATAAGGGCACTGCTAGTAAGTACTAAACCTCTAGCTGTATTTTTATTTTTTTGCGGTCATAATGATTCCCCACTTCAATACCTAACACGGGTAATTTACTGAGTGTGACATAACTGCACACTTCCTCCTGACTTGTGTCCTCGTCAGAGACAAGTGAGGCTCAGTATCACAGAGCTTTATCACAAATACGGGTTTGCTTCTGCCAGAAGTTGTTTCAGTTTGGTCTCTGGATAGATGTGTGGGTGGAAGGATGTTGGCAGTATTGTGTTTCTTTTTATTGTTTTCTCTTAAGGATTTACTTAGGATCAGTGAATAAACTGGAATTGCTTCATTGTCATAAACCTGATGTGACTTTTGCAGCTTCCAATATAACCCTCTCAAGCAGCTCTACTAATACGTTACTTTGAATTATGTGTTTGTTTACTCATATTGATGTGTCACATATATCTTGATTATGTGTCACTCTGAATATAAAACTCACTGTGGTCACAATTAGAGATGTAGAGCAGCCTCTAAAAACATGCTGTTTGCATCCAGAGCTTCTGTCAAGAGACAAGGACCCCTAATTTTTACTCAAATATTGCAAAGATGCTCCAATTTCTGATCAGGATGCCCATTCCAACTCTTTCAAGCATCATCCCATCCCTTTGCTCCCCATGCTTGCATATCCCCATTTCTCTCTCTTGGTGTATATCCCATGCATTCACAGAATCCCAGGATCATTGGGGTTGGAAAATCCCTGCCAGCCCATGGAGTGCCAGCTGTGCCCAATGCCACCTTGTCCCCAGCCCAGAGCCCTGAGTGCCACAGCCAGGCCTTCCTGGGACACCTGCAGGGATGGGGACTGCAACCCTCCCTGGGCAGCTCCTGCCAAGGCTGAGCACCCTTTCCATGGAGAAATTCCTGCTGCTGGCCAAGCTGAGCCTCCGCTGACAGTGCCTTCAATCCCATCATCCATGAGCCCATGACACAGACTGGGCCCAGCACTGAGCCTGGGGACGCCAGCAGTGCCTGTCCCCAGCTGGATGTGGCACCATTCACAAACAAATGGGTTTCTGAGTCAGACCATCAGTCAGTTCTAATCCAGGGAACAGTGAACCTCCCCAAGCTGTGGGCTGCAGATTCTCCAGGAGAATGCCAGGGGAGAGAGACAGTGTCACAGGCTTTGCCAGGTGACAGTGTCCAGGGAAACACATCCACAGCCTCCAAATCCCTCTGGGATGCAATCTGCGTGTCCCATGTAAGGAGCACTCGTGTCCTCCAGCACATGGAGCATCTCCTGGCTTTTCTGGCGTTTGCTCCTTGGAGTCCATGCAGGGGAATAGGAAGTGGTGACAACAAGGTGCAGTTTTCAAAACATACATATTGGGATTAAAGACAAACTGCCGTTCAGAGGGATTTGGAATAACCAGAAAGCCTTGAGTTTCTGGGTTGTTGGATTTTTGGAAGTGGCATGAGGGGTGGGGGTTGTCTTTGTTCCCCATTTCCCTCCAGCTCTAAGGTGGATGTGAATTAGTTCAGCATCCTCTGCTCTCTCCAGGGCAAACTTAGAGCTCTCTGCCTGTGGCCCATGCTGTCACTGTAGCAGAGGATAACTTCTCTTATCATGCACAGCTAAATCTAAAGAGAACAGGGTCTTTCCATTTTCCCTTATAAACAGGGTTGTGGTAGAAGAGGCCCTTTTCACACTTGTGAGCTACATTTGAGGGAATGTTTTGCTTTTCTGATCCGGTCCCTCCTTTCCAAGCCCTTTTGATCTGTCTGTCCACTCAGACAAGACAATGTCATGCAAATACACCAAGCAAAATAAGATACTTCTGCCGAAAATTACAAACCTTTCGCGGTTTTGCAAATGGATCTTACAATTCAGAGAGTATCAGAGGTAATTACAGAGTAACTATTTGTGAGGCTGCTGAATAACTGCACAGCTTCATGGCATGAAAAATAGCCGAGAGGTCACATTTGAATGTCAAATTACAGCCTGACCTCGGATAAGCAAAATGAGGGCTAACTGATTCTATCAGTATGTATTGTACCTGTATGAAAGGAATAGACTCTCTTTTTTAAATTTGGTTTTATTATCAGGTTTTACAAATCAGTGTTGATCCTTTGAAATTAACGAAGTACCCAGTTGAAATCCCTGGTTTAATTTAAAGTGTATTTATATTTGATATCTTAAATGATTTCAAATATAGGAAATAATGCATTAGTGCTTACAGTGGCAAGCAGAGAACTGAATGGGCTAGGTGGAATATCACTGATAAAAAACGAGATGCATTTGGTCTTTTTGCAGGCATGTCTCCTCTTTCTATAAATTTTAGGTAATTGATTCAGAATCTGATTGATTCTGGGTTATGTGAAACAATTTTAATGTCTTACATGCACTAATGTGCAAATCAAAGAAAACCTCACCAAAAGAGAGTGAAAACAGGACCTGAAGAATATGGTTTATTTAATTAGCATTTTCTGTCATGGTGTGTGCATTTATCAAAGAAATTTTACTATTTATTTTTTGTTTTGCTATTGTCAGCAGCCTGAAAGTAGAATCAGTCCTTTAGTCGCAAGTGATGAAGTGATAAAATGTATGACCTCACATATTGATTAAAGGTAGGTGAGTGTGTCCCTCCTGAGTCACCTTCTTACAGATGGAGTTGCTGAACTTTGGCAACCTCTTAACTCCAAATTCCGCTTTGAAGAGGTGGATGATATTGAGCCACTCCTTCGTTCAACTTGTGACAGTCTCTCTGTGAGGAAATAGAAACCGAATGTGACAAAGCTTTGCTCTTGCCACATTCACCCTTCTGGAGCTCACAACAAAATAAACCCAGCGAGCTGCTGAAAGGAGCCGAAACTTCTCAACTCCGTTATTATTTTTCTCCCAAAGAATGACTTAGGGAACAAACCTGAGAAATATGTTCCACATCTTTTCCTTCCGGCGCCCCTCCCACACACACGAACACACAGAGACTCGCCACAATCTGTGCTCCATGTGCTGAAAGAAATACTAATGGAATAATAATTAGGAGGCACTGTTTGTTTCTTGCCTTAGCAACTTGTACATGAACCTTCCTGCTTTGCACTGGTATGTTTACGTTGCTGTTGAGACAATCCACAGCTTCTCAGCCTTCAAAAATTCAATGATTTCAATGGGAATTGAAATCTTCAGGGTGAACAATTCTGTCTGGGTTTTCAGTTTGGTTGTTTGAATTTTGTCCTAGCGCAGAAATAGCTTGTGTTCTGGTATTTTTAACAGAAATGCTGGCAATTACTGCTGTGTTCCTGACAATTTTGGAGTGGGTTTCAGGCACTCAGCCTCTCTTGAATCAGATCATTACCCAACGCTGCAGACAAATGAGCTCAGTATTTGCTGCACTGATTTCTAGAGTTAAGCTGCAACATAAATAAAACCTCCGTTTCACGATAGCATCTGTGTACCTAAGGATTCTTTAAGTCAGATTTGTCAGTTTTATATGACAGAAAGATTGTTATAAGCTGTGGCACTCTAGAGGTAAAGAATTGCCTAAAGAACGCAACAACATAAACTCTAACAGGAGAAATAAACTTGTCCTGCGTGTGGATTATCTTAATAAAGTCATCAAATAAAACTTTGATAAAGTCATGGGGACTGGATCTGTTAAAAATACAACTTAATAAGGTTGAAATACAAGGGATGTAAACCAAGCACTCTTGTTTTTATTAAGTCAGTGATTCAGATTTTGTTTTGATTTCTTTGTTAGAACTAGAACTTCCTCTACTTCTAATTTAAAATACTATTATCATTGAAATTTCACTGAATCAGAGAAGCATGAAATAGCCATTTCCAAACCATGTGGTGATTAATAATAATAATAAAAATAATAATAATAAAAGATGGGTTATTTTCTACGAATCTACTTTCTATTCAGGTACTTTATTGTCGTTAAAATGCAAGACAGCTAATAACTTTTAAACGAGAACTGTGAAGTGATTTTAGATTATTTAATTACCTAAAGGAAAACTGGACTAAACTGCATTTCTTTGGGTTAAATAAATTTTAAACTTCATTTTGAGCCCCAGTAAATTCTCTTTATCTCCAAGACCATTGTATCAGTCAAGGGAAGACAGGGAAGTGTTTTAAGCACATTTATGAAGTTTTAAGTGTTTATGGGAGTTGAAAAGCTGCGTTATGTTTTGTTAGTTACGGAACAAGACCAGAAATTGTATTTATAAGCCCTAGTTATTCCTGGTAGGACTTGCTGTGTGCAGTAATAATGTTAACAATACTCAGTGCTTTGTAATACGAATTTCCTGCAATACAGAAACATCTCCTTCCTTTCCAGGAAGGAAGAAGAGTGTTGATCACAATAAAAAGTGCTAAAACATGGGGTTATAGCCTCCAAAAATTCCGGTTTGGAGAACTAAGTGGCTTGATAATGTTTATTTGTTTGTTTGTTTTAATTTGACTTTGGTTATCTGATCTGCCTCGTCATTTTAGTATCAAACTCTGCAGCCTTCTTAAACCCTGAGTAGGTTTCAATAGGTTACTCAGAGGAGTACCAGCAAGTTGAGTGTTTTAAGCATTTAATGTTCCAGCAGAATATTGAGAACTGGGGAGAAGAGCAGAAGAGCTTTTTAGGTGCTTATCGTCCTTGTAAACCTTTCAATATGCATTTCTAAAGTCAGGTGGATTTTCTATGATTTTTGGAAGTTTATTTATCAAGCCAAACTAAGTTCCATTAATTTTTTTTACACTGAATTTTATAAAAAAATTTTATATTTTTAAACTTTTTTCCTTTTTTTTAACATTTACATTTTGCATCCTTTTCTTGGATCTGTCCAGATGTTCCTTCCTGTGTGTTTCCTGTGCTCATCTGGATCTCACTGCTGGAGCTCAGAGGTGTTCTGTGCTCATCTAGACACAGAGTGGTGTCCCCAGACGACCAACTAAGTCCTTCTGTGTAGCCCCACCTTGAAAAGACTTTTATTTAACTAGACTAGCGGAAATTTTCTCAACAGCTTTCAGTGTTGCACCTCAGAGTGTTAAATTTTCTGAGGCAGCTGATGCTCCTCAAGTGATACCCCTAATGATACTTTTGTATTGCAAGACTCAAGGTAGGTCTTTTTAAACTGTGCATCACAATAAATACAGGTGATAAAGCTTTTACAAATCCAGTTAGTTCCTTAGAGAGTCTCTAAATCTGCACTTTTTTATTATTTTGTATAAAATTACTGATTGATATTTAAGCAATCAGTCTTGCTGTCTACCTAGTAGATGCAAGAAAGCTCAGTCTCCCTTAATTCTACTGACTGAGGGGTTTATTGGGAAAAAACCCAAACCAAACAAAAAAACTACAGAGTAATTAAAACTCAGTTTTGTCTCTGGTTTAGAAAGCACTGACTGTCCATTCATACAAATGAGGAAAATTCTGAATGTTGAATACTAATCAGTGCGACACCCAGAGGCCTGAAGGGCAGTGACCATGCAGTTGTGGCAGTTTGTGATCAGACTGGATCCACTTCAGTCCCTTCCTACGCCCAGTTCATGGATTTGAGGCATTGCCAACAGAGCTGGGTTAAACTTGGACATCCTCTGTGCATGTTTTACCAGCAAGAAGAATGATTCAGACCAGCCCAGAAATACAAAGCCTTTTATAGCACTGGTATATTTGAGTTTGTGTCTTTTGAAATTGTTATTTTTATGCCATTGCAATGTCAGTAGAGCAACTGAAGTTTGCACATTAAGAAAAGTATTTCATGGCATAAGTGTTCACCTCACCTATTAGTCAGGTCATAAGATGCAAAATGGACATAAATATTGCTCATACAATATTTTTGTGGGTGTTTCTTTTCCTTCCCTAATATGTTTCTTTTCATATTAAAACTTTTGGCTCCGTAAGATGGAAAATATTTAAATTCTGATGTGTGGCGACCTTCCATGTCCTATACAGGAGGAATTTTAATGTTTCAGACAACCCCAGGAATATAAAGCCTTTTATGGCACTGGTACATTTGAGTTTGTGTCTTTTGAAATTGTTATTTTTATGCCATTGCAATGTTAGTAGAGCAGTTGAAATTTGCACATTTAGAATTATGGATGGAGCCTCACAAATTCAGAATTATTTAGAATTATGGGTGGAGCCTCCTTTTACTGGGAGTAGGAAGGGATCCACTTCAGTCCCTTCCTACTCCCAGTTCAGGGGTTTGGGGCATTGCCAACAGAGCTGGATTTCAACTTGGACATCCTCAGTGGTGTTTTACCACCGCAAAGTCTGCAGACGTGAAACGTATGGAAACGAACAGATGGAACTATTTGATCCTGACAGCGTTTTCAACCTGGCTTTGTTGGTGAGGATTCATTAATGTGTTTGAATAGGTGTGCTCAGGGTGAAGGAGAACACTTAGCAAAACGTGAAATTCCACTGGAAAATTTGGAATGACAAAATAACACAGTGTATTCAGGGTGATGGGCAGTACAGGCTACAGATACATTTTCCTCTCCATATCTCTCTCTCTTTCTCAACAACAAATTTTACCACAGTCACAGGGACCCTAAAAGGCAGTGGATATCCCCTTGTTTGGAGATTTTCAAACCAGCTGGGTCTCTCTTGTGTTTAGTAAATTAATTTTTTAAATGAATTCTCATCAAGTTTCTAATTATAATATCTTTAAATTTAATGTTTGTATTTCTGATGAAAGACAAACATTTTGGGGGCAGTCACAAGGGACATGAATAATTTCTTTAGAAGCTTATCTAATTAATTACATTTCTCTGTAATGTCTTTAAAATTTGAACTGCCATCATTTCATTAATTTAGATAAAAGTAAATCTTTAGTGTTTAAATATGACACTAGTGCTGAGAATTCTGATAAGCTTGAGATTCATTGTCTGTATTTTTACCAAATGGTGATTTAAAAAATGTCTTTAAAATGTTTGGGATGCATGATTTGCATATTAGGTTTTACTTGGTTTCAAATAAAATTATTTCATGGCATAAGTGCCTCACCTATTAGTCAGTAAGGTCATAAGATGCAAAATAGACATAAATATTGCTCATACAATATTTTGGTGGGTGTTTCTTCTCCAGTATGTTTCTTTCCATATTAAAACTTTTGGCTCCGTAAGATGGAAAATACTTAAATTCTGATGTGTGGTGACCTTCCATATCCTATAGAGGAGGAATTTTAATGTTTCAGACAACCCCAGGAATAAAAATCCTTCTATAGCACTGGTATATTTGAGTTTGTGTATTTCGAAATTGTTTTTTATGCCATTTCAACATCAGTAGAGCAATTGAAATTTGCACATTTAGAATTACAGGTGGAGCCTCACAAAAGATGGATGTCTTTAGCACACCAGGAGAAAACAGGGCTGGAAGGTGGAGGGTTGGATTTGGTCACAACACGAATAACCTTGATGGGAACCACAAAAGCCACGGTGGAGATGGTGATTCTACTGTTAGCATCTCTGTCACTTGTAGAGCTGCAATCAGCTGCTCCCTGAGCACTGCTGGGCACTGAACGTCTTGTACTTTGTAGTCATTTGTACTGAGCAGTGCGCTGAATGTTGAGATTCGTCATTGCTGATGATACAGACAAGGTGGAATACCATGACTGGAAAATAATATTCACGGAGAGGTGGACTTTGAAGCTAGGGTTGAGTTACCTGTGGAGGTGTGCATGTGCTGTGGAACAGTTTATCAGACTCTCCAAATCAGCTTGTGACCTCAGTTTAAACTGAATTCACAGGTTTGCTCTGTGGGGAAAAATAATGTAAAATATTTATAAGTAGTCTCTTAGCAAATTAACTGTGTTGGATTGAGGGAGAGACACAGGCAGCTGACTCTGAAAGCTATTCAAAGTAGAGGCAAAGTGTTGGTTTAGCTTTTTTTGCCTCACAGCTCATTCTACTCTTCACAGTGATAAGCAATTTTATGCGAAACAGCTCTATATTATAAATAATGAGTTGTTACTTCAGTGAAGAAAGAAGTGCACAAGTCATGGTTTTGGTCAGTGGTAGATGATCAAAGTGCTTTAATAGTCCAAATTCCTGGCTGGTTTTGGCCCTGTCAGTCTCTCATCCATCTTTCTCCCAGTGTGGGTCAGCACATTAACCGTGTATGCAATGAAGAAACAATAGATGTGCAGTCAGAACAATTAATGGAGTAAAATGTGCTGTTCTCTGCCAAAGATAAACAAAGAAATAAATCTCTGCTGTTTGCAGCCTTCCCTTTTCCATGTATAATGGACTTTATCAATAAAACAATACAAACTTCATCAAAGAAAAATCTTACCAATTTAGCCCAGGAAAGGTCTTCATTGAGCTAATCTCCAACAAATGCTGTTTGCAATAGGGATCTATTTATTCTTCTCAGCCACAAAGCCCTGGCCATCCTTCTTTATCTCACACTCCAACTCCGCGATCCATTACTGATGAGGCAGCCCAGTTAAGCAAGGCCAGGAGACAGGATGGGCACGGTCACTGTGCAAGCACTGCTGTGTTTAATTCCCGTTAAATATGCTTCCCTTTGCTACTCTGATTTCTTTCCTCAGGGAACCACAGCCAGGTGTCCCGGGTGCCTGTTGCTATCAAAGTTCTCGATGTGAATGACAACGCTCCCGAGTTTGCGTCAGAGCACGAGGCCTTTCTCTGTGAGAATGGGAAGCCTGGACAAGTGAGTATCCCAGGTTTTATGTGGTGTGTGAGACTGGGCTGGAGTTTTTCCCTGTCACCTTATGTCGTTTTTATTCCCAAAATATGTAGCCATGTGTTCATGCTGACAGCATTAACTTAAGATAAACCCATTATCACTTTCTGTGGGGTGTCTCTCCATACATGAACAAACTTTTCCTCCTTAAAGTGTAGTTTTAAATTAAAGGTGGGTATTTTGGGACAATATCCTGAAAGAATCCTGAGTATCTTTAGGCTTCCCACATCACACTCTGTGCGGTGGAGGTCAGCATTTCATAAATTCATGTGTGTTAATAGGTGAGAGTATAGGTGAATTCCAGTTGAGTCATTGAGCTACATTGCAGCTGCTCCCAGGTATAATTTAGAGGAAACAGTTAAAAGAATAAACCCATTTCCCCTTGTCCTTATCTCAGTTATAATCTCTATTCAGTTCTTACTTTTCTATGACAGTTGGGAAAAAAATAAGACAGCAAACCAGAACTTGATGGAAAGTGAAAGTAAATTGCAATTGTGTTTAAAGCAGCTAAAGAGGGTATTGGAGAATGGAAGTTCAAGTTTTCATTATATTTAAAAAAAAAAAAAGTTATTTCCTGCTTGATTTAATGAAAAAAAGGTTGGCAAAGGAATTTACACAACACTTCCCAAGGTGAGGTAGACAGCGACATGCGGAAGCAGGATTTAAACTGTTTACTCTCAAAGAAAATGAAGCAGATTTGTTGAAAGGTATTCACTTTGAAGGACAAATGTGCAGAAATAGGGAAGAATATCTCATATGCCACATAAATGACAAGGTGAAGATTCAAGAATATGCACAGACACTTAGAAAGTAATGCAGTGTAAATGAGATGTAACTTTTGTCCAGCAAGAGAAACACTGGGTGTTAAAACAATTTGATGTTTTTAAACTTTGCAATTTATTTCTAGATTGTGACATTTTATTTGAATAAACAGCAGCTGACAGCATGACATGGCTTGTTAATCCAACTGTTCCTGTGTCTCATGTGGGTGTTAGGCATTAAATTCACTGTTCTCCAAAGAAGGTTACCTGACAATAGAGTTAGAAGTTATTTTCTTTCTAGTCGTATTAAATGACAACCTATAGAGCAGTGTATGACAACCCAGCTCTGCCAGGATTGTATTGTTACAGAGGATGATTTGACTTCTAGCACCCCTTTTTGTTTAGTAAAACGGTGTCAGAAATGTGTCATTTAAGGAATGAGAATTCTCTCTATCCAGTGCAGAGGAGATGTGCCCTTCTGGGCAGACAGTCGTGTTACTGTTGGCATTTCAGTTCTTCTAGCTCAGAGTGGATTTCTGCTTAGCTCAGGGTGCATTTCAAAGCTGAGTAGTTACATTTTCCAGGACAGATTAAATCCTAGAGACTATGCCTTTATCCAGGACCCAGTGAGCCTCTCTCAAATCAGAAAGTTCTGTTGTACAGTGCTTTCTGACTGTATTTATCTAGGTATTCCTATCAAATTTCAGGTGGTTTAAGAGATGGTGGGAAATGTTCCCATTTCATTTTGGAATAAAACAATGAATGAGATGATTAAGAGTCAGCAGGTAAAAGAGGCTTTGTTTAAGCACTTAAACTTTCATTAAAACATTATATTCTTTATCTTACCATTACCTCTTGCACCCTTGATCTGATGGCAGATGTCACTCTTGAGCATGAATGCTTGTGTGAACTTTACAGATGGTTATTAAATATTTGGCTGCCAGCATGGATGAGGTGGCACTGATCCTGCAATTTATTCTGTGTTTAAACAAATAACATTACTGGAACAGTAACCAGTCCAGCATAATCACCAAGGTTAGCTTCTGAATTGAAGTTGTCATTCAAAAATTATCAGCTCCTGTAAAGATTTTAGCAACTCCAATACTTTAGTGTATTTTATTATGCTTATTTCTATATTCAAATTTTGGAAGAAATAACATTAATCAGTCAAGATGTAGAATTCAAGAAACAACATATATCTCAGCTATGAAATAGATGATATGAAAAAGATACCACTCCTTATCCAGTAGCAAAAGCCTAATTTGGATGGTTCTCCAAAGCTTAAGCTCAAATGTTACACGTGCAGGAAAAGTGCAGTTGTCTTAAGGTATTCCAGTCTATTGACATTAGCAGTTCAATTTCAATCTAAGTTTAAATCAAATTTGATTTACCATAAGGGAGATTACATTTGAACTGTTGGTAAAACCTTATGTGCAGCCACTAAATACATTGCACCATCTATTCCAGTTCACTTTCTAAGTGTTCTATTTTGCGTTCTGATGGAATTGCAGTAGCAAGTGCAGCTGCTGGTGATGTGACACAATGGATTAAAAGCTGTTGATGTACAACACTGCCAGATGCATTTTCCTTGCCTTCACCCACCTCTAAGAGTAGAGGTACCACAGCTGATAGGAGAGGAGAGGGAGGGAGAAGGAGATATGTTTTTCTATGCACTTATTGGTGTGCTCCTTGCCTATTTTTACACACAACAGAAAGTTGCCAGAAATGTTTTTTGTCAGTTTTAGGAAACAAACAAACGAAAAATTTGAATGTACTGTTAGAGTACCTCTAGGTTAGCCACAAAGCAGCTCTTGCCTTTTCCTATTACTCTTTTTCTTCTGCATAATTCCAATTACTAGAGCCAGAACATTCATGGTTTGCTGGTTATAGCTGTGCTCTTGGTTGTTCTCCAGCACAGTAAAATTATTTTCCTGTACTCCTAGAGCAGAACTTCTGTAATGTTGAGTAAGAAAAGTGCCTCAGTCCGTATTCCCCTGTCCATACTCAGACTTTTCCAGTGAAGTGCTGTTTGTTGGAAACAAAGCTACAAAATTTTCACTTGAGTAGTGCAGACAGCAATATATGAGAGCTGAAGCCAGCTTTAAACAGGAGCAATATAAAACTGAGTGCAGTGTTCCTCCAGCCTCTTGCAATTTGTCTCTATTTTATTCACTTCTCCTACTAGAATTGTTTTTCTTTCTAATGGGAGAAACCTTCAGGTGGATCTTTGTCTGTCTGAAGAGCCAAATGCAGGTTCTGGCAGTAAAGGGATGGCGCTAGCTGAAAAGGTAAAATTAAAATTGCTCTATGGTGAATCTACTCTGATAGTGTTGTGAGTCTGCAAAATAATGCAGAAACAACCACAAACAGCAATGGGGCTGCAAAAGCTGCTTCAGAGTTGGAAGATCAGCTTTATTAAAATTACCAAAGTGTTAACTAGTGATAAGGAATCATTCTAAGTGAGGTTAACAAGTTGCATCACAGGAAGACTTCTAATCAGTACCACGTACTAAAATTACACATAAATAGTTATGATACATTGATAATAACTTTGTTTTTCTGTTTATCCTTGTACATATTATTTCAGGCAGATGTAGCTTTGTGGAAATGCAATACAAACCTACAAATTAGAATGCCAAGTTGTCCTAGGGGACCATTTAGCTAGTCATTACTATCCAGAGCTGCCTGCTAAACAAAATATGCTGATTTACTAAGATTCTGCTAAATGTATGTACAGAATAAAATGCACGCATGAAGTAATAATACAACATCACAGTTGAAATTTTACATGTAAGATCTGCAGAAAATTTCAAGACTGAACAGCTGGAGTGTTACTAACTTCCACTGGATACATAGTGAAAAAAAATCAGTTCTTGTTTTCTTTATGAAGAGTATTGACCAATTTTACTATAATGGAACACCTTTGGGGTGCATATTGTCCCCAGGAAAGAAAAGATACCTGTAGTGGGCAGGATATCTGTAGTGTCCTAGAGCTGAGCTGGCAGCAGGGCCAGGGCAGTGATTGTCCCCTGTGCTGACCATGCTGAGCCTCTCCAGGGCTGTGTCCATTCTGGCTCCTCATGGCCAGAGAGCCCTGGAGGGTCTGCAGTGTGTCCAGGGAAGGGAAAGGAGCTGGGAAGGGCTGGAGAATTCCTGAGGGAGCTGGGAAAGAGCTGAGCCTGGAGCAAAGGAGGCTCAGGGGAACCTTGTGGCTCTGCACAACTGCTGCCAGGAGGGGACAGCCGGGGGGTCAGGCTGTGCTCCAGGGAACAGGGACAGCAGGAGAGGGAACAGCCTCAGGCTGGCCAGGGGAGGCTCAGCTTGGCCAGCAGCAGGAATTTCTCCATGGAAAGGGTGCTCAGCCTTGGCAGGAGCTGCCCAGGGAGGTTTGCAGTCCCCATCCCTGCAGGTGTCCCAGGAAGGCCTGGCTGTGGCACTCAGGGCTCTGGGCTGGGGACAAGGTGGCATTGGGCACAGCTGGCACTCCATGGGCTGGCAGGGATTTTCCAACCCCAATGATCCTGGGATTCTGTGATTTTGTGATTCTCAGCCATGAAAATAACCACAAATTAAGAGCTGGAGAGCAGCAGTGTTCCATGGCATGACCACACAACACGGAGCTGTAAAATATGCCTATCAGCACACTAATAAAAACTTGGAAATGAGAATTACTGGACTTTTCTCACACCTACAGAGTAAAAGATACCACAGTTTTATATCACTGCATATATATTATGGTTTTTGTTGGTTTTTTTTTATTTTTTAAGAGCTTATTTTAATGCAAACGCACAAAGAAATAAGGTTGCTATGGGAACTCTGACTCTTAATTCTGTGATGTGTGCATGTAACACAACAAATGTAGTTCTGCACTAAGCCTGTCTTTTGCTTATAATTTTTGGTGCGTTTTCAGAGGAGGAAGGATTTTGTAAACAATGGGGGGAATGGATGGACAGAACTGAAATATGAGAAAGAACTGTATAGGACAAAGAAGATGTCTAGTTTTTACTAATTGAAAATTTCCAATCTGGATGATACTCTAAGCTTAGTTTGTAGAATTTCTGTGAGATGAAAATCCTTATTACTGCTGCTCTTGGCTCTTGAATTTCAGGTGTATTAATCGAAAACCTGGAGACAGTGAAGTGAATTTTTACATTCGACTCCCTTACATAACACTGGAAAGACTTAACATTTATGCACCAGCACAGATATAATATTGTAACAACCTGATAAACTGCACCTGTTATGTGCACTTGCCCGTCCAGATTTCACTGTGCCATTATCCTTTTTCCCTATTGCTTTCCCATTCTATCAGTGTTTGAAAAATCGAGCAGCCATAAAGTATATCTGTCTAAATATATCTGTCTTGTTCAGGATTCCAGGCCAAATTGCACTTGCCTGTGATGATGAATTATTGGTACCTCCAGCCCTGGAGGTGCTTCAGTGCCTTACAACTCTAAGACAAAGCTGGAAATATTTCCATCTGCAAATGTCTCCATCTCTGCACTAAGACAGACAGAAGCTGCTCAGATATTTTCCCACTGTGTGTATTTTTCCCACTTTAGGCTCCATTATTCAGCTATTAAATTTGAGACCTACTTCTTAAATTAAAAACTGAGTTAGGCCTTTTTTTTGTCCATCTCTTCTATTACATTCGTTTGTAATTCTATCAAGGTTTCCAACTTGGTAGATGCAGTTCTCAAAAAAAAAAATCTATTCATGTGGTGTTTAAACAATCTATTTTTAGTAGATTTTTTATAATAATAGTAATGATAAATCTGACCTAGTCAGAATATGATTTGGCAAGGAATTAACTGTCTCAAATTCCTTCCTAAGTCGGGTTGTCCTACTGCTCAAGTATTTTTTTACATCCATAACATGAAATATTTATGTTTTGTTGTTGAGCCTTGTGGTTATCTAGCAAGATTTTGTTCTTTCTTTGACTCTTGAAGAACAAAAATATGATTTTGTCTATTGTCATATATGTAACACCTACAGACTGATTGATAGTCCTTGTAGATAAAACAAAATAAAGTATTAGTTATTGACATTTTGTTAGGGAAACATGGAAATTTTAAAGTATAAGTCTATGAATTTGTACAGCTTCCTGCCTCCATTCTTCACTCTACACTTAAAAACTAAAATTTGTAGCGATTCCTAATTTGAATTTAATTGTCAAAAAATTATTGGTGCATTGCTTTAGGCATTGTGAATAAATACATAAGACAAATGTTATTGAATTCAATGGACATGGGAGAGGTCAATAATTCTAATTAAATTTCTTATAAACCTTGTCTAGAATGAGCTAACTAGCACTGAATGTCAGGTCTGAGGGTGGGATCTGAATCCATGGCTGGGTTTGTTTCTGTTTCTCTGGAAAATATTTGGGATCAAAAGTAAGTGCACCAAATACTTAAAAAATCCCAAACAAACAAACAAAAAAAGAATCACAAAGAAACCCAAACAATTAAAGAAAAAAAATCCAAAAATATCCCGAAACCTCCTGGTTATTTTAAAATAATGTTCTTTCCTTTCATATTCCTGAGCAACTTTCTATGATTTGGAGTTGATCGGCTGCAGTACTTTGAGTAATGTAGAAGGTAAAAATTGTACATGGAGTTAAATCCACTTCAGACACTACAGTTGGTCATATAAATCATATGAGGTGCTTCATACAAAGTTATTTGATTTTTCAAAGTTATCCAAACTATCCAAAACATTCTCCTCACCTTGTTATCCTGCTTTATTCTAGGAATCATTTGTTGATAATGATGTTTTAAAACAAACAAGCACATGTTCCTAGGACAGGAATAACTGAAGCTTTATTAGAATTAAGGGGAAAAAATTACAGACTTAGATATTTTCTCTTTTTTATTTCCCTTCAATTTAGTTAATTTATCATCTAAAATTTCGCATTGAAATTAATTTAAAAAAAAATTAAATGAAGTGAAATGTGTTGAGGGGTGGGGGAAGGAGAGAGGATTAAAGATATATGATCTATCCAAGTGCAATGAGAAGGATGACTGCATAAATGAAAGACTGCCATAGGCAATAGGAGTGTTTCTGAAGCCAAATTTTCCTTCTTTTTTTTTGTTGAATAATAATTTATTACTTGTCTGAATCAGCAGCAGTGACTGCTGTCCTCTCTTACCTGTCTCTCCTTATTCTCTGTCTCCCCATCCTGGAAGCTCTTTGCAAGGGGCAAATGCAGTTCCTCTTCCCAACATTTTCACTCTAAGGTCTACAAAACCTTGCAGAGTTATGAATTAGGCTTTTTTAATCTGGCATGGAGAGAAATTAAATACATTGTCCAATAAATGCAATGTTCTTTTCAGTACTATTTATCAGAAATGTGAAAACTTAACGAGCCCATTTTTGTTGCAGGTAATTCAGATTGTCAGTGCTGTTGACAAAGATGATCCTAAAAATGGGCATTATTTCCTGTACAGCCTTCTTCCTGAAATGGTCAACAATCCCAATTTCACCATCAAGAAAAATGAAGGTAAATGTAAAATATATAAAATGTGTTTCTCAACAACTTAGTTTCCAGTTGTTTTGTTGACTTCCAATTACTTTACCAGTGTGTCCTTCGGGCAATTAAAATGTAAATAATCTGCTCACTGGTACCTTCATTATATCTCTTAAGCTATTTCCAATAACTTTAAAGTAGATAAGAAGAAACTAAAAATGAATATGGAGTTTAGATCCAGAAGACAGCTCAGTGGCTTAAATAAAATGAAAAGATGGATTTACTGCCTGTATTATTTCTACTAATTTGAAATTCCAGAGATATGCTGTAAGATGAAAATCTGAAACTCTGTTGATAAATAAGTGTTGATTCCTACATTGACTGTTTATAGATGGGAACATAAAATTAAGTATCTACTAAACCTCCCAAAGCAGACACATGTTCAGCCTATTTGTTTTGTGTGCAAAGGTTGCAAAGCACTTTGGGGAGGAACCTTTGCTAGAAGGAGAAATCCCTTAGGTCAGCACAGCCCAGAAGGGCACTTTGACTCACTGTGATTTTGGAAGGGCAAAATGTCATTTTGCAGGGTTGTAATAGGGGACATCCATGTGTGATGGAAAAAAAAGGCCCATTTAATATTGTTGAGCAATAAATTTCTACTGATCCTTTTCTTTGGCACACAGATCTGTTTGAAGGTCAGGTGAGAGAAGGAGCTAGGACTGATCCCAAGAATGCTATAAATAGTGCTCCATGTATTTGTACCTACTTGAATATTCAGCAAAGTTGTTCTAGCTTGGCTTTTTTTAATACAGCACACCCTGCCAGGAATTCTAGTCAAATTCAACACCTTATTTGAGATTGTAGGAAAGAAAATCCCTATTTAGTCCATTACTAATAGGAAGATGTATGTGTGAGCTGTATTTGCAGGAGTGTAAAAGCAATACATGAAATGTCAATTAAAGAGAAAATGCTGTTTGCATTTTTTATTCTACCTGTTCCAGCCTAGAAGCATGATGGCACTGTTTTGCTAAGTGGCACTGCACCTAAATTCTTAAATCTGATTAAATATAGCCTGTGTTTTTCCTTTCTTTAGATATGTTTTTCTCTTCTAGCATTCACGAAGTGTGTCTCTGCTTATATCTCTATTTTCTTGTAGTAAATGAGTCTCTGTGTGTTTTCTGGAGAAGATAAAACAAACCTCTTCAAAACGCATTTCATAATCATCAGCAGTGTAACACAAATTGAATTAAGCATCCTAAATGTGAGGTGGTTTGCTTGGCACAGCATGACAAAGTAAAAAAGATCTTAGGATTTCTCTTCATGTTTAAATACTGAGCTCACGTCGCTAATTACCCTTGTCCTTCCAATCTGTTACCTATTTAAGCCCCACTCCTGCTCCTACTCACAGACAATGGCAAAATGAGTCCTGAGCTGAGTGGGAGTGAGGAAACTTTCTATGCAGCAAGGTTTAGAAAAATAACTCCGGGTTTTTTCCCTGCATTGCCTCTCGGTTTTATGCAGTTTTTAATGGGTTTGAATCAGTTAAATGTGAAAATCCTCTTAAAACAACCCCCTGAAATCTCTTGAAATTAAAAATCTTCTTGAGGAGACTTTTCTGATTTAATCCTTCAGTATCCAATAATAAAATTCCAACTATGCATGCCGTCCTTGTCTATCAAGTTTGCTCAGCCAGGGGTGCAGTGCATGGTTGATGTTAGAACATGATCTCCCACAGGAAGCAAATATTCCTGTCAGAGCCAAAATCAGAGTATAATTTGGGTTTTTATGTCCTTTAAGCATCACATATCTTCACTAAGTCTTTATTTGGTTATGCCACTTAAACAATGAACTTGACCGTGACTTTGCCTTGCATATATCTGCCAGACAAGCATGAGTGACTGTTCCTATTGAAAAACACCAGTATGCCTAAAAAACCTGAATTCACAAGTCAAATTTCTCCTATTTTTTTGTATTGCTGGTTGTCTGGGCTGTCCATAACCAAGTTGGGGTGGTGTGGGACTGTAAGGAAATCTGTGAGAAACCCTGCTCTCCTTTCTGGAGATCAGATCAATGCCCAACACAGTGAAGCTTGGATCAGAAAAACATTCCCTCACACTGGTGGCCAAATCGTTGACGTCTTCCTGACTGTGTCCTCAGCCCCAGCTTCCTCCCAGAGTCGTGGCCCTGCCAAATTAATTCTTCAAGGCAGCACAGCCGTGATGGCTGTTGAAGAAATGCTGTTCTCTGGCAGATACCGTGCAGGGACTGCATTTTCTCAGGAAGCCTGCTGAAGAAACCCAATTTTTACTTGCTAGAATTAGCACATTTCTTTTTTAAATCATTTTTCATAGCTTGCCTTTCCTCAAAGTTCTCTCTCGAGGGTGGAGGTGAACAAAAGCACCCCACCCTTCGAGCATTTGTGAAATGATATTGCCCTTTTGGGGTCTCTTGTGCTGCAGGTAACTTTGTGTCATCGAACCTGGTGGCTTTGGTGTGCAGAGTGCAATTTGGCATCTACCAGGAGAAAAAGCTGCAATCTTCTCTTTCTGTCCCTCATGCTAAAAAAACACATAAGATGCCTGTGATTTGGAATGTTCTCTTTCTGTGTGGAACATATGCATAACCATTAATCAGTTTAGTCTGTTGCACACAGGCTGATTCTGTTGTTCAAACCTTCCAGATCACCCTAAGGCAAGTTCCCATGATAGTCAGTAATTAACTGTGCTACTGACATACACTGCAAATATTATGATTGGCCATGTTGCTGTTGACAAATATGTTTGACTAAGGGACACAACAGGTATCTTTCATCAGGAACCACGCAAAAAACCCCCCAAAACGCTTCTCAGAAGATTTTATTTTGTATTATAGAAGTTATGCTGTGCTCACTGCAGAGTCTGTGCCCTGAAATGGTACACTGGTATTCTTTATTTGCTTGGTTTGTTAAATTTCCATATTTACATTCTCTTCTGTGGCCAAGATACCCAAAACTGCAGAGGCTGCCGTGCCTTTACTTCTGAAGTAAAAAATGTAAATTTCAATGCCATCGTGCATCTCACTGAATGTGTGTAGATCATCTCTTAGTGATCTTAATTTTCTGTATCTCCTGATGCTGTTTTGCTGTCCTTTCCTGAGCTCAGATGTCTGTTACTGGGTGGGTTTTGTAGGGTTTATGCTTTGGGTTCCTGGGCAGTCAGTGATAATCTGAAGTGAAGCAATGCAGCTTTCTTAAGCTGTAATCAAGGCACACTGATCACCTGCATTGCCAGGTGCAAAAACCTTTATCCCCTCTCAAGAGAAATAATGGAGTTATGTAACAGAAATGTAAGAATGTAATGTTACATGAAAATCATGTCATGTTTTCTTTGTTATTCCTGTGACTAAACCTGTGACTGTGTGACATAACAAGTCCCTGACTGCACAAACTCCTGACTGAATCTCTGGGCATTTTTCACGTGCCTTTCTGCTGGGTTTCTGCACAAAAGGAGCAGAAAGTGGGGGGAAAAATGAAAATCCATGTTTTGTGTGGTGTCTCTGAGAAACTTCGAACCAGAAAAACCTCCCAACTTCAGATGAAAATATCTGCTGTTTAGACAAGTGTTGATAAACTCTAGCAAAGTGTTGTAGACTGCCTAGAATTAACCCTTCCAAAAAAAACTGTAGGCTCAGAATAAATGACAAAAAACTGACAGGAATTTAGACAACTGATGAGGATTTTGTACTGTCATGGCATCAGAAAACTGAAATGAGACCTCTGGAGATGGAATTAGCATTTGTTCAGGGCCTTTTTTCAGGTGATTGTCTTCACAGAGCATTACCTAAAACCCAGTGCCAGTGGATCTTCTCCTGCATCCCAAGCAACACCCTCCCAGCAGTACCTGTTTTCAGCATTGAATTCTGAATTCTAAGGTTTCCTTAGATTGTTCAAGTGAGAACAGAATTCTGTGGAAGGAGCATTTTCACACATGCAGACATTTTGATACGCTGCCAGTGCAATTTTTACTGTCAAAAACCACCAAACACGTCTTTGCCATAAAGAGACCCAAAGTTTTTTCCCCACCAGAAGTCTCCATTGCTATTCCATTTTTCTGATGCCATATTCTCTTTCCTAAATGGAATAAACCCTGAATCAGACATTCCACACTGCCTTTGGAAGCAGTAATTCTTCTGACAGGAGAAATGGTGAATCTTCCCTGGATAAAAGGGATAGTCCATACCTCTTTTAGGGCTTATGGAGCAGAACCCAGTCCCAGGCTTGCCTGGGCCACAGGCAGGGCTTAGCTTTGGGTTAAGAACCTCAGTGGCATGAGCTCATATTCCTGCTGAAATCCAATAGCCTGACTGGGCTTGTAATAGGCTGATGATCAGTAATCAGCCTCCTCTCTCCCCCAAATATTCAATGTCCATCTGGCAACCTGAGCTCTGAATTTGGTTCTGATTCTAGTGAGTGCATAGTAAAGAGGTTTTGGTTTTTTTTTAAATGGAAGCATTATCTATACACTTAACTGATGAACTGCTCTGTTGGTTTTCTCTAACAAACTTACTATTTCTTCTCAGCCATGCTTAGTCTGTTATACCTGTGATACATATAACAGCTCCAAGAGTGTTCTAGTTTAAATGTCCATTGCTTTTGTTCTTTCCATCAAGTTAAATCTTGCTTATGTCCTCCTTCTGCTGCCTTGAAAGTGCAGGCACTGTGTTGTGTATTTTAAAGGAAATGGCCTGGTAGAGTCACTTCAATCACTGCCTTGCATGCCTTTGTATACTGTTGCTTATTTTATATTCCATCACCTCTTTACCATTAAAAACCAAATATTTCTAAACTGTTTCACAATAGCTGGGGAAAACAATTACATGTCAGCTCTCTTTTAGAAATCCCAAATAATAAAAGCAAATTATTAGCTTTTTTTTTTTTGAAAGTACTTCTGCGTCACTGTGGTTTTAATACAATAAAACCTGGATTTTTCCCCATCTTTTTTCATGAAAGTATTTTTAGCAGCATCTGTCAAATACATACCTGGAGGGTGAGTCTTTTGTTCCCACCAGAGTAACTCTCATGTGTTAAAATAAGTCTTTCCCTGAAACAGTTTCTTTTGGCATTTCTGGATAAGTCTCTCTGCCATTGTCTCAGCTGCCAGCTCAAGCTCCTTCTGTGTTTTTGATTGACTTTTCTCTCCAAATACATCCCTCAGAGAGCTCTGCTGTTTCATTGCCCTCCTTCCACTTTGCCCAATTTCAAAGTTAACCCCCTGACCCCAGGTACAAATTGCCAGCACAAGGACATCATTAAACCCATCATTTCTGGGTGGATGTGCAGTGAAAATCCACAATAACAGCACCCAAATGGTCCCTGGGCTGTGAGCAGCTCATCCTCACACATTGCTGCACTTTGAGGCAATTTTGGGAAACTTTGTGGCCCAGCTGCCACGTGCCAGAGGGTGTTACCACAAAGGCATTTCTCGAGGGAAAGCACATGCTTAAGTATTTCTGCTGTGCTTAATTGTCATCCTCATTCCTTTTTTATATCAGTAATTGGACTTTCAGACTCCAAAATACACCAAATCACATCATTGTTAGTGGTTTTCTTGTGATGTGCTCAGTCTTGCATCTGATAAGTTATTATTTTTCTACCATCTGTCAATATTAGGGGTATGGAATAAGAGCCAGAAAATGTAAAGGGATATGATGTATAATCTAAGAAAAAGCATTGATCAACATCTCTTTTAATAGACATCGTTTTGTCACCAGAAGTCACAAGGAATACTTGCATAACAAGGTGCAATCAGTGTGAATGGAGCAGCGTTAAAAATAAAGCATTCCAGTGTATTAAAAAATAACAAACACAAAGTACCCTATTATCTGGCACTTCTGTGTCAGGATCTGCCATCCACAGGCACACATCATGTTTCTCCAGGAGTGTTCATAGTGTGAAAAATGTATTATAAATATCATACTATCAATCTTTTTCTCAGCATGGCATTTAAACTGGAGTTGTTTAAATAGCAAAGTTCAACATTTTTATAACCTGTGCGTGCCAGAACAACCTCGGTTTATTGATTTTTTTATGAATAGAGTTAATAATGAAATTGCTAATACAAAATTTTTGAAATATTTCCTTTTTAGCGTGGTTGAAAGATTTTTTCAGTAAGTTCTTTTGTGTGTATATTAGAAATTGTAAGTTACAGAAATTAAGGCATAAAGATGTTGATATTTTGCTGAGTAGGGAGGTCTAAATATTATCACAAATGTGATAGTTAAGGTAGCTAAGTAAGGTAACTAAGCTGTAAAACATTGTTATTCTGTGGATTAAGAATAGTTTGGCATCTTTTTTTTTTTACAGAAAATTCTTCATTGTATTTTGGATGCATACTTACCATAACAAAATGTGATTTACAGGCCTAAACTGCTCAGCCCCTTTTTAACAATAATATCTTTTACGTGCTTTGGTTTAGTGCAGGAGAGTGTGTAAAGATAATATTGGGGCTGGGTGGGGATCAAGGGACACTGTGCTGCCACATCTCCCTCACTGTGGCAGCAGGCATGGAAAGGAAAGCACTGACTCAAGCTCCCACTGCATTAATATGCAAAAAGTGATGTTCAGCCAGGGCAAACAGCTTTGCTGAAGCCAGTGGTTGTGCATTGGGTGGCAAGTCCCTGAAATAATTCATTTTTATACCAGAGGAAATGCAGTTCCCTATTTATTGTACTCAGGTTCCTTTATCCTTGGTCCTTAGACAATTCACCTGACTGAAACTGCTCTGGATCAGAAGCTATGTTAGATCATCCTTTGTGAGAAAAGCAATCAATTTTCTTATTTACATATCTGACAATTCCAAGATGTCATGTGATTCTGTGGAGTAATAGACTGCCTGAGAACTCAAAGAGAGGAGTTTCTCAGTGAGAAGGGGATGAGCTACGTGAGGAGGAAATTGGTGCTGCAGCTCTTTAGATTATTCTCAAGTTTTGGAAGACTGGTAGAATGTCAGGTTAATGATAGTATTCCCAAGGGACCCCAGTACATTCCAGTAGTGCTCAGAGGTTCTGTCTTTCCAGGCTCTGGATGCATTTCCATTCTCACGGTAAGAGTTCACGTTGCAGAGAAGTGAGAGATCTGACTCCTTTCTACTACTCCTGGCAAAGCTACACTTTTCCATGGCACAGCAGTGCTAGTCCCGTCTAGCTGAGAATGCTGATGGCAATATTCTCAGGATGTATCTTTGTGCTGATAACTTGCTGCTTCCTTTCCATCTCCTTTCTTTACTATCATCACTATCAGCTGTGTACTGTTATTCCCTGAAGTTCTGCTTTTCCTTGATGTTGAATATCAATCGAGTGAGATTCGAAACAACTTCCCTGGCAGAGATGGCTGTGATGTTGTTTTCTGAAGTGATTGCATTAATGTGGATGAGAAACCAGCATTTTTCCACTCCAGTCCTTTGTGTGCCACTTCCTTCACTGACACCTGCGTCTGCTGTCCTTCCCAGCTTTCTTCTTGCATGCAGATCACTGCTCTTTCCTGACTCCTTTCTGATTAGAACCTCAAACCAGGTGCAGACTCAGTGCAGTTCTTCTGCAAACACTTTTTAGCCCTGTCTGGGTGATTTCAGCTTCTTGCAATGGTTATGTGGTTTTCACCACTTGGATGGGCTAAAGAGGTGACTCCTTCTTGGTGCACCCAGAAACCTGAGATCACCTCTTGAGAGCCTAACAGAGCTGCCAGCTCCTCCAGCCTGTGAGCCTGCTGTGTGTTGTGTCCATCTGAATCCCTGTTCACTCCTCTCCTGTATTCAGGATGCAGGACTCCAGACAGATTCCCTCTCTCCTCCGCCCTAAGCCAGAGGTGATCCATCAAGTCTTCACTGGACTGGACAGGCCAAGCTGATGGATGAACCAGCAAGGAGGGGCCATCTGGTAAGCTGATTGTCCTCTTCCAGGCATCTCCAGCTCTTCTGCAGCTCTGCCCTGCTCCCCAGCACGTCTGTACTTTTTATAGTTTTGCGCTGGCAAAGTGTTTCCTGGAGCTTCTGCTCCAAATGCTGTTTAACCTTTCAGTCCTGTTCCGCTTCAGCTCTGTGGTGACAACTTCTTTCCAAGCCTTCCAAAAGCAAACTCTCAGACAGCTACAGTTGTCTGTGCGCGTTGGAAAATCAGACTAATTCCCACAGCATCCCATCCTTTCAGAAAGTGCCTTTTTTTGGCCATTTGAATCAAGCACAATTACCCAGTTACTGCAGAGCGTTAATGTAAACATGACCAGCCCAAACAGGCATCCAGTGGGAGTGATGAGACCCAGGATAATCCCAAACACACACAGCCTGCCATTATGCATACATGACTAAAGAGACTTTTACTTCACTCGTTCTTAATTTATTATTTGTGCTGCTAGCAACAGAGTGTTGCCAAGGCGTCAATTATGTTTCATTTTATAAATCAAACTAATTGAGAACCAGATGCAATCTGAGCGAAAAAGATCCGAGGTCAGTGTTGTGCACCATATGCACGACAGTGCTTACTCATGATGAGGGAATGGATTGGACAGCTGTGAATTTGCCTGCTGTAGGAGTTGCATCAAGCTCAGTAGTGTAACATTTAGCTCTCTTTTCCCAGTTTATTGCATTAATTTCACTATAAAACTAAAGAAGAGTGAGCAACACTGCCATGACTTAAAGCAAGGGATGAAGAGTTGTGAAAACAAAACTGGAGAGGAAAAGAATTTGGTCAGTAAATTAGCGTGCAGATCTGTCTGGTTTAGTAATAATATGGAACATGGATAAAAGAAATAGCAGAGGAGAACAAATTGAATCTCCAGTATTACTTAATTTCAGACATATAATGGGAAAACAGACATTAAATCACGGTCTCAAAACGGAACAGTTTAACAGGAAGAAAGGTGGGGTTCTTAACTGAGGGTAATGGAGCTCCTCCATTCACAGTAGCAAGATCTGCAGTAGGAGCTCCTTGGAATTTATCAACAGGCAGGAACAATGCAGAACAATGTTCTGTAAAACTTTGCTCCACCAGCCTTCAATCAAAGGTTCCCTAAGTGCTCTAAAAACATAACTCCTTAAAAACTCACAGCACCCATGATTATATTCTAGGCCTCTAGAAGTATTTCGTAGTAGTATTTATAGCTAAGTGAATATATAATATTTGGAGATAAATATCTAAATTTTTAATCAGCTACCTTCTGAAAGAAAGATTTCACAGTACCACTCCTGGCTTGATGGGTGCATCTAATTCCTCCAGGTTTTCTGCAAAAAGCAAATTGTGTGGTGGAAATGTTCATGGACAATGCACTGGCTATGTTTGATTTCTTGGAAATGGGTTTAATTCACTGAGTAGGAGGAATGATGTCCTGGGGCCAAAGGTTGTTGTAGAGCCTCTGCCCCATCACCACCTCAATATATTACCCAGCAGAGTAATATTGCATCTAAGAAATTCCTCTGGTTTCACCTCATGCTTAGCTTTTGGTTGGTTTTGAGTATTTGGGTTTTCTCCCTAAGTACCTGGTTGGTAAAAAAGGCACAAGATTGTTCTTTTTTTTTTTAATGTATAAATTTATTGGTTGCTCTCATTATTGAATATCTCTTTGTTTCGTCATATCCTAAATACAGACTGTTGAGGAATTAATTTATTAGTTGCTCTAATTGCACTTTTGTCAATTAATAAGAAACTAGGTAGGAGTCTGATTTTAAACTTTCAGTTGCAGTAAAGATTAAAAGAACACTGACACCAGAGGAAGACTTAAATAGGCTAAGACTGAAAAAATTTAAGCAGGAATCATCACACATTAACTGTTAACTTTTCCTTTGATTATGAAAAATCTCCTTTTGCCATTATATCATACTATTTGCACGTGGATCCTCCATTAAAAATAGAAGGTATTAATTTTTCACACTTAGCCGTAAGGCTTATCTGATTAACTATTACACAACTGACATTATAATGGGAGTTTAAAGACTAAGGTCGTGTTCCAATTTGCATCTTGTTTTGAATCAATTCCACAAATGTTTTACACAAGGAAGGAGTTACTGCTGGGATCACTCATTCCTCCTGCAGGGTGACCATGACATTGATTTTTGTGTGAACTCTGCATCCTCCTGAACCTGCCTGGTGTGCTCACACTTGTTCCATACTTCATCTGGAATAAGTTTGTATTTCACACACCCTTTTATTTCCTCCGTACTCGTTTTGAGGAGGTGACTGTTTAGGAATAGGTTGTATTTCTCTGTCACAGCAAATACAGCAGTGATGCACCATAAAAAATCATGAAATTTTTAATGATTTTTTACCACAGCTTCTGACATCAGGCTTTAGAGAATAAGGGGTACAAAGTTTTTTTTCTAGTTGGTCGAGGTTTTTTGTACCACTTAGGTTATTTTGCCATCAGCTCCTGATTTTTTAATTTTTATGAGCAATCTTGTTGTAAAATATGTCACTTTGTTGGTCTTCATTTAATTCTGTCTAATTAGGACGTATTTTATTTGGCAAGCAGCCAGTAATTAGCGATATATTTATGTAATTATTAGCATGTAATATTTATATAATAAATCTGCCTGGAAGGCAATCCATTCAGAGGGCAGGGAAGAGGTAGAATACATGATTTGACTGAGCGCAGAGATCTTACACTCTGAGCCAAATGCAGCAAAGAGATGAAATGCATCAGTTGACCTGTCTAGTCTGGGGAGAGAGTTTGCATATCCTAAAATGATAGGATGTGCACACTTGGTAATCAGCACTGATTAGAGAGGGAGTGAAGATGGGCCCCTGTTTGAAGTGAGATAATAAGGCAGCTTGTTAGGGAGAGATAAATAGAACTTGAAGAAAAGGACCAGATGTCTGCTTGATGGTGCTAAGAGGAGGAGCTGGTGGGGTCCTGTGAAGGTAACTGCGGGGTGGGGAGGATTGCAGGGATCAGGGAGGCTGTGGGAGCTGCCTGGCTGTGTTCAGAGCCGAGGCAGAGCCCAGCCTGGCCTGACTCACTGAGGGTCAAACCAGCAAACCACTCTGGCTGCAGCCTCAGCACTGTGGACATTGTTAAACTAATTCTGTAGTTCGGGGGTTTTCCATACCTCTGACTCTATAACAAGAGCTGAGTCAGGAATAAAGTCCTCTTGGTGGAGTTTTGAGTAGAGTGTGGTGTTGAAGTCATAAGCCTTAAAAGGAGCATCAACAGCAATCTCCAATTGTGACCAAAGTTCTCTGCTCTGTTCTAACAACGTTGGGCTGTTTTGAACATGAGCACGGAATGTTTTCTTCTCTTTAATGCCACAACAATTTCACATCGCTTTCTCAAACAAACATGAAACCTTTAGGTTTTGTTTGTGCAGTGTTACGAAACTTTCAGTCTACTCTAAAACTGAGGCTAAACTTTAGGTTATTTGAAATAATAATAAAAAACCTAATTCATGTAGCCTTTTTTCAGCTTGTCACTCCCTAACCTTGCTTAGCTCTGTCCTGTCACTTTCTGTAACATTTTCATCCATTATATGTGACCCTCCTGTAAACTATGCAGTGTTCCCCCAGTCAAGATTAGGACCTTCTGGTCTCAGAGCACTCCAGAGAAGTGATGGATTTGTGATTGAGGAATTGTGCTGGAGTTTGGAACACTTCTGTTCAGCTTGGCTCTGGGCTTCCTGGATGAATTTGGACATTATTTAATCAGTGTGCTGCTGTCGTGGCATGCAAACACTGCTGTGAGCAGTTCCCTAGGGGCTGGTAAAGACTGAGGTTTTCAGGAGTGCTGTAAGGGTTTTTGTGGATTCTTTTGGAAATTCCAGATAGGAAACACGCAGTAGTTCCTTGTCAGCTCAGGGAGGAGATGGTGGAGCCCAGCCTGGTGGCAGCTGCAGCAGAGGCACTGTGGTATATTTTGATAACAGCTGCAGTACTGAATACAGAGCAAGGCAGACGCAGTTCTGCACCAGACATCTCCTTCTGTATCATCTTTATCTATTCCACATTGTTACAGCTTCTTTGTACTAATATTTTCTATTTTTAAATGAGAAAAAATTTTACAACAAATCAACTTTCTCTTGTTTTGTGCCTTTCTTCTGCTAACAGGCAAGATCAAAAGATGTAGTTGCTAAAAACTTTATTGAGTTCTAATGCAGGCTGTCTAGCAGAACCAGTTGCTTCAAAAATTTATATATAGAACTTAGCTTTTTCTAAACTGAAATTATTTTTATTAAATCTTTTTTCTTTTCTTTTTTTTTTTTCCCCCCCAGTAAAGAATCATAACTTTCTCAAAGCATCTGCTGTTTTTTTCTGCTCACCTTTTTGACTTTATATGTTTTTTCTTCATGATCACAGAAGTCTTTTTGGCATATTGAGATGTATTTTCCTTTGCCAGTAGAATCTCCATCTCTTCCAATATTTTTATGTGATCATGCTTTGTATTTTATTGCAGCTTCTGCGTAAACACTTCACTTGTACTTTATCAGACTCTTCATCACAAATTAGAAGACAACAAGGAACCATTTGCAAGGTGTTATTTTAGCCTACAGATTCTTTATATACTTACACCTCATAACTTCTCCGCTTGGGATGAAGAGAAAGAATGGATAAGATGTTTTTTGTTTTGTCACAGTTACATTTCAATTGTGAATACAAATGTTTTGCTATTTTTAGAACTCCCATCCTTGGAGATACTCAAAAGCCATGTGGACAAGGTCAGGGCTCTGGGTAGCTGTGCTGAGCAGGGGTTGGACCAGGTGAGCTCTGGAGGTCACCCTTCCAACCTCACTCATCCTGTGATTCCATGAGAGCCCTAAAACAGCTTCTGAGCTGGTGCTGCAGTTTCATCTATTCACCAGTATTAACAAACATTGACTTTGAGGCAGAATCCAAGGGCTGACATCTTTCCCTGGCTCCTTCTTTCGAGGTCTGTGTTGTGTCACAACATGCAGACCATAGTTGGGTCTCGCAGTACATCCTAAATACAGGTGGCTTGGACTCTAAATTCATGTGTGTTCCTGCTTTGATCCTCCCTAATCCAGCTGTGGATCCCAGTCTGGAACCTGTGGCTGTTCCAGATTTTCTCCATGTAATGTTTACAGAAGCATTCCAAAGAGTATCTGGAATGTTTCATTTGAAAACATTTTGAAACTATTCCACTCTACAGATGGGTAATTGTTTCTTTTCACTCACTGGAATTCCTTCTCTGGATGCCTTTTGCTCTTCCCTGCATTTAAAAAGGGCATCAGTTTTCCCCATGGGAATCACATCCTCAATGAGAGGTGTGCATGTAATGAGGCATCGTGTGAATCCTTTGGGTGTGAGCCAGAGGTATAAATGAATGCCATTAATGGCCTGATGATAACAAATTGTTATTGTTATACGAAATCTGCATATCAGAATGTCTTCCCAAAGTCATTACCATGCTGCCCAGGGGCAATGTTACACCATAGCGTTTCAGTCTTTCAAATTACAAAAAGCTAATATAACTCTTGATGACATTTACAAAAATGTATAATGGCACTCCTTTCAGGGCTCTCACTGAAATTATTCTCAGGGAACTTCAAGGGACTTCTGCGTGTATGAGAACTGCAGGATCTGGCACTTTTTACAATCAAAGCCACATTTTTTTTCTTCAGTGGCACCAGCTCAAGAAAATGTTAAGTCAGAATTGTTTTTAATTTATTTTCTGACTTAAAATGCCCCAGCCAACGTAAGCTGTATTTAACTTTCAATGCTCTTTGGCAGAGAGTACACATTCTAAATTTCCTTTTCATAGGAAGTTGTTATGTCAGAGTTATAAACCTCTGAAAATTGGCATTTTGTAATGGAAGTGCTGACAAGACCTTTATTACACCAGTACAAATAGGCAGCGCTCCAATAAATGCTGGTTGCTGTTTTTATAGGCTGGTGGTTGCTTTCTGCTGCTGTATTTCAAAGTGAACATTATGTAAAGAGTAAGTGGCATAAGAGAAATACACTGGGAGGGCTGGAATTTGGCTCTTACTGTTGCAACAAAACTTCAGTATGGTTGATAGGTCTGATTACAGCAGTAGTTTTTAAGGGCTGGTTTAGGATTTACTGGTAAATTGTTTTAAATTCTTACCAAGTGCCTGTATACATTCAGCACAGGAAAGGTGGTTAGCATGGCATGGAGAAGGAGATGTTAAGTTGCTTAAATGCCGAGAGCACATCACATTTAAAACCCAAAAAGGTTCCTACTTAAGTTTTCTGTTTCTTCCTGTGATAGTCACAGTTGTCATTGTAGAAGGAAAAATTCCCTTCAAACATCTGGGATTGTCTTCATATTCATGAAATCCGTGAACTTTTCCAGCCCTAGGAGTCACTGATACAAGAATTGGAGGATGTGTGTGAAGTGAGGAAGGTGAAGGACATGGGAGGGAATTCTTGGAACTTTTCCATCACCTACCAAAAAAGCACTAGGAATTTCACTGAACCTGATGGAGATTTATCTTTGCACTGAAGAGAACACACAGTCAGTGTAATATTTAAAGCTGTACCTGTCACTGTGGCCTGAGGGGCTCAGGTACCTGTCTGCCACCAGCTTCTCCTCCCACACTGCTTTTGGAAATAGGTATTCATAGAAAGACTGAGAATCCATTATCCCTCCAGAGAAAAACAGATGGCAGACCCTTGGGATAGCTTGGCTTTCTTATTTATCTGTGCAGCATTTTTGTTGGAATCTGGTAATACCGTGCTGGAAAGTTCTCGGTTCAAATGCAAAATATAGGCATTATTTTATCAAAGCACTGTAAAACACAGTATCACTTTCTGAAAGTTTTTGGTTAAAATAACAAGAGAATAGAATTAACTAGAATATGTAGATTTCAAAAATGATCCATCAGTCTATGCAAATTGCTGTGTTAATAATGTATTTTTAATGCTGAGCACATTTGACAGCCATTTCATCTCTCTTTCTAAACCAGAGCTTGGCAAGCTGCATTAATTCTTACACTTTACAGATGTACCATTCAATGCACATGCCATGTAGTGATGTGATCCGAATAAAGCAAAGCATGTCAAAGCTGTGCCATTATTAGTAAACAACTTTGTGACTGGCTGCTTGGATACAGGGGAGAAAAAGGAGAGGCAAAAGCCAGTGCTGTTCCAGCATCTCTCACATCTTCAGTGGCCTGGATTTGCTTCCAGTTTTGGGAGTGTCAATCCTAAGTGGCACCAGGCGCTTGGAAGAGATAAATGGACAAAGCAGTGCTGAGTGAGGTTCAGTCAGGTGTGTTGGGTGCAGTTCAGACAAGGTGGAGCTCAAACAGACCCAGAACCCCAAATTTCCAGCTTTGACTTGCTCTCTGTGTCTGTAAATTAAAAAGAGAGAGAGGTACTAGTCCTAATTATTTCTCTATCCCATTAACAATAAAACTGGCATTATTTCAGACTCAAGGCATGCTTGTACATCATTATTTCTTCAGCAGGGATTTTCTGTCCTTTCTTCAACGAGTTAAAAAACCAAGGTACAAAATACAAGAGTTGCTGCTAGACTGCAAGGGACCATATAGTTATGTTTGATTATAGCTCTGCTGGCCTAAAGGTCAAAGGAAAGTTTTAGAATACTTAAGAGACAATTATCTAAAGTTCAGACTTTTCCAAAGGAACAGAACTAGAAATTATACAGACTATTATCTAAAGTTCACATTTTTCAAAGGAAAAAGGTAGGAGGAAATGCTTATTCATCATCACTTTGCTGTTAATTTGTCTGGCTTTTTTTTTTCTTTCTGTGGAGAATTTATTTACTACAAGTTCTGTATTACACAGTAGTACTAACATAATTATTCCCCTTTCCAAGAAATTTTAACATATGAGAATGATGTATACATGATTAAATATTACTTTGCTCATGATTCAAAATTCCCAGGAGTACTTTTCATTTTTGCAAAGGACTACACGGAAATGTGTTTAGGTTTTTTATTCATTAGTTGACTCAGCTGTTCAATTCTGGCATAAACTATTATTATTTAAGCCAACTGGTAAAAAGAAAAAAATAATCAAAGATACAAAATATGTGACATTTTCCAATTATTCTTCTACCAATACATTTTCTCACATGAAAGACATTTTTCCCCCCCTGTGTTCTTACTGGCATTTTAAGGAATTACAGAAACTCCAGGTCTAGGAAAAAAAACAAAGTCATTCAAGTGTCTGTAAATTTGTCCTAGGAATGTTTTGTGAATTGCCATTAAATATGCCAGTATGGAATGCAACTTGCTATGGGGCAGGAGAGACAGTGATCAGTCAGCTGAATTTTCAGAGCAGAAACTTTTTTTCTTTTGAACCTGGTGTCAGCTATCAAATTTGATAGCAGTCATCAATCTGCTTTTTTTCCAAGACATCACAAATTTTTGACATTTATGAAAAGCAGGTCAGTTTGGAATACCTGTGGATGCATGGTTTGGCCATCATAAATCAGAAAAAACATACTGTAAAAATGGCCTCTTTTATTTTCAGGTGATTTTGTAAGCCTTCTATTGGAATAGAACATTTATGCCTTTACTACACAGATTAGGCAAAGAGTCTTTTATCTTCTAAACTGCTACTCAAGAGAATTTTGTTTAAAACAGTCATCAAAGAAAGCCTGGTACATGTGTAAAATTACACATGGTACAGTTGTGTTTTTATATATTTTTATATATATATATATGTATGTATGTATATATATGTGTGTATATATATTATCATAAAAATGTAACCGGTGTGCATAAATACAGCCATGTTGAAAACACTGAGTTTAGTCATGAAACAAAATTGTTACAGCAATTCTAATGAACGAATAGATCATTTTTTCAGCTACTAGCTATTGCTAAACTTGTAACATAGAAATTCACAACTTTACCCTTTTAATCAATTATTCCTTTAAAATGTGTTTCAGCCTAAGGCAGAAACAAAACCCACTGTCTTAAGTGGGTGTTTCTCATAAAGCATTTTAATGGCATTCTTTTGGGAGCAGGAAACTGATGCTTCCAGCTTGTACTAAAGTGGAGTCTGAAACAAATAAATCAGTTTTTCAGCTCAGGGCCCATTTGTGAGTTTTTTTACAAGGCGGACATGGATGAGGGTGTGCTTGGAGTTGCCACTTCTGGTTATTGTGGTGGATCAGAAAGGAGATCAGGACTGTTCTTTCCCAGGTATTTTGTAATGGCAAAAATGAAAAAGATTTCAAAACATCTGAGTCAGAGAGTAACCAAATGTGGGAGTGAGGGCAGTGGCTTGTTGGGGCTGCATTCACTGAGTTTGTTCCTGCACTGCAATCCTACCAGCTAAAGAGGGATTTGTCAATCTTATTTGTAAATCTTTTAATAGAAAGAAAGTATTACTGAGAAAATACTCAAAAGAATAATGATTGAGGTATGGCTTGGAGCTCATGGATTGTATACAAAGACTTTCTGAGAGAGCTCTGTGTCTCTTGGCAACTTTATTTGTTCTCAGGCTCTAAAAAGGGGATTGGAATCTTCCCTATATTCCAGCATTTCCCTGTCATTGGGTTTGACTTCTGAAGAGAAACAAAAACACCAGTGTTAGTAATGATCTTTTGAAAATCTGTGTTTGACATTGTAAGGTCTCCACTACTGAATATTCACTATTACAGGAGGCACATGCATATTAATTGTGGTTATTAATGGTTATGCAAAGCTGAAATGGCATCAGCAGTCTCTTGAATGTTCCCTTCCAGTGCCTTTGCAGCTGGTTGCTAAATGTTCTAGAGCTCACATTTCTTCAGATGTCACGTGCTCTGCTTTTCTGCCTGGATTTTGCCAGTTTCCACTGAAACCTTGATGATAATAACTGAATTGCTGAGTTATTTCAAATTTGGAGTTTTTATTTAGGAATAGATGCTACTTATGAACCGAGATTAGAAATGAATGAGCTGTCTCTGTCTTTTCCTTATCAAAACAAGCAGGGAGTGTCACAGTAAGGATATTCTTGCTGCTTTTCTACTTGTGCCAAAAAACTCTTATTTTACAGAGAATCTGGTTGAGATTTACAAATGTACACAGAAAGAGAGCCTAATAAACAGGAAGGAACATATATTTCTGTCATTCTGGTGTTTCCAGCTGTAGTTTCCAATTAAAATTCTTTCTTCACATGAGTAATAGCTCCACTAACACAAAGTCCTTAATACCATTAATGACTTGATCTTTCTGAGGACATTATAAAAGGGATAGAAAAAGAAAGGCAGAGTTCTGTAGGTGTAAGGTTGCACAGCAGGGAACTCCACTGATCTCAACATATTAGAGACTGCAAGGGAATTAAAGAATTGCAATAACCTGTGCTCAGAAAATGACATTTAGAAGCAAACTCGCTGCTTCTGATTTTTACTTTTCTGTTATTTTATTGTCTGGCTTAAAATAGCAACTTGCATTCTTGCCCAAAGTGGGATACGAAGGAGTTGACTCCTGCCTGGTAATTTCACATCCTGATTGCTGTCGATGGCATTAAAGTCACTCGTGTCCAGCAAATCCAGAAGTGGCTTTGTATTAAAATGATTGCATTTACATTTTCTCAAAATTTTTCATTGAAGAGTCTCAAAAGAGATCTGGGAGATTTGGAAACATTTGGGGAATCTGCAGAAAGCACTTGGCCCTGTGCTAATTGCTGTGGTTATGCAAACTATCTTTGTCTAGAAATCACACTGGACATCTTTTAAAGACCTTCTCCATTGTCACTCTCTGTTCCAGGGGTGAGGGACATATTCCCAAAGCAGTCTCTTTCATGGTTGTTTCAAAGATCTGCTGGTAAACTTCAGAAACTGAGAGCCAGCCAGTGAGCTGAGCCACTGGTTTATGTTTGAAAAAGGGAAAAGGGAGCTCCAGCTCTGAACTGTAGTTGTGCATTCCCAGAGCTCTGTTTCTCTGGCCTGACACGGATGCTGAGACAATTCCAAAGATCTTACACCATTCCCGACACCTGCAGGGCAACTGCAGCTCCTGATCCCTGCTGGGGAGCTGAGCATCACCAGGGGGAGGGTATTGCACAGGACTTAGGCATTCCCATGAGCGTCTCCAGCCCCTTCCCCACAGAGTTCCCCACGGAATTCCGGGAGACTCATGGATCTGGATCTGCCTCACTGGCTGGAGGCAAACACTCCGTGTCTTGCTCTGCCTATGGCAGGTAGCTCAGAGCTGTATGGACAGACAGCTTTGGGGCTTTTCTGCACGGGATTTTCCTTGTTTTGCCCAAAGTAACATGAATAAATAGATAAAGAACCCGACCAGCTCTATAATGAAGGGTCAGGGGGTTCATTGGGAAGATGAGTGCAAGGTGAGTGTCCCTCCTGCTGAGCAGCTGCTGCCAAGTTCATTCATGCAGCAGTGCTGGAGGTTGTTCCTGCAGGAGATTCCTGCTGTTTTGTCAACTACAGGAGAGGGGAATGTCCACAGCAAGGAGAAAGCAAATCAGATAAATGGAGTTTATTGCTGATCAGCTGCTAGGATTTGTTTTCAAGTTCTAGGAGCCAACGGAAATGTCAGCTCGGGAGTCATTGTTCTTCAGTCAAGAGCCACATCTCCAGCAACACCAAGGTGTATTTATTTTAAGACATAGCAATGAAAGGGAAAGAATTTATCGCTAAACAAAACTCCTAAGTCAAATGGAGGACTTGCCGCCCACTGGCAAAACAATTCGGTCATTTCATTTTGCTTCTATTTTTTCTGTTTGCCAGTTTCTTTTCTTTCCAGGCATAACATACTCACTTTTAGTCAAACACAGCAGATTATAACAAAACCAAACAAACAAACAAAAAACCCCAACCAACAACAAAAACCCCAAGCCATCTGTAAGAAAATAAAGTTATTCTTTTCTCCTTGTTTGGCGTCTCTTCTAAGTCGTTCTGACTGTCCAGCCATTGCAACTCATTTTGCACTTAGTTAACTAACAGCAAAATATCCCAAATATCTTGTATGTCTTTTGCTTTCTTTCATTTCTTCTGAACTTGAATTGATAATCATTGCTGGTACCAGGTAGTTTCTTACATTCATCAAAGCTTCACTGATGGGCACTTTATTTTCTCTCTCTCTCCTTCCCCTCACTTTTTCTGCCCCTTTCTGTTTGTCTCTTTAGAGTGCAACCTTCCTTTTTCACTCAGTTGTACTCTGATTTTGGTTTATTGGAATTTTCTGCACCAGCCAGGATGGCAGTGTCTCAGGAGGATGGAAGGGATCTGAAACTGTTCCCAACGAGTGCAGCTTCTCTTTTTTTTGTTTCTCCCTAAAGCAGGTGCCTCCCCTGTTTTACATCTCTGTGAAGTGCAGGGCTGTTGGGCTCAGCACATCAATGCTGTGCTCCAGCTGGGACAGGGAGGCACTGCAGCAGGTTTGCAGCAAGGAGCAGGCTGTGTCGGGACAGATTGTAGAGCCCTGTGTCACAGAACTGAAAAAGTGTCTGGAGTTTGGAATAAATGAAATAAATGACTACAGATGTGACACTTCTGATTGGGATTTGTCTCAAAGACAGAGCTGGAAAGTTAGCACCATGTAGTTCTTGTCTCTTTTAAAGGGTTAAAGCAAAAGGATTAAAGATGCAACTTAGGCTGGGTTGTTTTTAATTTTGTGGGAGAATGTCAATGGACAGATGAATTTATTTTGCAGTATTTGAAATAGGGAGGGGAGCCGAGGGGGAAAAGAAGGCTGTCAGATGAAAAAAGTACCTTTTACACATCAAAATAACCACTCTTACTTTGGTAAAGCTATACACACCCACACTCTGGGAAACTGAGCTGCAGGATTATTTTCCCAATACAACTTCTCCCTTTTCTCCCTGCAGAGGACAAGGATGGCACAGGGAGTGGTTTACCTTGCACAGTGTGTGTTCACACCCCTGACACACCCAGCCCAGGACGAGGAGTGCAGGATTTGCTCTCTCTAGATGTGTGTTGATGACTGACCTCAAACACACGTGGCTTTGCCACTGCAGCAGGTGGCACACGTGACACTGGGTGTCATCAGGGACTGTGGGCCTGTTTGAGTTGTCAGAATTCTTAAGAGCTTATACCTGAAATTTGTCTTCAGTAAACACATATGCTTCCTTTCATTTTAAAAAGGGCACAAGGAAGAGCTAGACTATTTATTTAGCTCCAGGGTGCCATCAGTTTTGATGTGACTGTTTCCAACTGGAATAGATCAAAACTCAGGATTCCTGGGGGGGGAAAAAACCCCTCAGGAATACTTTTAGTTCTGCAAAGTGACCATATTTATTCTGCTTTATGAAGGAATTAATTTTTATATTGACCTTCATGTATTGCATACTCTAAACGTATGAAAAATACTGAAATGGTTGCATCACCTGAAATACAAATTTTATAGTAAGAACCTGTCTAGGCCAAGTGAGTGTGATTGGTAGGTGATTCTTCTGTAGAAGGGGCAGAAAATTAGAGAATCACAGAATGTTTGGGTGGGAAGGGACCTGATTTTCAGAAGAATCCTATTGTCATATGAGCACTCCCAGTATTTTCTTGCCTTCCATGGAATGACATTCAGCATTGCACATGCCCACTTTAGAGCTTAAAATATCAGGAGGCTTTCTTTGTTCATGATGCATCAGGAAATGAACCTTATCTCCTTCTTCCAAACTAGATGTGCAGCTTTGTTTTTAAATTGTCATTGGATCCAGCAGCAACACACACACACACACACACACACACACACACACACACACATTCCTGTTCTGTGTGCCTCAGAATCTTTTTATTAAACAAAACACAAACAGCTAACTAACGCAAGTCAGCATGGACTTTGTTAGTATAATTCCTAATATTGAATTACTATTTTATTCCACTGAACAAAGCAGTTAAAAGTTAAAGAATATTCAAGTATGTAAATAAGTCAGAATTTTTGCATATTTGACATGCCACTAATCATGGCTTATACCTGAGCATTCTGTCACATAAAAGATAATTGGTATATGACAGTAGTGTGTTCATAACTGGCTAGAATCTGTAATTCTTAAAACTATACAGAATAAAATCTGTATGAATACCCAAAGTAAAATCAACTTGTATTCATTTGATGGTGAACTGAAAACTGAGTGAATCTGAGAGATCTAACTGTGTAACTCTATGACTGGCTAGGATGCTATGCAGTCAGATGCCTCTAAATTTCTAAAGTTAACTTTCTGCATGTGTGTGCAGAGGTAAGAATGTCCTAGACTCGTTTCCTGACTTCTTCCGTGGGAGATGCAGCCTGGTTTGCTCTATTTTCATCATTGAGGCCCAATAAATGTTTAGATCATTGAAAATTAGGTCTACAACTTTTAATGCATTTAGCTTTTCTTCTGTCTTTATGTAAAAAAGAACCTTTTATAGCAGTGGAAAATGTGCAATTTGTGGTTGTAAGGCAAGGAGCATTTGTGTTAATTGATGAATGTTCTTTAAGTTTGGGTTACTTTAACATCTCATTTCTCTCTGGCTGGATTTTTATGTTGGTGTGACTTGAAAAAAAGTGGTGAATCATGATGGGAAGATTTCTGTAGGTATGGGTGCAGAGGAGAAATAAGGGATTGCCATCATCATCACCATCATCATCTTGCCACGTGACACTGATGCCTGAACAGGCTTACCTAAAACAGAGGCTAGGCAAAGTTAGGAGAATAAAGAGCAGATAAATGTATTGAGTGCCTTCAAGGTGCATTCAGGGCAGACAAAGCCTCTACACCCAAAATGGACAGCAAGTCACAAGGTTTTCATACTTTGTAATTTCTGTCCATTAACATATTGGGCCTTAATCTTCCAATTACACCTTCAGCTGATGATGTCAGTTACTCCAAGTTTGCTCCCCCAGTTCACTGTTGTTTACATATCTTGGGGCTCTGGGGCAGCCAAGTGTCCTTGGATTTCCAACATAGAGGAACTGTTTTGTCTAAAGATGCTGGGAACAGAAGTTGTAGCACTCTATATGGAGTCCAGAACCACACGCTAAAACTAGAGATACACAAAAAATATAGAAGCTAAAATCCTGGGCATCAACACAAGAAAATGCAGCAATTGCACTTCTTCAGGCATCTGGACAGAAGGAGGAGGGATTTCTGTTCCATGTGCTGCTGGCACAAGGAGATCACGGAGCGTTTGTGTTGAGGTTTCCTGAAGGCACTGAGGAGCCGCTGTGGGTTTAGCAGTTGTGTGCTGAGACACTGCCAATGTTGCCTTTTGCAGATAACACGCTGAGCATCCTGGCCAAGCACAGCGGGTTCAGCCGGCAGAAGCAGGAGGTGTACCTGCTGCCCATCGTCATCAGCGACAGCGGCACGCCGCCCATGAGCAGCACCAGCACGCTGACCATCCGCGTGTGCGGCTGCAGCAGCGAGGGCATCGTGCAGTCCTGCAACGTGGAGGCCTACGTGCTGCCCATCGGCCTCAGCATGGGAGCCCTCATCGCCATCCTGGCCTGCATCATCCTGCTGCTCGGTGGGTGCTCTGCCACGGCCCGGGGCACAGCTCCCCTCGCTCCCGGGGGCCCCGAGGGGTGCAGGGCTCCCACAGGAGCAGGGACAGTCCAGTCCAGGAAGTTCTGTCAGGACTGAATCTGTCGTGTCCTAAGAGCTGGACAGAAGCAGGGATAGTAAGGTCCTGTTCTGAGGTAGTTCTACCCACGAATTACAGAATAATCAGGTGTGAAATGGGAAACTGAAAATCAGATCGGGGTGTTGAGTAGTAAGGTGAATGCAGTGTGTGCTACTCATGATGGGAAATGGATCTGTTGTATCTTCTAAGACTTGTATGAATCATGGAATCATGGAGTATCCTAAGCTAAAGGACCCCCAAGGCTCATGGATCAGCTGCTGTCCCTGCCCAGACACCCAACAATCCCAGCCTGTGCATCCCTGGCAGTGCTGTCCAAAGGCTCCTGGAGCTCTGGCAGATTTGGGAATGTCACCATTCCCTGGGGAGCCTGGGCAGTGCCAGCACCCTCTGGGGGAAGACCCTTTCCTGATCTCCAGCCTGCCCTGCCCTGCCCAGCTCCAGCCCCTCCCTGGTGCTGTCCCTGTCCCAGAGCAGAGCTCAGAGCTGCAGCCCCTGCTGAGCTCTGCCCTTGCCTCCTCTTCTCCAGCTGAACCAGCCCAGTGCCCACCTCAGGTGTCCCCTCCAGGTCTTTCCCAGCCCTGGCTCCCTCCTTTGGATGCTTTCTTAGAGCTTTAAATCTTTCAATTATATATAAATTTATATTTGTATTACGAGTTTATTCTGGATTGTAATGGCACAAGAGACACTAAAACGTTACAAGATAAGCAGTGTGGTATATTTTAATAAAACATACAACATTTGTGTACAACATCAAGCAAGTGAGGGAGAGAACAGTGAAAGGAGAGTCCTATTTCTGCACTTCGCAGCTTCACTTTGTAACTGAGATTTACATCAGTGACTGAGATTTCAGCATTAAGCTGCAAAAAGAAGTGTAACCCATTTAGAGTTTTTTATGCATCTGTCCATGATTCTGAAATTGAGTTAAGCTCTTTCTTTCTTATTGTCTCATTCTGAGGTCTTTCTTTCTTATTGTCTCACTCTCTTTTTAGTTATATAATCGGAGTCTCTTGCAACAGGTAGAAAAAACACTGGTTTTCTTCTCCCATTAGGGCTGTGTTTTCAGAAAAACACCCTCTAATTTTGGAAAATGCCATCCATAGTGTAGCTCATTATAGACTATGTGAATAATGGTAGTTTGACTTCACTTCCAAAGGGAAAAGTTGAGTTCAAAATTAGAAGTATGGGAGATCTTAATGCTGATATAAAATAGAGCATCAGATGTAAATACAAGCTGGGAATCAAAGACTATAGGACTAATCAGAGCTTCTGATCAAATTTCCATCACCTGAACAGGGTTGAAGTTACAGGTCTTTCAGCTTTTCACCCTTATTACTCCCAAAAGCAACCTCTCCCCTTCCCCAGCTGCACTCACCGTGTGGTGTTTGCCTAATGGTTTTTGGAAATGGTTTGCCTAATCAGCTTGTGGTGCTCTCTTTGCAGTCATTGTGGTGCTGTTTGTAACATTGAGGAGACACAAGAATGAGCCTCTGATCATCAAAGATGACGAAGATGTGAGGGAAAACATCATTCGCTATGACGATGAAGGAGGTGGAGAGGAAGACACAGAAGCATTTGACATTGCAACTTTGCAAAATCCGGATGGAATTAATGGATTTTTGCCTCGTAAGGATATTAAGCCTGATCTTCAATTTATGCCCAGGCAGGGTCTTGCCCCTGTTCCTAACGGTGTTGATGTTGATGAATTTATTAATGTGAGGCTTCATGAAGCTGATAATGACCCCACAGCTCCACCATATGACTCTATCCAGATTTATGGCTATGAAGGAAAGGGGTCAGCGGCTGGTTCCCTTAGCTCACTGGAGTCCTCCACATCAGACTCAGATCAGAATTTTGACTACCTCAGTGAATGGGGTCCTCGCTTTAAAAGACTTGGAGAACTTTACTCAGTTGGAGAAAGTGACAAAGAAACTTGACAGTGGATTACAAACTTTTTCCCTGTTGACTTAATGATCATGTAATATTCTAGGGCCACTGCTGTTAGTTAAAACTAATGTGGCTTTTTGTTTTAGAGGCAAGTTTAGCGCCAGTCATCTATAAAATCAACTACATTGTAATGTTGAACCAAAAAAAAAAAGTGTATGTTAGGAGGTTAAGTCTTGTGGAGTGTGAAGTAAAGTATGTGGAGTGTCTAGAAGTCTTTGGATATTTGATATTCACTTGACCACTCTGAAGATGGAGATTTGGATCTTTGATTATCTTCAGTGAATTGAAAAGAACAAAAAAGAAATTGGTGCTCTCTTAGGAAATGGACTTGCAGGGATTTGCTGTTGAACAGTAGCTCCTGCCAGTATGTGTAAAGCTAAAGGTTTGTTTCTGCATTGCCAACAAAGATCCCGCCACAGAAATGTTAAAAGCAATATCTTGGTCTTCTTAGCAATGCTGAGCAGAAATAGCATTGCCAACCCCTACTGGCTCCTACTGTGCAGTGACCATCCGTTGTACATACAGTAATTGTTGGCCACGTAACCACAGACTGAATATCATCTCTAAATATTGTGTCAAGCCTTAAAATATTCACATGTTCTTAATCCATTCCAGTGATGGGTAATAAATACTGCTAATGTGTAGAGATTCAGAGGCAGGGCTTCAGAACCTTGCTTCACAAAAGAATCTTTTTTTCTAGAAGAAGGATCAATCCTGTGCTTCGTCTTCTGAAAGAAAAAAACTGTGAAATGGGATGGACTTACATAAATGAAAGAATTGCTGATTTTATTGCTAAAGATCGAATTTATTTGTTTAATCTTTGAAATAAATATTTTATTGATGTCCATTACTGCTTTTATTTATTAAGACTGATAATCTATAGAGTAAGATTATGAAGAAAACTAAATTATATCAGTTAGATTTTTTTTTCTATATATAATGAATGTTTCATACATGTACATTTTGAAAAGAAAAACAAATTGTTGCAGGTTAAAGCAGTTCCCTGTCCATTTGCAGTAGCTGAATTTTAAGAGAATGCTGGCAGGAATTAAACTTTCCCAGAGAAAACTTTTGACAGTTTTATATCTTCTTCATAAATCTAGTACCTGGTGTTTTTAATACAAGCACAAACAGCTGGAAGTAAACTGGTTCATGTGAATATTTAAACTATAGACTTTTAGAAATCCACACATAACACAGTACAGTACAAAAAAACATGCTTATAGTTCTCCACTGTATTAGAGCAGGAACCAGTGTGTACATAATTTTACTGCTTCTGTTATTAGCATTTTTTTCTATAATATTCATAGTGATGCACCAGGGCTCTTGCACACAGAGAAAGAACACTAGAAGCTGCAAGCGTACTCAATTTGTAATGCAAACTTGCCATTTAGAAGTAGCAATTGTATAAGAAAACTACGTATTACATGCAAATCATTTTAATTTTCTACTTTGTTTTGAAGCTATATTATTGTTTGTTTATTTACTCCATGTATTGTATTCAGAGAAACTCCTGTATTGTTTCCTACTTTGTGAAATATATTTTTATAAATACTTTTCTTGTTATTGCTTTTCTTTCAGGTTTACCTGGGCACTGCAGAAAAGAATCTGCCTGAATAACTTCATAGTTCTTTGAGGAATGTAATTTCTTCAAAATCCTTTATTTACTAGTTGAGTACAGACAAAATAAAAAACAAGAAGGAGAATATTTGAAACATTATTTGACAGATTTTTGATTGCAGAATTTTGACAGTGATTGGAGCACAGGAGTTATGAGTGTCTGATTCACTGCACCATGCTGAAAAATAACCTTACACGATTTTTTAAAGAATTGCTAGTTAAAACAACCCCCTGATTTTAATTCCTCAATAACACTTCTTCTGCAAATGAAGAATTCTTCATGCAACACCCCCAATTTTGCCTGTATTTCAGATGGAAACATTGACTGCTTTAGCTGCAGCATGACTGCGTTGAATGACTGTAGTCTGTGGGCAACTAATACATTAATACATTTTGATATGTATTGCAAAGATTTTATTGAAATTCATGAAGTATCCAATACATTTAAGTTTTTTATTAAAAAAAACAAACCCGCTTTGTAATAACTAATCTAAAAATTTTGGCAAAACACGAAACGAAAGAGTGATGTCCTCTGAGGGTAGGAAAGAAGCAGTCCTGGAGATTTCAATGACATCAAACATATTTGTGTAACACACTGCAAAAAAAGCCAAGCACACTCTTACTCATCGCTTCCCCCTAGTGCCAGGGTGTTCGGAGCTGCCATGCCAGATCCAATTGCAGTGTAAATGGGAAAGTGATTCAAACCTGAGCCAATTTCTGTGTCCATCCCACCCCTGGGAGCCAGGGAGGAGCTGTGAGTGTGGATCATGGCATTGTCTGGGGCCACAGCAGCATTCAGGGCAAGGCTCTGCTCTGACTGGGACTTAGAGGCCACACTGGAGAGTTTAGCAAAGCTCTTTTGTAGGAAAACTCACAAATGGAAAACCTTCTGATTGCCTTTCTGATTGAAAGTTCCATCTGAGACCACGACAGCGCATTCAGTAATAAGATTTCCAGGGAAAAAATCCCATCACTGGCACTGTAGGAGAGGCAAAGCATGACAGAAATCTCATCATTGTCAGTCAAAAAGAGATGGGAGTTGCTACTGCTGGGCACAGCTCTAAATTGGGCATTTCTGCAGCTTTTAAACAGGAATAGCTACAATGCAAAGGGGAGAAAAAGAATTAATGAGTTTCTGATCTGGCAGTAGAAATGTGCTGTTTCTTGTGTCATTGCCTCCCCACCAAAAGGAAATTATTAATTCTGCAAGCTAATTCCTTGGAATTTTATATAAATTTTTTACCAATACATGCTAGAGAGTTAAGTGTCTATCGTTCTGTTTTCCAGTACTTCTCCTTTTTTGACAATAAAATTAACTCAGCATAAGATTATTTTGGATAACAGCAGTATTTAGGGTATTAGATCATACTGTTCCACATTTTCTAGATTTAGACATATTAACGACACTTTTTAAGCATGTAAAAATGTAATTCATCTTTTTCAACAACATTTAATTAGCGATTGACTCATTGCAAGTGACAAGGCAAATGCATTCAATTAGAATTATTAATACTGATAAATTTGAGAAGTAAATTCTCAAAATCCTTCACAAGTGCCTTAGAGCCCCATTGATCCTGGCCTGCCTTCCCTGGCTGTGCCTCACATCGTTTGTCTCAACTGCTGAGGTAAATCATCCCACCCATGAGAGCTGGAATTCGGAGGTGTTGGCCTTTAAGGACACAAAATGCAGCTCAGGCATTTCAATATGAGAGCACTGTGAAGGGAATGTGTGTGTTCATGTTTATTAAATATAACTTGGATGGCTAAAGCTCTTCAGCATGTCCTGTCCTCTGCAGCAACTGAAAGCAGAGGCTGTTGTGTGCTCTGACCTTGAAATCAGATCACGGCAAGCTCATTTAAATACATTTTTAACCTGGTATCATTACACCTTTTTGTCTATGGTGACTTTGAAATGACTCTGAAATACTGAGGAGAGAAAATGGCTCAAGACTTTCATTTAAATCAGCAGTTGCTGATCACAGGAGAAACATTTAACACTATGGCAACTCCAAATCCCATCAGCTCCGTGGCAGCGCAGCAGTGACAATTCTCAGTCTGGAGAACAGACAGAATGTCTGCGAAATAGTCTGCTTGGAATAACTCTATTTGTACAGCTCTGCTAGAGATGGAGCTGCTGATTTTAATAGAAAAAGAAAAATAAATCAGCTCTGCTACATCCATGCAGTTGCATCTACCTACAAATGTGTGTGGCAATTTTTTTGAACTGCCTGCATGGCTATGGAATTCTAGAAATGGATAAATGGGCTTAGAAAGCTTCTCCAAGGTCTGTCCAGCCAGAGGAAACCTTGGCAGGTAGCCTGTTTCTGTATCTGACTTCCTTGGGATATAATTTCAGTCTGAATGGAGCTGTTTGGCTGTTTCTCATCCTTTGCCTGCTCCTCTCTCCAGCACTTCATCTATCCTGAGCAGTTATACTGGGAACAGAATGTTAGGAAGTTCATTAAGACCTCTTTTTGAGCTGGTCAGTGTTCAGGGACTGAAAAATGCAGCTCACCCAGGACAGTGAGGTTCACCAAGCTCCCTTCCTCCTCTAGGGAAGACTGAACATGGAGTTTCTTGTATGAAAGGACTGTTTCTGCATTTAAATTATGCTAAAAAACCTGAAGTTAATGATGGTGCTTTTTAATTAATAGAAAAATATAAATAATAGAAAAAAATTTCATTAGCAGCAGATATTCGCAAGTGTTTCTGATCAAGAGAAGTGAAAAGTTCATCAAAAGTTCATTGGAACTGCAGGGCCAGGAGACAGGGAATGGCTTCCCAGTGCCACAGGGCAGGGCTGGATGGGATCTTGGGCAGGAATTGTTCCCTGGCAGGGTGGGCAGGCCCTGGCACAGGGTGCCCAGAGAAGCTGTGGCTGCCCCTGGATCCCTGGCAGTGTCCAAGGCCAGCTTGGACATTGGGGCTTGGAGCAGCCTGGGACAGTGCAAGGTGTCCCTGCCAGGGCTGGGGTGGCACTGCATGGGATTTAAGGTCCCTTCCAACCCAAACTATTCTGGGATTCTATGTAAAGAAGCTGCTCAAAAAATTATTTTTCAGCTTTGGAAAGTTTTCTAGCAGTGGCAGGATACCCTAGTAAATGAAAGCTTAGTAAAAATAAAAATGTAAAAAGTAAAAAGTGAGACCGTTCACTGTTGTTAGTTTGCTTTCAGACCACAGCACGTGTCATTAGCAGAAAATAGAAAGTACTGATGGAGTGAGCAATGAAAGCTTTCTGTGCTCTATCATTCAGATAAGTTGGACTTGTATTATTTCTACATTTGTACACTATTTGTGCAAGATAATATTCTGGCTTTGCAGAAGGTGGAAACCAATTTAACTTGCTGTATAATTCACAGTGATGGGTTTTGTAATCACACTGCAAAATGAGTCTAGCTGCTGTATTATACAATACTGATACTGGCTGATGTGCTGCAGAACCAGACCCTCTCCAAATAATGTCATGGTATTCTAAATGAGAAAATAGAAAAGTCCTGACAATGCTTTTTGTGCAACTGCAACTAAGACATCTTCCAAAATGGCTAATAAAAGTGAGCTGAAGCACAGAGTTTTCTGGCAGAGCCTTGTAAATGTGCTCATTAGCATTGCAACACAACCATCTCTTCG
>VZRM01000808.1:575200-660841 GCA_013397955.1 Grantiella picta | reverse complement strand
CCCCCCACTGCAAACACTAAACTAGCGAGATAAACAACATGGAAATCTCAGCCTTCTCTTCAGAGGGGATATGGAATAGCTTGCAAAATTCCCTTTCCTCTCATTCCACTGGTGCTGGTGCCTGTTTGGAGGAGATCTGTGAGACCACAGGCGGATTGAAGAGGGGAGTAGATGTTGCCTGTTTTGTTCCATGAATGGAGAAAGCATTTCTGCTGTGGGAGCAGTAGTAGCCTCTCCTGATATTTATCTGTGCACTCCCAAAATACTAATTAAGTTTCATACTGACAGCTCAAATTCCTGTTCATCAGAATGTCACAGGCCCACTATCTTGTGGTAGATACCTACAGAATCATGAGATGGGTGGGGCTGGAAGGGACCTTAAAAACCATCATTTTCCACCCTCTGCCATGGGCAGGAACACCTTCCACTGTCCCAGGCTGCTCCAAACCCCAGTGTCCAGCCTGGCCTTGGACACTTCCAGGGATGTTCACACAGTTTAAATACAGACTCATTCCATGGGGCTGATGAACTGAGAGGTTTCTTCCTTTACTCCTGTGGAAATGCTATGGTTTGTGAGGTCTGGAAGAAAGAGCCAGGAAGGCAGCAGGCACTGAGAAATGGTAGTGGCAAAAGGATGGGAGATTCTGGAATCCTCATCTTGGATCTCACTAAGGTCTTTGGGTTGGCTAAGCCTAGCCTTGATTTTTTTACTTTCAAAATATTTATCAGCAAAAAATGTCAATTCCTTGCCTTTCATAACAGCTTGTTTTTGAATTATAAAACAGGTCTTGTGGCTGGGGGGGTCTTTTTGTCATTTCTTTCTTTGTTAGTGGAATGTTCCCTGATGGCAACATTGACACAGTTCATTCTGCCAAATTTCACAAGCTGGCAGTTTTACCAATGAATGTGAAAACAAAAGATGTGCATTTTTTAACTGAAATATTATTTATATAATCGGGAGCAACAAAACCAGTTGAATCACCTTTAAAATAAACGCCAACAGTTCCACATTTCCTGCCACAGATGGGATTGCTTTTGGGATGGGATTATCGTTTTCAGATACTGATATACCAGTGCTGGTAGTTTTGTATGCAAGGGAATACCTCTTTAGACAGCTGAGGGATAAGTTTCCTATATTTTATAAAAGAAGAATATCATGACTTTAACCCAGGGATGCAGAAAAAGGGTGTCTTAATTAAAATCACATGAACAAGTAGAATTCAGAGCAGAATTCCCAGTGCTGTTGCAGTGTCTCAGGTGTGAGATCAGCTGGTTATAGCACCAGATAATTTTGGCGATAGGTGTGACCTCCTCCCTCACCCCCCCAGGGCTCTTGTGCAGCTCTCCAGCACAGGATTATCCTGCAGGGATCCATCCCAGTCTCTGCCATGGCAGCGTGGGGAAGGTGGCCAAGAGCCTGTCACCCCCAGGGGGACAGAGCTACCTCCTTGGTCTTTGTCTCCAGGCAGCTTTCCCAGCCCTCAGTCAGCTCTGGATTCCTTCCAGCTGCTGCAGGTCCAGCTGTGAGCTGTTCCAGCTGTGGCCACCCAGAGCCACCAAAGAAAGGCAGGGCATTGTTGGTAAAATGTCATTGCAACACGGCGCAGGAGATACAATTAATCCTCGCAAAAAAAGGTCAAGTGTGAATCACCAAATGCTGGAGGGATTGAATGGATGTTTTCCAGCCCTCTTATATCACATCAAACAGCAGCCGTTTATTTTATTCTGTATAATGCTTCCTTTATAAATAACAGTAACAGTGGATGACAAAGGAGCTTTATTTAGACTGTCATAAATGTCTGCTGCTTCTGTTTTCATAATTTACAAAAATAAAAAATCAGGACGTTTTCAGCCGATAATGATATAGAACCAGTCCAATATTTGACCAAAACAGAAGACTGCATTACTCCTTTCTTTGTCCCATCCTGTATGAATGCTTTTGGCTTAATTAATTAATTAAATTTAGCATTGTGTCTGCTCTTGTCCATGTGACAGTTCGTTTGAGAGTTTTGATGCAGACTCTAGTAAGAACACTTTCAGGCAGCCTGCTAATATCAGAGAGGGAGGAAAAGTGTTGTCTTACAAACCTGTGATTGCCTTAATAACTGTTTTTCAAGTTTGCCCACAGCTTCCGTTTCTGAAAATATTTTACCACTTAAAAATGTATTAAAAAATTAGGTGAGTGGGGTTTTGTGCAACCCTAATGTGACACAAACAGAATCTAGTAATTTTTGAGACTTAACTTCCCCTTATGCTTCGTGATGGGCGAATGAGCACATATTGATGTGAAGAGTTTTGTTGCCAAAACCCAACTTCTAGTTGAGAATGGAAACAAAAAAGAAAGGCATTTAAAAAAATTCTAAATTTTCAGAATTATTCTGTCTAGTTTTAATTTTCATTTCCAGTCATTTTCAGTGTGTTTTGGGGAGTATTTTGTGGCAACAAATGAATATGCTGTCAGTCACAGGAAAATAATGTGTATGAAGAGAATACACATTATTGCTGCAAGTGATCCTTTCATCGTGGAACTTGACAGCCTGATAGCAATTTAGTTTCTGCAAGGAATTTTGGGGACTGTAGTCCTCAGGGAGAGTTTGGATGCATTCATTTTTTACAAGCTGGGTAAGGCTTTATGGGCTTGGTGCCACCCTGTGTCAGCTGCTCCAGGTGGGAGGGATGATTTCCCTGTTTCTGGGTTTTGTTTCTGATTTTAGGTGGTAGGTGAAACAGAAAACTCAACAAGGCACTGAGTCAGATGTGATACAATACATCCTGATCTAATTCCTGCTCAGGTAAGTGAATACCAACAGTTTTTGTATTTACTGAAAGAATTTCCCTTAAAAGCTGAAATTCAAAGTTTTGAAGTGTTTCTAAAGTATTGTTTATATTCACAGCATTTGGTGTTAGAACATTCAAACAAGTTTCTAGAAGTGGTGAAAAGCTAATGGGGAAAAAGGGGTACAGCTGAAAAAAAAGAAAAAAACTAAAATTATTGCTGTGAGTAGTTCACCTGCCTCAAAGGGTAGAAACTTCTCCTGTGCAGGGAACCCGAGTGAGAGCTATTCACCACTTAATTAACACTTAAACACACAAAATACGGCCCTGTGCTCTGCAGTGATTTTCTCTGAGGACACAGCACAGAGAATAAGTTCCAAACTCACAGCTCTTGCCGTTCCTCTGGCAGCTTCATACATCACTGTGACTTTCCTGCCTGCACCCAGTGCCTTCACGATTCTGCTGTGCAGAGTAAGCTGGAAATGCTCAGAGTTGTACCAGGCAGCTGGTGAGAGCTCAAATAATGCCCAGGAACTGAGAAGGAGGGAGCAACTAAAACACAAAGTGTCACTTGTGATCCGATCTCTGTGCTGCAATCTGGGGCTGTAATTGGTTTTAGTGTCTATGCAGTAAGGCCCAAATCAGATGGGGAATGTGGGGATTTGTGGGGTGAGGAGCAGAGCAGAAAGCAGCATAAACAAGAATCAAAAAACAGATTTTTTTTCTCAAAAATACACTATAAATAGGAGACAGGGTGTGTGTGTAGGGTGAGAGAGAATGACAAAGAAATTATCAAAATTTTGAAAAAGAGTCTACACACATGGACATTTAAATCCCTGACATTCAGCCTTTATAAAAAGGATTGCTAGGTCAGTTTATATAGTTCTCAAGCATTTTTAATCTTGTGAGATAACTCTTAGAAAACTTGTACATCTACTCAAGTTATTTTCTTCACTGCTCCTATGTGCAACACAAATAACTTTATTTTTTCTTGCTATAAAGAAATCATCATCACAGTCACATGATCTGAGCAATAATGTATGTCTGACAATCTGGCTGTGCCTTAAATAGAATTGCATGTTTCAGATTGCCTTTCACCTGGGGGTGAAAGACAATCAAACATCTCGCAGGATGTCTTCTGATATTGCAGTGTTTTATCCCTCTGATTTGATGATACTTATACAGAACTTTTGCCTTTTGCAAACTGAGGGAATGAAAGATGAGGCGGACTTTTTCTAAAAAAGAAACCACTCTGACAGGTCCATTTCAGAAAAACAGCATGGAGTAAGGAAATTGCTTTCATCCAATTTGGTAGAATTTCACAACAATAAAAGAACATAGTAAATTTGTTTTCTTACTGACTGTTTTCTAGGCCAAATGGATTTCTGCATCACCACTGATTTGCATGTGTATTAGGGAGAGAGCTACAATGATCCTGATGATCTTATTAGTGATGCTAAAAGAGAGCTGGATAACTCCAAGTTTTCCCTGAATTCACAAGTTTAAGGCTGAATGTGATTGCAGATGAATCCTTGGCTGTGACACACACAGTGTGGACAGCACTGACTGAGCTGGGAATTGCATCCACTGCAGGCTCTGAACATCGCAAGTCCTGATGTTGGAGAACACTCTCAGATTCTCCTCATAAACAGAGAAAAAATGCATTTGGAGGAAAGCTCCTGAGACCTGCTTCCCTGCTGGTACAAGTTCTAAGCAAGTCCAAAATTTGCTTCCTTCCTTCAGTAAGGCTGGAATGTCTTTCTGGGAAAAGCAGTGTCGAGGTCTGTGTGTGGACATAGGGTGTATTCCTGGAAATACCTCTTTGGAGGGAGCCTAAATGAGCTCAACTCTAGCAGAAAGAGTTGTTCTGTAGCCTCAGGGGACCAGAGCAGGGCTGTTTTCCTTTCTCACAGGAACACAGAGCACATTCCTAAGTGTAAATAAAGAAGGGCATTAGAACCAGAGCTACAGCAGGTGAAGATTAGAAGTAAAATTTCTAGTCCCTTGCAAAATTAATTCCTCTTGACAGTTAAGGAAAAAGGACTTTCAGATCTTGTTTTGTAAAAAAAAATGCATTAAGCTTAAAGCAGATCTATGGGACTATAAATAACCTGAATTTTTGAGTAGGAATTGTCATTGTAATACATGGATCAATAAAGAGGATTTATATAGTCCCCAAGCAGATACTTCAGAACAATGGTCAATTCCTCATTACCCTTTACTCTGAGCCTGTCTCATTTTATGTGCTATCCTCTCAAAAAATATTCCTGACTGATGCCTGTGTGCTTTGCTGACGATGTTCCTGTGGAATGTGTTGCATGCCAAACTTTTACGTGGCCAGAAACAAAAAATTCACCTTTCTGTCAATTCTCCCATCTCTCCTCTGTTTTCTGACAAGAAGGCAGATGTACTTCCTTAAGTTAATACCATTTAGTCAGTTATCTTTTTACTTATCACCCCCTTTGGTATGGTATAGGTGAATGAATTGTATGTTCATCACGTGTTTTGTGTTGTGTTTGAGTCCTGGGTGATAAATGATTTTTAAACATACACCAATCATTTAAATGAGAATGTTATGTGCCAAAATAATGTCCCTTTCAGGAACTGGTACTGTGTTAAGGGATACCTGTGCAAGGAGAACAGAAGATAAACTTGGTTTAAATGATAAAGTCTATGAAAAAAAAATGAAATGTGATATTCAAGCCAGATAAATTCTGAAGTCCATCTCAACAGTAAAGAAAGAATAAAAGGACAATTTGCCCTTTTATTGCCTGAGATTAGTGAATGGTAGAAAGGAAGGGAAAAAGGAGCAAATCATACTGGATTGGCGAGAGACAAAATGATGGAGGTTGAAAAGTCACTGCTATTCACAGGAGGTTCCTCCAGCATTAACCTGGTTATTTACCTCCCTATTGGAGCAGAGAAAGAGCACATGAATAGTTTAATTAATAGCCAGACTTTAGAGGCTCCAGCACTGCAAGGCACTGTCACAAGGTTTTCTTCAGAGATTGGTTCCATCAAGAGTCCAAGTGAATTGAAGGGGAGCAATACAATCCTGTCTCTTTAATGGCCATTATTCTAAGTTCCCATTGCTGTAGGAGCTGGATGCCTCATTTTCTCACAGTTACCTGCACAGCACCTCAGAGTTGTCATGAGGTGCTCTTTGACACCTTGCAGAAATTAAACACTGAAATGTTTAATGTTTAAATGAAACTGAGGCACTGAAAGAGCTGGGCAGGGCTGCTCAGAAGGTGGGGTAAAGCAGGAACTTTCACCAAAAACCTGTGCAAGTCCTGTAAGACCAGGGGAGCCTTTTTTCCTATTTGTATTGAGGCAGAGAAGAGCTGGAACAAGTTAACAGAGCATACTATCGCTGGATAAAGTGCAACAGAAAACAGCAGAGGAAGATGGAAATAAAATTTAGTAAAATCAAGCAGATTTTATGTTTCTGTTGTTTGATTACTATTTCGTGTGTTAACATAGTTGTGATGCTCAGCTGAAGCGAACAAGAACCTTCCATTGTGCCTAATCAGTGTGAGCAAGTAATAATGAATGATTTCTCAATATTCAATTCAGTATTTCCTCAATATTCAGATAAGTGAGCTGCCTCATTCCTTAGGAATATTTTAAACAAACCAATCTGGAATTTCTTAGTCAGTTCAAAATCTGGATGCTTTTTGGTCTGCCAATTAATTTGCATGTCCCTGCACTCCTGTGAGATACCTGTGTGTGCAAAGGAAGTACTGAGCAGGAAAGGTATTTCTGAATAGTCCAAATGGGGATGGTAGTCTCCAGAGATGAAAAAATTACTCTGGCTTGCTTTTTGTACCAAAGGGATGCTCTGGGTAATCAGTTAAAAAGCCTTTGAAATGAACCTTCAAATATTTTAGAATCATCCCTCCCTCATAAAAAGCCTTTTTTCCATCACATCAGTGAGATGAAATGAAGATAAAAGTTGCTCTGTTTAAAATTATTTCTTTCTGACATTAGTTTGAATTTGGCTTTTTTTCCCTCTCCAGCAATCTCAGTGGAGATCATGTGGCATGGGGCTGCCGTTCCTTGCTAGGAACTTTTACATTTCAATGGTATGTTTGTATTCCTAGATGTAAGCAGATAAGTAGTGATTTGAGCATGCCCTGAATCTGGAATTTGCTGTCCTCGAGTTAGGGAATAAATGTACTTCTTGTGGGTTGGTTGTTGGTGTCGGACTGTGAGGAGAAAATACAGGGGGACTCATCCTGGGAAGAAATGGAGGTGTGTCTTGTGGAAGGGAATAACACATTCTGGGTAATACTGGAAGGAACTTTACAGGTTTCTCACTCAAATTGTTGACAAGCCTGTAACTCCTTTTTATTACAGCACAAGGTGTGTGACAGTGAGGAGAGTCACCAGGTGTGTCCCCTCTGTCCTCTCCACCACAGCCCACTGCCTTGGGATTGTTATGATGGAAAGTGTGAGATGTCCTAAGATAAGAACACCATGTGGGAACTGCAGGAGGAGCTCGCCAGGTGCTCAGATCTGAATATGAATATATTCCAGAGATGGGCAGCTGTGGTGATTGACTTTGGGGCACAAAAGGGTGTGAAATAACACTGGAGACTGGGCCAGCTGGGCAAACTGGTGTCCCAGGGTCCCTCCCCGGCAGGGATGGCTGCAGGACACACCCAGCCTGGCCCAGGGGACACTCCCGTTGGGATAGGTGATGAAGCACTCACTGTCACACAGGGAGATGAAACCCCAAAGCAGCCCCACAGGAGCTCTGTCTGTGCATTCTGCCAGGTCAAAGGCTGCAGACCTGTGCATTCCCACCCACACCTGCTTCTGTTCTCACCTTCTAGACCTGTCACAGCCCTCTGCTATCACACACTGCATGGGCAATGTTTCTTCACTGTATTGGCAATAAATCTGATCATAATCCCCCACACAAGCAGTGCTGCATTTCCCATGCCTGACTGAGAGCCTTCTCTCTACAGCTCTGCCCTAGCAGGTCAGCTGTGACCCAAATGAACAGGGGGGCTTGTTTTGCAACAGCCATGATCCAGAAGGCTTTAGGTAACAACATTCCATAAGTTATCCATCCAGATTCCTGACCATTTTCTCCACCGGTGTGAATATGCAGTAATTTCAGTGAAGTGAAGTCATCCTGAGCCAGCTGAGGGCAGTGAAAGGAAATGTCCCTGCTGCAGTGTTAAACACAGGATCTCCACCATGGTGTGGCAAAGACACTTCATTGCTAAAATCCAGGGTTCTTATTCTGTTAGTTTGTTCTGAGTTTCCATACTTGTAAGGCACAACAAATGTGCTAAACCAACACCACAGACCAGGAGAGGAACAGCATCAGGTGTGACCAACCACAGCCCCACGGTGAGCACTGATTGGTTCTGAGAATTGTTTTACAGTTATGGAACTTGTTTGTCATCTCTAGTTCAGCTGAGTCATTCCCAGAATGCTTTTCTAGTTAGCCAAAGGAACAGAAGTGAGGAAGGATTTCGCAAGGGCAGCAAGAACCTCACTTTGCAAGGCTTTTCTGCTCCACAACACCCTGGCTTTGCTAATATCCTGCTTCCCAATTTCCACTGGAGTAACCATGCCACAGATGGACACTGATCCCTGGTAACCATCTCCATTAGCAATTCTGCTTTCATCTTGTTTGCTGTTTTTTTGTCCTCTATGATAAAAGGTCCTAGATATTTTTTTCCATCAGTTTTAGGGAAAAGCAGTAGGCCTGAAGAGAATGCAAATGGCTTCTGGTTTGCTTTTTGTGCTGATTATGGATAAAAGGATGAGATAATAGTTGTTCCATAAAAGATCAACATGCTTTAAAGGTATGACAGATTACACATTCTCTGTTATCTAAATATTTCCTTCTGTCCATTCTCTGTGTTTTGAAAATAACAAAAGTTATCAATCACCTGGAGCTGTGCTGATGTTTCCATGGCAGTTTAACAATTAGGTCTGTTCACCAGGAGCCCCGATTAGTCCAATAAAATCCTTTGTGCAATTCTTTCAGACAGAATATTACCCTGTGTTGCCAGCCTAAGAATAAAATTATTCTGGCCACAGGCACTTATTTTCTCATTGATACATAATATTGAAGCTTTAAATGCCTTTATTGTGTTCCTTTAGGTTTCTCAGAGCAAGAGCCTGTGACCAGAGCAGCCCTGTGAACAGTTTGCTGCATTTGCCCAGCTAAGCTGTACAACAACATCTAAAATTGCCCCTTCTCCTGAGCTCTTGTAAACCAAATTTAGGAGTGGAGTGACTAAATTAATCTCAATTTATTAGCCAGGTTCTTGTAGCCACTGTCCATGTGCTCCCAAAGCTGCCCTGTGAGCCCTAAATTCACCTGAACTTGGCTTGCAGGAGGAAATGCCATTCCCACAGCTGTGAAGTTTTTGTCACACTTCTGTTTATGTGCTCCTGTCCATCTGTGTGACATTGCTGAGGTGCAGTGTTTGCTAGGGAGGGGTTGATATGATTGACATGTGAAAAATTTCAGATACACATGGGACAGAGTAATAAATATGTAAATAAATTAAAAATATTGCAAGTAATATAATTTTTGTGGGGGTGGGTGTTTTACACTTTACAGTTAACTACTTCATTGGGGATATTTTAAGTAAAAAAACTGATGTTTACTTTGATTTCTTTGGAAAATTCTCCATTCCATTAAACTGAAAAATAAAAGCATCTACAGTGGATTAATTACATTTGCCTCATTATTCCTTGACAGCTTCCCTACACTAGAAATTCGTGTGGTTTAATTCTGTGTTAACAAAGATGGTACAAGATTATGCTTCAGACTACAAGAACACAGATCTTATGGCAGGGTACAGCCAGGTGAAGCTGGAGTGTAAATGCCCTGATATGTTCTGCAAACTACATCCTGGAACATTACGTTAATGTTTGCAGAGTGGCAGAGCTGGCTTTTATTGAAAAACAGGAAAAAGGAGATAGAGTGCCTTAAGAATGGGACATTAAGCAAATGACTCATTCTTGCTGATAATGCTTGTCTGTCAGTGCAGGATTCCAAAGTAAAAACTTAAAGGTATTTGAATATTTCATTATTTTTTCAGTCAAGGGTATAACCATATCTCGTCTGCAAACTCTTGTCATCCTCACTTTTTTTGTGTTCAAGCAGGCAACTTTTGGTTTTTCTTCCTGTCTATTAATATGACCTCTCCACTTCTCCAAGAATAGAGGGAAACCTGGTGGAGTGTGAAGATCTCATAAACAACTAGGCTGTGACTATACCCAAATATAATCAATGCCAAGTAGGATCAAAATATGGTCATCGCTTTTTATTCAGAGGGAACAGATGCTCAACCCACATCATTGCCATGGAGACCTTGGAATTCCTGCATACCCTTTGGTGAACCTCAGAAATGTAAATGGGACATGCAGAGCACATAGCTCTTGTTAAGGTTTGCATATGCATAAATACAAAAATGAGGTATCATCTACCTACATGCAGCCTATAATTTCCTTCAGATTGATTTGTATTAGTGCTAATTTTAGTTATGCTGAGAGTCTGTGTTACGTCTTCTATGAACTAAACAGTAGAGGCTGCCCTTTGAAAGTACCTTGAATTTTCGAAAGTGTTCCCAGGAGCTGGAGCAATGCCCAAAGTTATCTGGTGTAAAATCAGTAGACTTTGCCAAGTGGACTATTATTTTGAGCTTTTTATGTAACCAATATTTTTATAAGAACAATCTAAAGCTACTAATATAATTTCCAGTGGAGATGCTTTCCCTAGTATCGCTCAGGAGTTTACAAAGGTGCTGAGGTATCTGTTAATATATTTGATGTATCTGAATTATTATTCCAGATCTGTTCATGTATGTCTTGATCAGATATCTGGTTATGTAATCATCGTGATTATCCCAAATTATAATGTAGAAAATGATAATGTATTGCATGCTTCATTTACATTATTTAGCCTTACTGGATTAACTCAGCTCAGTAATGCATGTTCTCTACTGTATTGGTTAAATATTTCTCTTTTGGGTATACTGTTCAGCATCAGCCAAATGCTACATGATTCAGGATGGACATTGGCACAAAAGCCCCAAATAATCCCTACACAAGCAACAGTGTTGGACTAATTTGGAGGCTTTTTTGCATGAGTGCAGAAGAAAGAGTGAAATATGAGGACATGTGCTGTGGTAGATACTGAGAAAGTATAAGGTAGCAGCTGGCATAATGTGACACAGCAGCCTCATACTTAATTTTGTGCTTTTTTCAGATTACTGGGCACATAGATTTTTAAATTTAACTATTTTTACTGTGTTAACCATTTTAAAGTCAGGAGTGTAGTCCATACAATTTTGTCCTCTAGTGTACTAAGCTGCTTGAGATTCTTCCAGACACTCAATATTAAAACTGTGGGCAGCAGCAAAAAAATTCCTAATATAACACAAGCAAAACCTCCTTACCCCACTTGCCTCACCCTGAGATGAGTTTTGGAATTGAACTTGATTTTAATGAAATACAAAATTGAATGTTCACGTTCAGACCACGCTCACTTTTGATATTGTACTAGCTCACCAGATATTTTTCAGTGTATTCATCTCTTCCCACAGTCCACTGGAGAATCCCATATTCAACAGCTGACAGCCTTGGTAGCAGCTCAGCTCAAGCTAAAAATGTTTATTCTAAAAGATAAAACAATAGCAGAGTTCTTCCAGCAATGCAGTAATTTTTTTGTGTTTAATTTCTTGTCGCGTTATGCTGGGATGTCAGTTTTCAGTTAGATGAAATGAAAATTATATCCTTAAGCAAACAATGGGGGATTCTGCCAGTGTGACCTTTAGGGTCAATCATCTCATTAGCAGTCAGCTTTTACAACTGCATTTTATTTATAGGAGAGGGATTTACAAGCTGTTACTAAACAACAAATTAAATTGTCCATGAGCCATCATCATCTGATAGAGAAATGCCCCGTGGGTAACAGGCTGCTGTTTTCTCAATGGGAAGTTTTGGAAAAATTTAATATAATTTACTTTTTGCCAGCATAACCTTTATAGGCAACAGTCCCTTTTTTACGATGACGGAAAACTGTGCCATCAGTGCAAACAGCTCCAGATGCACAGTGAAATTCAACAGTCACAAACCACAAGCCTCATTTTAATGAATGCTCACAGGCATCTCTCTCATCTGCTAATTGTTTTCAATCAAACTTAAAATACCACAAATAGAGAGTAGCTCAGTAGTGCATTTACAGTCTCCATTAACTAACATTTTTGTTACTAAATATGTTTTAAAAGCAATAATCTGAGAAGATAGCTTTAGGAAAGGTTTCCATCTCTGCATTTTGAAAATGGTGGTATTGTTTCAAATAAGCTGTCAACCTGAGCATGATGTGATATAATAATGCAATCTGTTGTGACATCATAAATCCAATGTTCTTGGAGATTAGGAAGGGCAGATTTTTTGTGTGTCAAACACAGGTGTTTTACACTGACAAGTTTTTCTGCACAAGCATTTTAGTTACTCTCACAGGGACCCTTCATTTTGCATGTTTTGCTGTTTCTGCCTTAATCTTTCAAGTATTTTAGTCTTAATACAAAGTCTGTTAATTGTTCTGTTTGCAATCAAATTGCTTATTACTTCCAGAAGTCTGAAGTCGTTGTGCCATTGTGTGTTTGAGCTTACCTCACTTTTGCATGTTCTTTTTTAACACTGTCCTTTAAAAAAAAAAAAACAAAACCAAAAACATAGTCTGGTCCTAATCTATTATTTTCTCTTGTTTCAGGATCCATTTTTGACTGAGAAACACTGGTATCAAGGCAAGTCCAAAGAAAAGCTTCTCCTGTGAGTAGCTGTGCTTGTTCTGACATCTCTTCAGACTTCACATGGATAGGCAGAGAGGTGAAGAGCTGCTTCCAGGGATTCTGAGCTCCTTCTGGATGGTTCTGGAAAAGAAACAGAATCCAGAGTCAGGTACTTTAAAACAAAACATAAGTCCTGAAAATTCCCCCAAACTTTCCTACACTTTGATATGTAGTGTATTAATAGACTGTGGCAGGTGAGGGCGTAGGAGACACTCAACCCTGATGCTGTAAGTTCAAACAAAACAATGCTCACTTTTCATAAAAAATAAATGCAGTTTGGGAAATCTGCCTTGATCTGTGCCATGGTCCAGTCAAGTCAGCCAATGCTTGATAAGTTACTTCCTCTGTGAGCTGAATCAATGCCAGACTTACTTCTCAAATACAATCAAAGCCAATGTTTTTTGAGAAGTCTGGTGACTCTGAAACTGATAACACCACCCACAGCACGCCTGCATGCTGGTCTTGTGCTTAAATTCATGGTGCTCGTACAAAAAATGCCCTGCAGGACATACAACACAACCTAAAACTTTTCTAATTGCTCACACTAGCAGAGAGAGCTTTTATCAGGGTAGTGGCTCTACAAAGGTTATGACTGTTTTCCAGGTTTTCATGAAAAGATGAATCTAAGTTTAGACTGGCAAGAAGCCTAAGAGAATATGGAATTTTAATCTCAAGAAGGGCATGGTCTCTGCCCACCTTCTGATACATTTAGCATGGACTAGGCATTTGCACAAATTGCTGTATTCTAAGCTGTGGCTGCCCCTGGATCCCTGGCAGTGTCCAAGGCCAGCTTGGACACTGGGGCTTGGAGCAGCCTGGGACAGTGCAAGGTGTCCCTGCCATGGCTGGGGATGGCACTGGATGGCATTTAAGGTCCCTTCCAAACTGGGCCATTCTATGATTCAATGATTCTGTGTTCAGCTCTGGATAGTTCTCAAACAGATTCCATTAAACAAACTGTTCCTCAGTCAAAACTCACAGATTTACATTGGGGTTTTCCTCTCACATCAGAAGAACATTGTCTAAACCCCACAGCTGGAGTTCACATTAAAGAATGAACTACATTTAAGGACAGTTGAGAGCTTTTGGAAAACAACTGAGGAGAAAAGAGTAAAATTGCAATCATCGCTTTAAACGTGTACGTGTTTCAAGAGTTAGGCATTCCACGTTATCCAGTGATGGTATTTTGTACTCCATGCTCAGTTCCAGAAACTGCATCTCCGGGAAAGACTTCTGCCAGACCCTAGGTATCAGCTACTGCCATCACTCTGTCCCACGTGCTTCATTCCAGTCACTCGCAATCACTCGAGTGGGGTTTTTTTCCTGTTTTTATTTCTGTATTTTTATTTCGCCAGCCAATGGCACGGCGAGCTGCGGTGTTTTGTTCCGTGCGTCAGCAGCAGAATTGCAGCTGGGTCTCACTTGAGAACTTTTATTAGAAAGATGATGTATGAAGCAGAAGGAACGCAGCTTGGCTTTCAGAGCCCAGACTGAGGCTGTTGCTCGAGCAGTTGGAGGAGTGGGGGAAAGGCTTTTGACATGCAAATTTGGGTACAAAGGCGAATGATGGATGATAAACACCGCGTCCCATCATACACACTTTCCACCGTGCAGACAGAGCCACACTTTGATTTGTGCACCCAGGGGAAGGAGCCAAACAGGGGCTGGGATAGGGACAGAAATGTCTGCAAACAGCTGAGCTGCAGGAATCACTGCTGTGGTATTGACTGGGGCTGAAAGTGGCGTAATAAGGAGCAATAGTGTGAAATGACCGCATAAAAGGGGACACTTAAATCAAACATTAGGGAAAAAGAATCCCGAACGACGAATATTACACAACGGAAGTAGCTATTTTTAGAGATATTTAAAACGTCACTCTCTGCTGTTCCAAAGTGTGATTTCACTTGACAAGGAGCTATAAAAATTGCAGTTTCTTTACCCATTGTGTCTGTTTAGTCACATTCGCTGATTTTTAGTGACAACAACTTGGTTTTATACCATGCAGTTCTTGTCATGGGCACTGACAAGCAACAGAGGGAGAGAATAAGGTGAAGTTTACTGGGCTTTAGTTAGAATCAAGAAAACTGGTGCTCTTTAGGGTAACTTGACAGCATCTCTTGGATTTCTGAAAGAAAATCTTTATTTAGGACTAATTTTGTAGTAATAGGAGTAAATATGTCACGTGAAGCACAGTGCAAAATTCAGCCATATGGCTGCTCTAAGCAGAAGCAAAACTTTAAAACTGTGTAGTAGAGAGTTACTGAGAGTTGGTTTAAGAATGTGAAAGATTAAAGGGGTCTTTTTTGAGAAATAAAATCTTTAATTGAAATTTTGATAGTTCAGCTTCTTTTTAGCTCCAACCTCTTTCAGTAATCCAGCATGGTAGTAGCCTTTAGGTTTCAGTCTCATTTTGCTGATCACAATGAAAAATGGAATGAATTCCGAAGTTTGGAGTAACAATAACATGCTGAAATGCACAAGAAGTGGTGAAAGTTGGCACCAAATCCTTTCTACTAGAAACAATGAAGTTTGTATTCAGAGTTCCTTTTGTGTGATGAACTGTGATAGAGCATTATTTTATTATGAGTAGTCAATACTCGACACTTACTCATGAACCACAAAAAATCCTTACATATATATATAGTATATATATATATATATGATTTGCTATAGCCTTTGAAGTTGTAGTAGACTGTATTTAGCTTAGTTTATTTTAAGATAGATCAATACCACCTGCTGAATTTGAATTTCTTCGTTTCCAAGGCATTACTAGCATTGTGGCTAAGAAAATGAATTCTCAATCACAACGTGTATTCTTTTTTAACACTTAAGATAATTCCAGTTAAAAGCATGTAAAGAGGATTCAAGGACAGAATTACTGAAATTCTGAAATCATGCTTAAATGCCAATTTTATCTACTATAAACAAAGTAAAGAAGTATTTCTGGAAGATGTAATATAGGAAGAAGACAAGACAACAAACATGATAAGACGTAGGGACCCTACAGCTCCTGTCTACCACAGGAGCATTTCCTCTTCCTCTTGGAAGAGCTCCTCTGAAGGTTTTGCAAGTTGGCTTCAGGGCTGGTCCCCCTTGCTGAAATACAGAAAAATACAAGGGAAAATAAAGTTTCTGAAAGGATGATCTATTTTATCTACTACTAAACTTTTCAAGGTTTCTTAAGGTGATCATTTCACATTTGTTCATTAGCCCCAGGGATGAGTTTCCGTGTCTTGCCACTTGTAAATCACAAACAAGCTTTTCCTTTCAGGTCTCTGTGAATAGTTATTTGTTCAATGTGGTATTGCACAGAATGTGGCATTGGCTGTTCCACTTGCTGGGTCTTTCCTCAATGTATTTGTCCCCCAAGGAGAGGCATCTGGCTGCCAGCCTGAAAAACCCTGCCAATGTTCAGAAAGTCTGACAGGGGTTGGTTTGGGGTTTTTACCCATTTCGAGCATTATTCCTGGGAATAATGAGTCTGTTTGCTGAATTAAGGTGCTGGTGGCAGCCCTGTAGCCCCTCTTGTGCAGTCTGGAACTCTTGAGTGTTTGAACACATCAAACTATTTCCACCAGGTACTGGTGATGCCTTAGGATTTTAGCTTCTATATTTTTTATGTATCTGTAGTTTTAGTGTATAACTCTGGACTCCATATAGGGGGCTAAAGCTCCTGTTCTCAGCTTTTTTAGGCAAAATGAAAGGACAAAAGCTTGAAACCTCAAGGACGCCTCACTGTCTCAGGCCCCAAGATATGTAAACAACAGAGAATTGGGGGAGCAAACTTGGAGTAATTGACATCATCAGCTGAAGGTGTAATTGGAGGATTAAACCTCGATATGCAAATGGTCAGAACTTATAAAGTATGAAAAACTCGTGACTTGTCATCCATGTTGGGTGTAGCCCCTCTAGTAGGATTTGTCAGCCCTAAAGGCACCTTGAAAGCCTTCAATAAATCTAACTGCTCTTTATTCTCTTAGCTTTGTCTAGCCTCTGTTTCAGGTAAGCCCAACAAGGCATCACTGGCAGCAACACCCCTGAGTTAACTCCAGAGCACTTTGGCTGTGCAGGAGCAATAGGAATAAACTTTTGTCCCTAATTAGACACGAATGGGCACATGTAGAGATCAGCTGTGCTGGGAAGGAAGGTGCCATTCCAGGCTGTCACTTTGTGGAGCAGGGCAGGGCTGTAAATAAGAGCTGACAGAACAGTGCTCTTTCTGGTGGCTGAGCGCACCCCTCGATGCATCGCCGTGGAACAGCACCATTTGTTTGCAGCTCTGCAGGCAGCTCCCAGGCCAGCTGGCTTCCTTCCAAGGCATTTTGAATTACTTTGGGAAGATTGTGTAAGACATTCTGTCCAATAGTTTATTACTGCAGAGATCTTGAGCCAGATCATCCTTTCAGAAACTTCATTTTTCCTTGTATTTTTCTATATTTCAGTAAGGGCGACCAGCCCTGAAGCCAAGTTGCCAAACCTTCAGAGGAGCTCTTCCAAGAGGAAGAGGAAAGACTCCTGTGGCAGACAGGGGCTGTAGGGTCCCTATGTCTTGTCATGTTTGTTGTCTTCTCCCTTTCTTACACCTTCTGGAAATACTTCTTTTCTTATTTGATGTAGTTTTGTCTTATGATACTGCTAAAAAGAATAAAATTAGTGAGAGCACTGAAAAGCATTGTGGAGAACTTGATTTTTTTTAAACCTGCCCAGTTTCTAGATGGCACTGAGAGCTGTGTGTAGTCTTTTGGGGCTCAGACTTCAATTCCATTCCTTTGCCTGAACCCTTTGCCAAGATTTTTGTCCTCATGCCTCAGTATTCTCTCCCCTAAAATAAGAATAATGCAACTGGCCTTTGTAAATCACTTCATCCCTCTGCTTAAAAGTGTAAGGTGACATGATATTTTTTTTTCTTTCTTAGTAGGCTTTAAAAAAAAAACAAAAATGTACTACTGGAGCATTTGGGGAGGGTGAGTGAACTGTGATTTTGGAAACATTCTTCCCGTGCAAGATGCACAAAACAATTGTCCTTTCAGGGTTAGTCTGATCATAGAGGTTCCTTAATATTAATTTAAAAAAAGGAAGGTTGTTTCTCTCCTGGCAGCATCTCATCTTTCCTTTTCCTGTAAAAGCAGCTGAACAGAACGTGGATCTGTTTGGTGTTGAGCAAATTCTGGTGTTGGAGGGTTATTTCCAGTGCTTTGGTGGGTCATCGTTCAGAAAGATGCCAATGCTTTCTTGCATTGCTGAGAAAAGAAATAACAGACTGGATAATTTTTAGCAGTCTTGTTTTTTTCTAAAACTGTAATGTCATAACTCTTCCATTTCCATGTTTTCTACTTCCTGTTATTTCTAAAAGAATGAGTCAGAGAAATGGAAACAGAGCTGCTGTGAATAATTTAAAAGTGGTCTGAGAATAGCTAACCATTACTTCTGGTGATGCTGCTTGTGATGGTTACACAATGATAAGATTATCAAAAGGACTGGGGGAGACAGAAAAATGGAAAGGATGCATTAAGTCATGTAGTCATTTTTGCTCCTGTGGAATTATACCTTACATTAGTTTTACTAATGGCTTGTCTGGCTACCTTTAAAAAGTTTGAGAAAATGGATTTCCAGTATTTCTTTAACATTATCTCTATACCTTCTGCTTACACTAAAAGGTTTTTTTCTTCTTATTATTTCATCCTATTATTATCCTAGAGCTGGTTTGCTCTGCTAAAGACTCTCCAGGTTGAAACAGACAGCCATCACTCCCTTTTCCCTTCATACAAGTAATGAAAAAATCACACTTCAGATTTGTTGTGTAACAAAAAAATGACAACACGTTTTCATGAGAATGACAGCATTTCAAAAAAATGAATGAACTTAATTAATGTCTTTACTTCTTTTCTTTCTCACCTCTTCTGTCTAGGCTCCATCATTCCCACCAGTGAGAGTAAAATAGGATCCACAGCCCAGAGATCGGAACTGTTGTCCAGCTGAACCATTCCTGCTTTTCTATGAAATATTACTATGCTTATTCCAAATATTCACTAAATAGCAAAAAGATAAGACATTTATTTTTTTAAAAATCTCCAATAACTTTCAACAACTTGTGTAAGCAATTCAGTAAAAGTTTCACACCAAGACTAAGGATGGGACGGAATTTATTCCTTCATTCTTGTTTTAGAAAACTAACATCATAAAAAACAGTCAAAAACTAATTTATTCTAATTTGGTAACTGATTTTACTGTTTGAAAAGAAACTTTGGCTTTGCCACAAACCACCAAATGCCGACGAACTGTAAAGATCAAGTTTTATCAGGATGGGAGGATAAGAATTTCCAGATGGAAATCTCAGAAAGTAACTACCACCTCAGAACTAAGCTTTCCTATTTGCTTTTCTCCTGTTAACACTGTTTTCATATGAGATTTTAATTCTTAATTCTGACAGAGAAAAGGTCTGGAATTAGAGATGTAAATGGCTTAGGGATACAGATAAACACTGGGAATTTTTTTTCCTGTGTTGCCTGCCAAAAGAGAACACTGGGTATTTCCCATTTGGCTTCCCTTTAATTAGCTGATTTCATTGTAACTACACAATTACCTATCTATTAGTGTTGCTTAAGCCCTGCTAATTTTCAGGAAAAGTCTACCTGTGAAACTGAGCCCCTTTTTCTGGCTCTGAGCTGCTCCATGGCAGGGACATGAGCATGAGGTGACTTTCCAGGGTGACCCCCGAGCTGTGTGTTTGCAGAATAACAAAGATGGCTTTTCCTGGCTGCTGAGGTTGCCCTAACTCACAGCAGCTCTCCAGCTTTGCTCCTCGGAGTGCCCAGAAATTTCTCACCATTTCCTCACCCCTGAGCTGTTCCCTGCCTGAGCAACACCAGAAACATTTTCTGATGTTGGCAGAAATCAGAAAATTGACAAAAATTATTCATGGCACTTGAGGTTTGAAATTCTTCTGGTTCCAGCAGTCCCATGTTTCCACCCAAAGCTGCACTGATCTTTTACCACTCCCTGCTGCCTTTCTTCACATTCTCTGAGCCCGTGTCTAATGGGCAAATACAAAACTGGGACTGATGCCTTGCAAATCCCTCGAAGTTTCACTGAGAGGTCGAGTAGTTACAATCCCCTGAAGTGGTCTGTAATTTAACCCTAACAGCTGCTGATTTTCAGCTGGCTTCTCTCTTTATCCTCCTCTGGACTCTTTTGCCTCATGGATTCAAGTAACAGTTTTAAATCTTGGATAGAATTGGTCATTTGTTGTTGCTGCAGGATCATTCAGCAGGAAGAAATCTACTTCAGGGAAAGACAGAGTCACCTCTCACTGAAGTTTTCTGACATTGTTCTCTACAAGAAACTGCTTCCATTTGGGTTTGACTTCAGCAAGTTTCAATTATGGAAGTTAAAAGGTTTCCAGCTTGGATGTTTTGCTGCTTTTGGGGTTGAGAGTGGCAGAAAAGACAGGACAAAAGGTTTATGAAGCAGCTCCCAAAGTGGCCTCTTGCTTTTGCCTGCGTTGAGGGACAAAAGACAATTTTTCCTTTGGAAGTACTGTGTTTCTTATATGTGGACTGGATATTTTCTCATTTCTTGGTTAGGACATACCACTGGACTATTAATATTTGTGTGATATTTTTTCTAAATTAAAAATTCTGATAAATACCTTAACGTTTAGACAGGCTTTTAGAACATTGAGATGTTCTGCCTAGACAATAATTTTGTAATTAAAATGCTGCCCATACCAAAATTTTCATATTTGATTCTACCAAGCACATAGCTTTTCATCCCCATTTGAGACTTGAGGTGTCAAAGTTTTACCACTTCCAATGACTCATTTTCAGTACTGTGCTGTCAGTTTAATTTAAAGCAGAGTAAACCGATGAAACCATAGATTGAGGGGTCACAGCAAAAAAAGAAATCAATAGCTTCAATATTCAAGCAGGTTTTCCTAACTCCCTACAGCCTCTCTTTCTACTCCTTTCTGCTCCTTCTTTCCGTCCAAAGGACAACAGATTGTTTCTTATTTTAGGCAGTGTTACAGATGGCAATTTAAGGAATGCAGAGTTTGGCCAAAACTGAACCCCGTGAAGTTCAGGTTGCCTACAGTGGAGGAAGAGGGTCCTTGACTATTCCTGAAGCAGCCTCTCAGCTTCTTTGGGGATGTTTAAGTAATCACCAAGTGGTGGAACCAAGATATTTGGATTTTTGCCTCTTGTTAGTGAACATTTACAGAGCAATTACCTTGTTAATGCGCACTGAGTCTGTGTTTTTATTTTGAAACACTTACAAATGTAATCTGAAATACATGTGTTTTAGCTGGAGGGGATAGGGAGGAATATATATTTGTTTCATATCCATGGCAACTCCTATTTTTTTTTATTGCTCATTAAAAAGAAAATTTTCTATTCTTTAACCTCTTTTAAAAAAATGATTGAAACAAAGACTCTTTGTTTTGTATCAAAAAAATATTCTGCTTATTACAACATTGAAGCAGCTCTTTCTTTTTAAAACAGAGTAAAAAGAAAACTTATCATAGAAGATGAAACACTTTAAAGCAGTATCTTCCTCGTTTCAATTCAACAGCATTAAATATTTCAATGCTGTGTAACTCCCAGTGTATTTATTTTTTATGCTGGGGAAGCGAGGCCTATCCCTTTTCATAGAATCAGTTGAGAACTTTGGTTTGCTTCCAACTTCTGATAAAATCCTGCTTTTTTTCTTTTTTTCTCTTTATTTTTTTCCCCTCTGAGATCTATGTCCCAGATATTAACTGCTCCGTATATACCTTTTTCGCATTTTATAGGAGAAACTTCTATAATGCTTCAGCCCTAGCATGCATTTTATGGAAGGAAAGGAATGCTTCCTGTTTTTAGGTTTTGTTTTGGGGTTTTTTGGGGGGGAAGAGAGGATTTGTTATATATAAGAAAAATAATGAGATCAAACCCTGTTGAAGACAAGCACCAAAACAAGGTTCTTTTACATGTAGGCTCAAGAACACAAAATATGGAATTAATCCTAGCAATGCTTTTGGAGTAAGATTGGATTTTCATCAGATTTAGAAAGAGCAGGAGATGGAATGGGCAATGCTAGTTGTAATCTCTGTTATTACCAGGAGTCACTTCCAGGGATATGCATGAATTGGGAATAACCTGGAGTTATGTGATTGTGTGCAGCAGTGTCCTCAGGATAACAAAGCTGCTCCAAGCTGACTTTGCTGCTGACCAGTCTCCAGGGCGGTCTCAGAGGTTTAATTTCACATTTTCCATGAAGAATGATTCCACAAACACGTTTCAGGCACTGCTCCATCTGTGGGAAATGGAGATGATCTCATCCTGGGAGCTGCTGAAGGAATGATGCTCCAGAGCGGCATTTGCTGTGCCACACTGCATCTTCTCTCCAAAGGGAAGGGATAAGGCTGGGCTCGAACAGATGATGCAGAATGGGTGCTTTGAGGAAAGAAAATACTAATTTCTGTTGGGTAATGGTTTCCCCCTTTCGATCAGACAGGGCTGAGCTCATGCAGATTAGAGACTCCACTCTTACCTGGGATTCTTTCCTAAGATGTTGTAAACAACAGAAAAGATTTTGCTTGCTTTTTTTTTTTTTCCCTTATTTTTAGTAAGAGCCTGTATTTCTAAAAAAGTGAACAGTTGTGACAGAAACATTCGGGTTTGGCTTAATTTTTCTTTTCTCTGCATTAGGCTCCATTAGTTTGGAGTGACTGCTGCTGGAAAGCTCCCGGAGGAAAGCAGGTTCAGCTGCCAAGGGAGCTGCTGAGGAGGCACTCAGCGAGGGAAGATTCCAGAAGCTGCAGGTGTGCTGGGAGTGAAGCCCCTGGAGCTGCTGAGGCAGAGAAGAACCCCAGCCAGCCCAGCCAGGGCCAGCCCAGGCAGCTGCAGGTGCATCCAGAGCATCAGGAACGACCTGCAGCTGAGAGAGCCTTCCAATGAGCAGCTCCAAACCTCCAGCCTGGCCTCGAGGGGTGCAGGAGGTAAGGAATGCTCATATGAATTTATTACTGAAAAAACAGTGCTTTGATATTTGGTGAAACTGGTCTTGAAGCTTTGCTGTCCTTCCTATTGTGTCAGTCAGTGGCTTTTGTATCATCCAAGTTCCTATTTGTAGTTTTAGGCTCATGGTTGGAAGGTATCTGCAAGGGGGGGCTCAGCACTGGGAGGTATCAATTTTTATCAATGTTTATCCCCTTGTTCAATTCTTGACCCCTGAGAGCTGCAGAGTAGAATTTGCACATAGTTTGGAATAAACTTTACGGCAGAACCATGTTGGGTTCTGTTTACACATTCCAGAAGCAGAGGCTGTGTGATCTCTACTTTATATCTGTAATTAGCTGTGTGATGCATTTGAATCATTAGGGTTCAAAGAGCCAATGGCGAATATTCTTCCCAAATACCTGTATTTGGTGCAGGGGGAGGGGAGGGGGAGAACAGCTCTTCGTTTTCAGAACCTCTGAAGTTGTAGAAGTGCACAATGTTTTCTGTGGGTCAATTGATTATTGACATCAGAAATTCCTGTTTCTGAGACGGGGAGCTGCAACAAGGCCTGCGTGGTGAGAACAAAGGCTGTTCTATTACAGTGGATTATTAGACTTGCAAACCTAATTATCCCCTCTGGGACTCAGCACAGGCCTAATGCAGCTTGGATTATGGAGGCAGGTTCTTACTTTCAACTTTCTTCAATAGATTTCTGACAAGTCTGGTCTTACAGATGATTAAATTTCAGGACAATGATTAGAGAGTTTTCTGCAAAGGAATCACTAGAATTTTTGGAGGTTGGAATGGAACGACACTTCTCTTTCACTCTGAGGTTTGCTTGGGGTTTTTTTGCCTCCCCTTTTTATTTCTATTCAGGGGGAAAAAATAGGATTTTCTTTTCAAGCAGAGCTACTCTTCAGGTCTGGCATGTACGAAGTGATTGATATACTGGGGAACCACAAACTGTATAAGGCTTATGCTTGAGGAATTAAATTGTCATAAATAAGTGGTGACTGAGCAATATTACTGCCATATCTAGAATTAGCTTGGTGAGCATCTGAATGTCACTGAGTGTCCCCAAGGCTGGCAGAGGAGGTGGAACTGGTTGTGGGTAAGCTCTGGAGCTCCAGTGATAAAGTCACTTCATCCAGCTTTAGGTGTTTGCATTAGCTGATTGTTACTGAAGCTTCTAAAGGATGAAAGTGTACTTCATTTCCCAGAAGAGGACAATAAATAAAAAATAAAAACAAAAAAGAAAAGGATTGTATTGAAATCTAAATCCTAAGCCTCCAAAACTTACTTCTAAAGTATTAACACTGTAAAAATCAGTTCTTTTCCCAGGCTCTACTTGCCACTAAATACATATTTTTATAACTCTAAGTCCAGCTACTTATCAAAATTATCGGGTTTTTTTAATAGACTCTACACTTATGTTACCTCCTTCTAGTAATGAAGGTAGGAATATTTGCAGATAACCTTGCAAACGGCAAAAATAGTAAATTTGTGAGGATTTGTCTTGCAAAATTGCAAGATACTTAACCATGGGCACCCTTGTACGGAAGTCTTCCTTGTGGGCTTTCTTAGGTAGATTTTCTTGTATCCTTTTGTCCCTTAAGAAGGGTTTTAATAATCTGTCAGCCTATCCTATTTTCTGTGAAGTGTAAATCTCTGTCATTTATTTGAGACAGACATCTCAAAAAAATAAAAATAAAAAAAAAAAGGAAAGAAAGTGGCTTGGAGATTAAGAAGTGATTGGGAAGAAGGGGTCAGTGAGGTGGTTGGGGTTTTTTAAGCCTCATTTCTGTATGAAACTAGGCTAAAATATCTATATCTTCCCCTAAATTTGTGATGCTGTCAATGAACTACATGTTTTCTACAGTGAAAGATGAAAAGATCTCCACAGCCTTACAAACAGCTATTAGACAGTCACCAATTTTTTGTTGCTATAAATAAATCATTCAGGTAATAATTTACTGGACAGAAGAATTCACTGTACATAAAACTGATTAAAAATATTAAATTGATAGGTCATTCATTAATAAGATAATTTTAACTGTAGTTTGGCACTGCCAAGAGCCTAATGAACAATACAGTAACTGTGAATATTATAAATATGTAGTCTGGACACAAATATTGGCTGTCCGAGTGTGTTGTGCTCTCTGTGGGGTTGTTTATTGAAAAATCTGTGCTGGTAGGGAAAGAAACACCCAGAGAAATAGCAAAGAGTTCTACCTGCAGCATTCCTGATTTTTATCAGGGACTAAGGATTGTTGGTGTGATGGAGTTGGCAGAATTGAAAGGCTCAGGAAAGGGGTTTATGCACAACAACATATAAAGGATATTTGGAGCCTTAGGAGTCCTCTGCCTTCTGAAAATAAAAACCAAAACAAACCAAATCTATTTCTGGACAATGCAAATAAAAGAACCTGAACCAAGTTAACTTCTATTCTTCTTCCACGGGAAGATCTGGATGGCCTCCTGTGTGTATTCTGGATCACTTTTTGGTTCTCATCCACATCAGAATTCCTGAGACTCTCTCTTCTAGATGGAGAAAAGTACAAAATATTTTGCCTTCCACTTCCTGGTAATGATCTGATGCGTAAAACTTAAAATCGATTCTTTCAGAGAAGAAACATTTTCAGATATTTTGGAAGGCCTGTGTAGGATGTAATGTTGCTTTTGGCATGGTGATCTAAGGAAATAGAGGAGACCAAGGCTTGCAATAACTTTTATTGTACCACTTCTTAGAGCTGGTGAAGGTAGATGAATTTTAAAGCACATAAACCCTTCTCAGAGTCTGAAATAGAGATTGGAGGTTTCAAAGCTAAATACAAGTAGAGAGATATTGCTGAGTTTGCCCGAGCTTTACAGCAAGTATTCCATAGGTAGGATCCCTGTTGGATGGCAGCCTCGATGCTCGAGTGCACAGCAAGAGACTTGACTCCAGAGCTGCTGTCAGTGGCACCTTTTTCAGTGAAAGAAACAAAAAAGGTTTAATTTCTGGTTTGATGTGGAGCAAGAAAAATATGCTCAAGGATGTTTTTCAGACTCTTCCAGTTAATAGTCCTGTTATGCTCTTTTCCCTCCTGAGAATTTGTATAACTCAGACTAAAATAATATGCACTGAATCTGTTCCTGTGAAACTGTTTAGTGTTTGGAATTCATCTTTTTCTTTGTGATTGGTTTTTATATTTGAGATCAGATTGATCAGAATGATACATTCGTACTGCAGAAAGACTTTTTCTGAAAATATAAATATACTTGGTGAAGCATGTCTCAAACCAGTTCTTAATTATTATTTCATGTTTTTAATCTATTAATTTTTTGCTTCTTAAGTAATGACAGTACTTAAAAGAAATGACTTTGTTTAAAGTACTCAGTTGTTCAGTCAGAGGCTACTTCCTCTGAAATGCAATGGCAGTGGAAATTTGCCATTAAAAAAAGGATCTAAGGGGAAATAAAAAAAAAAATTAAAAAAAAAGCTAACTAAAATGCAGTGGTTTTCTTGCTAAGTACACAACAAACAGGAAGGTCTGGCCCTTGTATGTGTCAGGTTGTGCCTGTGTTGAACATCCTGTGAGATCAGCCCTGAGCTTGGCAGTGTTTAAATCATCCTCTAGGAGAACACTGGAATACTGCCTCGGGTATTTCATCCAGGCAAGGACTGAATTGCAGTATTTACCTTTTCTGTGCTCTGGCTTGCTGGAGAATTTTGCACTTTGTCCTTGCATAAAGTCATGGTGATGCCAGTGGAGCATCTGTGTTAAGCCAAGCAGAGTTGGGACTGGATTTAGAACAGAGATCTGGCTTAAACCTTCTGTCTCCTGCTCTCTGATATTTGCCTTTGGAAGCATCCAGGCTGTTGGAATAGCAGCCCAGCTTTGAGTGAACCTGCTAAGAATCTGCTTTCCTATCAAACACATGAAGACATGGAGATTTGGGCAAAGTTTTCAGCAGGTGCCTTTTGCTGGATCTGTTTTCTATGTCACCTGAGTTTTCTATATTGTCTTCAGTAAAGAGAAAATGATGGAATTCTCAAAAATCACCAGTGGGGAGGCTGAAGGCTTGATTCTTAGATTTCCCCCATTTATGTTGTTACCTAGTCCAATATAGGAAATTATTTTGTTCAGTGTAGTACATTTCCATGTAGGTTCACCTGAGTCTTGCCAGTTTTCAGGCTCTGTTGTTATTTGGTCATTTTGCCTGAGCTCAGAATGTTCAGCTCCAGTTGGAGATCCTTCATCCCCAGTTAGGGGCTCTGCTTGGTTCTCTCTCTTATTCCTCCTTTATCTGCATGTGAAACATTCCACAGATGATGCAGTGCCTCATTTCAGTGCTTGTGAGCCAGGCTGGAGCTCACCTGTTTAAAAGGTGGCCCCCTCTTAGGATGTTAGCAATATTTTCTAAATAATTGTAGTAGTTAAAGTGCAAATACAATGTAATTAAGTAGAAATGTCACTTTACAGCATAGAATTTAACACACAGGCAGAGCCAGCTCTCTGAAAAGAGCAAAGAGCATGAAATGCAGAGCTGTTTAATTCAGTAGGAAAGGTTTACAACCCTCCCACTTTGAAATACAGAACAAAACTGTATTATTGGAATGGTAATACACAATAGTTCTTAAAGCCAGAGGTGTCTAACCTTCTTTAAATATTCTTCAGAAGCTATCAGATGGCAAATACACATTTTCACAAAAGCAGTTTCTTCCACAAAGCAAGCAAGCTTTATAAAGCTGCTAAGCCTTATAAAATCTGTTATTACTTGTGTCCTTTATACTCTAGGTGTTTTAGCTTTTAAAGTGATATTATCAGTTTAATTAAAAACTTATCAAAGCCTACCTCTCACGCAGAAGCAATTCAGAAATTCCAAACACAAACATCTTGCCGTGTAAATTAGATGCTAGAATCATATCAAACTTCAGGTATGTTAATTATAAGAAAAAAAAAAATAAAATCCCCCATGCATTTAATGAACTAGATAACCAGAGTACCTTGTTGTTAAAGCTGGAAATGTCTTTGACCTCTGAGAGGATGGAAGCAGGTAATCCCTTTGGTGCAAGTGAGCTTTGATTTTTGTACTTAACCATGTCTAGTAGCCTAAATCTTTTTCACAGAAGGTGATATTAATTATGGGCTGACATGACAAAAAGGCTATTGAGGCTTTCAGAAACATTTAGAAGGCTTTGGATCAGGTTTTCTGTAAGACCTGAGCTTCTGTAACTCCATCTTCTGAAAGAACATTATTTTTTCTTGTGGTTAGGTTGCGCACCAGAAAGAACAGGTATTGTTTTTTCCTGTATAATGGAATATAATGGATGAAAACTCAGATCATCTTATATCTATACTACTTCTGTTCCCTTAATAAGGAACTCGGTTATGACTGAATTTTAAAAACCAGATTTTATTGTGTTTTGGTTGTTTATTTTCTTTGAAGGCCTTGTATTTCTTGGATGAGTGCTTCAGTAGGTGCTGGTGCATTAGACTGGGCCATCTTTCCCAGGGTCTGCCTACAGCAGAGCAGAGTCAGGCATTTTATTGATCAGTAAATCTGCTATTTTAAAAAATGTCTATTTTGGGTAAGATTGGCACTGCTACATAGTGCTGCCAAGCCTTGGTGGGAATTAGGATGAAAAGTGAACTTTTTTTGTGAATTCTGGCATTCCAGGCTTCATGTCAGGAACACAATAAATATCTTAAAACTTCTTCTAGGGTCTTTGTGCCCTACGTAGAACCTTAGTATGCTGAAATCTAATGGGAACAAAAGTCTTGTCTGGAACTTGTTAAACATGCAAAATCAGCTTTCAAATTTTACCCCTTTTAAATAGATTTTTAACGATGGGTTGATGGACATCCATATTTATTTTTGTAAGTCTATTTTTAAGGGACTAAAGTTGTCTCAAGCCTTGCTTTAGCTTACCCTATACAGGAATCTTGATCGTTGCTATTTGTTGTAGGAAATTATCTCAACAATGTCAATAAATATTTAAACCTCTCCCTGCTCCTTACATGACTTCATAGCTCAGAATAAATAGGGACAATATGTGATCTTAACGACTCAAATTTGCTGGTTAGGCTGTATTTTTTAGACTCAACTGGAGTATTTATTAAAAACATGGTGCAAATACTGTGCATATTTTAGTGTTTAGAGTCCACATGACTACCTCTATATAGACATATTTTTCATTTTCATAGGTTTCTTTTTTTCATTTGGGAAGCTGATAGCTGAAAACTGAAGGCTTGCCTGGTTTAATGTAAGAAAGGAGTATTTAGAAATCTAAGCACAGGATATATGAAATCAATGTTTTATTTTAAATTTTTAGCTATTTTGGAAGATTATGGGTATTGTGGGGTTTTGACATTTAAAGGTTATTGATTTCTCAGTGCCCAATTGTAAACAATTATATGAGCAGGTGGAAGCAATAGGGTGTTCCTGTGGTGTCAATGCACTAAGTGTATTTTATATATTTCTTTGCTTCCAAGATATTTCTGGTTTTAGTGGCTTAGGGTACATCTAATCCCAGAGTAGATTGAAAGTTTACTGCCATGATTTTTGAGGTGTGTTGAGGGCTTTTTTTAGTTGGGTTTTTTTTTTGCCTTTGATGTGTAACAAATTACTAATTCACTTTCAAAATAATCTCCTGTATTTCTGCAAATCCTATCTAACTTTCTGATTAAATATTTCTGTTAATACCAACTTGAGATAAGGGGATTGGATTTAGCATGTCCAGAATCCTCTGGGGCCCACGGCTGCCGCTGGAGATGTTTTGTGAACCTAAACCCAAGTTGTTTCACAGTTGAAGTGTCTGGGTTTCAGCTGCACACCTGGGCAAGCTGAGTGCAGCTGAATTTCTTGGGGGGTTGAAGCCTTTAGGTGATTTCATGCACAGCTCAGACCTCACAGCACACCGGGAGGGTGGAGGAGGCTGTTCCTATAGAATGGGCTGCCAGGGCACAGAATTCCATGGTACAAAGAGGAAATACTGACTAGAAGACTATTAGGATGGAATAATTTTGCATGGGTCTAAGGCAGAACTGTTTTTCTCCTGCCATTCCAAGGAAATCCTAGGAATCCTGAGGAAAACCATTGATACCAGAGGTGCAGCAATGCCCCTAAAATTACTTTTTTTTAACAAATGCATTCTCAATACTTTTTCACCCACCCAGGCTCCTTGCCAACATAATTGTACACTTTCACAGGGTGCATTATTCTGGACAATTTTGACATTGCTGATGAAAATCCAAACACTCAGATTTGTAACAAAGGGCTGTCCCTAGCTGGTATCCTCCCACCCACTTCCACTGTTTGTTGTTCTAAAAATGTGCTTTCTTTTGCTGTGTGTTGTTTTAAAGTGAGCGTGTGGTGTACTGTTGACTTGAATGGATGGTGGAGGAAGAAGAAAGGATTTTCCTAATGGTTCAACAAGAGCACTTGGTAAATAATTTATCATCATCAAGTGCCAGCTTTATCTGAAAGCTGACAGGTCTTTCTTTTATGATTCAGTGGTGTCTGTGCTGACCTGCTGTACATGCTGCCCGTCAGTGTTTTAAATCTGTTCTGCTGTTATCCAGCCCCTGTTACACTGATCCACTCATTTTTTATACTTCATAAAGCATCTGCTGATGTTTATGAAGTATATGTTAGCAAATGTAAAAGTATTTTAAGGCTCATTAATATTTTAAACACAGAAATGCAACTTGTGGATTCGCGTGTGTGGCAGACGTCTTGTTTTATGAGAACTGTGAGAAAGTGATTTTGCTTATTGACTGACATTATCAGGCAGCCAGGCAGACAGTCCAGCAGGTGGAATCACCTTTTTGTGTTGATGTCTGCCAGGAGTTAACAGCAAATGTGATGCCCTTTCTGCCAGTGAGGGCTAATGTGCACAAAGGTAATGGGTTTTAAAAATGCTGCAAACCTTAATGGTGTGAGATCAATATTCCTGCTACTACGGGTAAAATGCTACTGCATCTATTATTAAGACCATCTTCACAATTGGATTACTTGAAGCACTTTTGGACTGTTAGAGGATTCAGTATTTATCTTCACAATAAAAAACTAATGGACCTGTGTTTGGGGAAATAATATTAATATTTTTCTTCTTGCTTAGAAACATGAAAACTTATTTTAGGAAAGCAGAGAAGAACACAGCAATGCCCACAAATCCATTGGTTTCCTTGCTACTGGGTAATGTTTGAGACTGGGGGAGAGTTAAACCTGCTGGTAGAGGAGCTAGACAATTTTCCAAGGATTCCATATCTGCCTGTGTGTGTTTTTGTCTGATGGGAAGGGAATGAGCAGAGCACCCTGGTTTGCTCTGCCAGCAGTGTTCACAACCTCACTGCCAAGGGGCTGAGTCCCCAGTGGGGCTGCAGAAGCACCACAGGATTTTGGAGACCTCAGATATTTTCCAAGGCTCAATGTTTGAATATTAATGTGTGTGTGTGACTCTGAGGTTACGTGTGTTAAGTGCAGAGCACACAACAGCTCCTTGCAGTGAATTTTTTTTTTTTTAAATTTCTTATCTCAAGGATGTTCTCGTGTGTTCTGCAAATTATCCTGTCAAGTTTTAAACTGGCTCACAGTACTTGCTATCATTTAACTATTTGTTTGGAGCTGGTGTTCAAGTAGCTTCTGGGAGAAGAGTTTTGCTTTCCTGATGGTTTCCCCAGGGCAGCCAGGGGAAGCCAGTTAAAGTAAAAAATGAGGTTTTCTGACTAGTTAGATGATCACTGGTTGAACAGGCTGGTAAAAAAAAAAGGGAGGGTTGTGCATTAAATGCTCCAACAGGGAATAGAACTGGCTTCAAATCAGGTTCAACTGAGTTACCACTGAAATACATCCCAAATCTGTAAGTATGAATTGCAATGAAAAAGCTGTTTCTTTGTGTTTGGTTGCTTTTGGCTCTCAGGAGAGCAAAGCAGTGGCATCTGCGTTAAAATGTTTCACTCAGTCTCCTTGCTGGGTTTTCCCACTCACAGAATGCAGTGTGCTGAGGCAGCCTGGCACTAACTGGTGAGAGGAGCTGTGTCATGACTGCAGCTTTATTCCCTGTTTTCCGTGCTGTAGCTCTCCCAGCACTGCGGGGTTGTTTTCCCTGTGCCATGGGAGAGAAATCCAGATCCAGCTCTAGCACTGACACATGGAGAGTGAAATATCGTGGCATAAGCACACAGTCGAGTTTCTGCTCCTGGACAGATGGGCAAAATCAGAATTCCCCAGAGCCAGAGCTGCGTGGCTCTGTGTGAGATCACTTGTCACAGTGAATGTATTCAGCGTTCCATAACATTGGCATGGTGGAACAGGAACGAGGAGCAACGCATTCCCTGATCCTCCCCAAACCCTTCAAACACTGCCTTTACTGCAGGGCTGTGCTCAAACACGTGAACAAACGTGACTTTGACGTGGACTAGACTTTATTCTTCAAATAAAGCTGATGAAGAAATGATGTATAAATATTGTCATAAGGTGAGAAGCACATGGAGTTCATCCTGCTCAAAGCCACGTTTGGCATAGATCTACCAGCTCTTCTGCCAGCTATTTTTCTTTTTGTGCTTCCCCCTCCGGTGCCAGTTGGAAAAATATAAAACCTCATTTTCTCAAGAGAAAAGGAAATAAATTTTCCTGTGTTTGTGTATATGCATGCACCCACATACATATGTGTGTGTGCATATACATATATCTAAAAATCTGTGTGTATATCTGTATATGTTGAGAATTCTTTCTCCATGCAATATGAAGAAGTTTTAGTAAAAATAGGAGACAAAAAAGGTAGGAAAGAAAAATACAGACTTGGAGAAACTGAGACATGGCGTGCAAAATATGGCCACTTTATTATTTTTTACTCTCATCTTTGTCTACCTGCAGAAAGTGTCTTATAAATTACTTGCTAATTTAAAGTATGATGTTCATAAGACATAATTCATGGATAAGTTAATTCCTGCAGTGTTCAGGCAGGAGAAGAGATGAGTCATGGTGGAAAATCATGAATTTAGTCCAGTATTCCTATTTGTCTTCTCTCTAAATATATGTGCTTGTAAATGCATAAAAATGCAGTTAATATTGAACTATAATGTGCACCTATGTTTTATTGCTAATAAGTTTAAATCATTGCGCTGCAATAGGAACTGATTCTTGTTCAGTGTTTCAGTGGAATGTGTTTTATAGGGATTTTTATTTACTTTTTAAAAATTTATTACATTTTCTGCCATGAGGCAGTAAGTGTTACAACCCCATACACTCTCAGCAGTTCTTTGGGTGCAGTAGCCTCTGTTCTCTGCTGGGCAATCAGAAGTTGGACACAACATTCCCACCGGGCATGAGCTACCCTCTTGCAGAGCCACTGTTTCTTTTAAGAGAAGGTGAGGAACTGGAAATAAGGATGATTTTTCAGAAAGTTCCACTCATCTGTTGGGCATGTGAATATATTTGTAATTATAATGAGTCTAAATCTATGGCTTAAGCCTGAGAGGCAAATGGTAGAGTTTCTGATAAAGAGTTTAACAGTGGCTGCAGGATATGTGATGCTGTGATGTAAATGGGAGAGCGTGAGAGAATGCTGCATTTTCTGAATTAAAAAATATTTTGGGGTGTCATTGACAGGTACATCCAACTGGGCTCCTCTGGAGTTGCATCCAAGCGGGTTTAACAGCTGTGTCTGTGTTGATAACTGGATTACAGTGTAGGAAAATGTTGAAACTGTATTTTCACTCGACATTTTGTAGGATGGCTTCTTTTCACATTTTAGGTGTAAAATACTTCAAGGTGATAATTCACTTGCCTCTCTGCAGCTTAGATCAGGTCCTCATGGCTGAGAGGAGTAAGCACAGTAAAGCTGCTCACCTAAGGGCCAGTTTCACTGTCCTTCAAGCTGCATTTACCTCAAGCTGTTGGCAATCTGAAAGGTTCTACAGGGAGGTTGGGCTGAAAATCCTGCCCAGTGCAATGCACTAGTGAGTCTGCCTGTGCTGACAGCATCTCCTGCTCTGTGTGCTCACACAGAAACCCTGAACAGCCCATGCTGTTCAAATGCACTGCTTCCATGGGCATTTCATTCAAAGTCACCCAAATATTTCTGTGCTCTCTGCTACCAGAGTAAGTCCCATAGAGATAGACTCATCCCAGCACAGCAAGGAGCTGGAGCTGCTGGAGAGAGTGCAGAGGAGGCAGCAGGATGAGCAGAGGGATGGAGCAGCTGTGCTGGGAGGAAAGGCTGGCAGAGCTGGGATTGTTCAGCCTGGAGAGGAGAAGCTTTGGGGTGACCTCATTGAGGCCTTTTGGTGCCTGAAGGAGCTGCAGGAAAGCTGGAGAGAGACAATTGCCAAGGGCTGCAGGGCCAGGAGACAGGGAATGGCTTCCCAGTGCCAGAGGGCAGGGCTGGATGGGATCTTGGGAAGGAATTGTTCCCTGGCAGGGTGCCATGGCAGGGACACCTTGCACTGTCCCAGGCTGCTCCAAGCCCCAATGTCCAAGCTGGCCTTGGACACTGCCAGGGATCCAGGGGCAGCCACAGCTTCTCTGGGCACCCTGTGCCAGGGCCTGCCCACCCTGTTCGTCAATGCACTTGCAGTTTGTTATCTTTAGTTTTTTGAGAAGTTAAGCCTGTATTTGACAAGTATTTGAACACTTGTCTGTCTATTATGTTGGAAGATGGATGCTTTTTTTCTTTTTTTTTAACATCTGCACTTTAAACATATTCTTATGGGAACATGTGAATAATAGAGAACATGGTTTCTTGTATCTGGTGGCACTTTACTGCAGAAAAAGTGTTTAGTTTTCCTTGAATTTCTAACCCTGCAACAATGGCAAATGGTGTTTGCCTTTGTTACAAGCCTGTTTAAATTGCAAATTCCCAAATTCTGAAAATTGCTACCATTGCCTTGTTTTTGTGTAGACACAACTTTTTTTCCTGAAGTGCTTTTCTGTGAGTGAGCTGTAAAGGCATATTTCTGCTGGGGTCGCTGGCTGATGACAGACTTCCACTTAGTTTTTCCATACACTTAGAGGTACTTTGTGTATAGGTAAAACTTTCAGATGGTAGGGTTTAATTCTGGCAAATAGATGGGACTGAAATATTTTCCCACAAAGGATGTGATTGCTTTCAGTTCAGCCCTCTGTGCTGATCCTAATGCAGCTCTGCAGAGTCCTGAATCCTTGTGTTGTTCAGGGGGAGAATTTGCATTAAGTGACTCAGTCCTACATAAAGGACACTTTGGTTACAAAGCCATAACTTCTTTTTTACTGACATTTCAGCATCAAATCTTTTGAGAGAGAGAGAGAGAGAGAGAAAGAGAGAGAAGGATTTGTGTCAATCACCCGAGGATTTTATTTGTCCTCCTGAGTGCTGTTTTTTCTAGCTGGGGTGCAGGAAGCTGGAGTCAGACAGCCTGAAGTTAAAGTAAATTCACAGTCTGAAGCTGCACCCCCTGCCAGAAGTTGCATTTAAATTTAGTTTAAAACATATTTGCTAGGATTGATAATGGGCTTTGTCATAGGTGTTTCAGTGGTCTAAACCAGAGGGTTATCTGTGCTAATTTAAGAACAAAATGGATGGAACTGTGTAAACAGGAGGAGGAAAGCACCTGATTTCACCTGCACAGAATGAGTTATAAATTTTGTAGCAGTTGACACAGAGCAATTCTGCTGTGACTTATAACTCTTCAGGCACCTCAGAAAGGTGCTCAAGATCTGATTATCCAAAAAATTCCTTGTTGCCAGACTAACATGTTGGTTTAAGTATTTGAAATTTATGTGCAATAGCCAATAAAATGCCACACTGATTTTGAAAATATATTTACCTCAGCAATTGCATAAGAATTATCTTGATTTCAATAAAACATATATTAGACATGTATTTTATGTGTGTAATAGCAATATTTGGACTTTCCCAAGGCTGTCATGGTTTGTTGCACTGTGGAATTCAAAAATATAACGCTAAAGAAATCGTAGGGTCAGTGAAACTCATTGGGGTAAATACAAAGAACTAATCAGTGTGTATGGCAGAATTCAGGTAGTGAATTGTTTTAGTGAAATTTCTCGATATGTGCAAAAATAATATTTTCCTCTGTGACAGGATTTTGGAAACTTATACTCAAAAACTTTTATTTGCTATTAAACACTTTTATGCAGATGAAATTCATGGGTAGAATTCATAATGCAATGCTGTTCAGGTTTTAATGACGTGAAGAGCCTGACATTTAGAGGCTCTTGTACACAGATTTTTTCTTAAAGACTTCACATTTGCAAAGAAATTTAAAGAGATTGGTGGAACTGAAGTGTACAGTAGTGGGACAGAAGACTTTTAAATGCTCCTAACTCAGCTGAGTTCACTGGAACTTGTATACCAGGTGCTACTCCAGATAGAGTTGAATTCTCGAGGCCCTGATGCACAGCTTTTACTTATATCTGCACCTGAAGAGTTATATGAAGGAATATAAACAGCCTGAACCTGCAGGTTCCTTCATCTCAGTCCCATCTTTTCCTCCTGTTATAAAATCTGTCAGCTGGCATAACAAGGCAGCTTAAAGCCGTCTTTTATTTTAGTTTAAACCACAGTCCTTGATATTAAGCAGCCAGGTAGGGGAATGGCGTGTGTCTGGAAATTAGGCTGCTTGCATACAAAAAGCCATTTCAAAGTATTTCAGATGTGAGGGGGGGAAAAAAGCAAAGAAAAAATCAGAAGAAAAATCATGTAAGGATACTATGGCAGTAGAATGAGTCAGCAAATGTGCCCCTGGTTACTCTAATTATGTAATGAAAATGGCTCTCTAGAAATACAAGAACTTAATGTTGGCAACTCTGGAGCAACAATTCCTTTGTGTTTTTGGGTTTTAGCAGCAGTTGGATAGAGGTTGATACTGGTTTCTGTGCTATTAATGATAATAACCAGCTTTGTATCCCTTGGCTTTTATACAGCAATATTGTCCCACAGACCTAAAAGTGCTGTGATTATCTCCATTTCACAGAGAGCAGTCAGAAATGTGAGTGGAGTGACATATCAATGTCATCGAGGTGCTTCATAGAGCCCGAAATGGAGCTTTGGTCTCCAAAGTCCTGTGTTCTGCCTGTTAGGTTGTTCTGATGTCAACGGTATTTTCATCTTGGAAGAGTAGAAATGTTTGTTTTCAGGGTTTGGTTTCCACTGTAAGTAGTTTCTGTAAAAAACAATTATTGTCATAATTTTGGTATGTTATAGAAGCTCCCAAAATATGAAAATCTCCCAAAATATGAAAGAATATAAACTATAAAATGTTGGAAACGTTTTTTTTATACCTCGTGTTGTCACTAATTCTCTTAAGGATCACAGAAACCTCAGTGCACTCAATGATCAGAGGAGGGGATTGTAGTTTGATGGACACAGCCTTAGAATCAGATGTGTTACAAGAGAAAAGGATAACACAGGAAGACAAAAGTAGATCAGAATACTCAAAGATTAGGAAGATTGAACGTGAAGATCAAGAATGTCCAAAGTGAAGCCAACATTGGTGTGTCTGAGAAGTTAGGATCAAACTAAGCATTATTATTGCATCCCGGAGAGTAAGCCAGAGCTCGGTCTGGGAGAAATCTTCCTATCCAGTTCTTTTGTCATGCTTGTCCCTTCATTTGTTTGTTTGGTTGGGTTTTTCAAACGGTTTCTCACTCCAGAGTTGTGTGTTTGGGACACACCATGGTTGTGCTGCGTTTCCAGGCAAGGACAGGCTCTTCTCTGGGATTAGAGAATGAATATAACCTTATAAAAGTTTGCTGATTTGTTTCATTTTGGTTTTAATTTTTTTTTACGATTTATTCCATTTCTGTACCACTCACTTAGTTTCTAGTGGACTGTGAGGATTAGGGGAAAATGAAGCAGTATAAAATTAGTTATAAACAGCGGCGCTGATGCAAGGATCCTTACATGTACATCTGATTGCAGGAGAAATCTGAAACAGTGGTTGTGTCCAGGCTTGTCCTTTTATCATATTTCTTATTCATTGAATCCCTAAACTTTGTTCTTTTTCAAATACGCAAGCCTGATAAAACTATTCAGCAATTTTAAAACAAAAAGATTTGTAGATTGGGTGCTGTTTGCTTTTTTTGGGTTTTTGTTTGTTTGTTTGTTTGGGTTTTTTTGGTTTTTGTTTGGTTTTTTGGTAATTTTTGTTGGCTTTTTGTGGGGTTTTTTTTGTTGTTTTTACTTTTTTGGTTAGTTTTTTTGGTTTTTAAAAATATTTTGGGTTTTTTTATAGAAATCGTATAATTAGGGAAAACAGACATGAGAATTTATGTATATATAATTTAAATAGTTGATTCTATTATGCTAATAGAATTGAATAACACTTATTACTTGCTCTGGATTTCAATGAGCAAACCCTTTGTTCAAAGAAAGATGCATTATGGTAAACCCCAGAGAACACACTTTGTTTTGCTGACTGAAAAGGGGGTGCTCTTATTTAAGAATTACAAACCTTCTGCTACCAATTTTCTATTTTCTTTTTGCTGTTCAGGGCAAGCACAGTCGTTTCTTGCTCTGTACATTTTCCAGGATGCTTTGGTGACCAGCTGCTGACAGACTCGCCCAGGAATTCTCTCCCTGGATGGAGATAACTGCAGCTGCTGCAGGCTACGTGTTGCTCTCCCTGCAGCTGGGAACAACTGCAATTCTCAGCAAGCAGTGATTAGCATTTTGATCTTGACAAGCACTTTCCTGTCTGAATACCAATGTCTGAATGATTGTTTTTGCCGAGCAAGGCATAAACAGCCATTGCAGCTATAGCTTGTAGTTAGCTCCTGCTCACTAGAAACATTTGATCAAATACTTGCACACTTGATTACTCCTCAGAGAGTTTTTAAAAAATCTCCTCTGATTTATAGTTGTAGGGAAAAAAAAATGTAGGTTTGTGTGTCTAAATATGCTAAATTAACTAATTCCAGGATGAAATGCTGGATGTCTGAAAGAGCATCCAGTGTCAGGTGTTGTGATCTAATGTGTTGGTGGTTCGTGCCAGTGCTCCCAGCTACATGCAAATTAACAGTATTCAAGTGTAACCACACAGCATTTATAGTCTGCAGATTAGCATAGCCTGAGAAAAATCCAATTATCCTTTCCTTGGTTGTTTGCCTTCATTATATTTTTGTTTCAGGGTACCTCTTTTATTAAAATTTCAGAATTATTTCGAGAACTAAAATCAGATTTACAAATAGCAAATGATAATACAAACCACCAGGCTGAAGTATAAGAGTGTTTTGCCTTTCTCTTCAGTAAAGGAAACATCTCACAAAGGAAGCCCAAGTACCAGGGAATAGGGAAACAGAAGTTAAGCTTGGCAACGTGTTTATGCTTTGCAGTAAAACGAGCTTAAACAAAAACCAACTTATGCTCCTGGTCGCATTTGAACTGTTAGAGAAAAGCCTCCTGTCGTGCAGCCAGGGACAGAACAGCTGCAGACATCTTGTGGAGGGCTGGAAATAACAGAGGGATGTTTCATGGAATCATGGAATGGGTTTGGGGTGGAACTCCAACACCATCTGGATCTGGGCTGCCAGAGTGGCTCCTGGAAGGCTGGACAGGGAATTTCCTTTAACCACAACTGTGTTATGTCTAGTTGGCTGTCCTTGGTATCCAGGTGGCCAAAGGCAGCCTCACATTAACAGATTTGGTAGAAGGCTGGAGGGACTTGGATTTATAGGTCAGGTCCAGTTTGCTGCAAAAGATAAGAGCTTGGGCTGGTAGAGCTTCAGCTTCTGGGCAGGGCTTGCAAGCTGCCATATGCTGATGGGCCAGGCTGCCTCTCAAACCCATTTCCAACTGGCCTGAAGGATTTGGGATTGTTCAAATACAGTGGAAACTGTTTGTTTAAGCAGAGAAAAATGATAGCACTTCACAGAATGTCTCTCCTTTGCTGTAAGCCAAATGTAGCCTTCTGTCCAGGAGCTTTGCAGTTTGTGGTTTTCATCTGTATCTGAGTCAACGGGAAGGAAAAATGTTTGGAAATCATTTAACAGGGAATGATGTTAATAGCAGTCAAATGAAATTAATTAGTTTGCCAGTGGTTCAAGATAAGCCCGTGGTCAGTGCCCTGCAGCTTTATTAGATAAAAAAAGGGAGATCTGATTGTGACAGAGCCCTCGAGCTGTGAGGCTGGGGGTGAGAAGGAGCCATGTCACAATAAAGAAGCTTCTGAAGATGCTCAGTTATGGATACCTGTGAGGAATTTAAATTATTGATAGGAATATCCATCACCAAAGAGATTTTAGACTGTGCAGGTTACAGAGCATGTGGATAGCTGGTGGCAGAACATTCAGAGAGATGGTAGTGGGAACCACAGAGGGACTGTGAGAATGTCTTGAAGCATAAAAAACAAAAGGGGGCTTGAAAATTGCACGAAGAACAAAAATATATATTTGTGTGGTTTAATAGATGAAAGGGAGCAGATTGAAAGCACAGCTGAAGGGTGTTTTTGGGAACCATCAAGAACAGGGATATTCAACTTTACATTTGCACATGCTAGAGCTTTTTCCTGAAGTGGGAAGGCCTTTCCAAGGTCTCAGACAGCATTGGTGCTACCTTGGGGGCACTCTGCAGAAATGTGGTGGAGCATGAATGCTCCTGGAGCCCTTGTGAAATGGGGCATCCTCATGGCATTAGAATCTCGAATCGGGAAGAGATCTTTCGTTGAAGTCAGGCTAAGGTAAATGAGGGAGAAGTACTTAGCGAGAAAATTCAGAATTAACAGGGTGTTAAATTGCTGCCACAGACCCTTGTGACACAAGTGGCCAAGGAATGCATAATTTCCTTGCAGAAAAAAAAAGGGTTCAGAAGGTATAAAATGGATGTAGCCAGAGCCTCTGTGCTGGTGCTTGGACTGTGTGACAGCCCTACAGCTTGTGCACAGGCTATGTTCTTCGCTTCCACATTCTCCCTCTTTGAAAAGATTCTATATCCACAGTTATGGGATTTTATAGAACCATAGAATGGTTTGGGTTGGAAGTGACCTCAGGTCCTCCAGGTCCAGCCCCCTGCCATGGGCAGAGACATCTTCCACTGCCCCAGGCTGCTCAGAGCTCCATCCCACCACGCTTCCTACAGATGATTGGAACCCCCTTTAAAACAACAAATAAACACCCCCATTCCTAAGTTATAAAATCAACCCCAAAAAACCACCTCCTGCCCCTTTTTATTGCACATCACACTTTCCCCAGGTGATGAGGGTTTCCTTAGGTAACAATTCTGTTGTTTCACTGGACTGCCAGTAAATTGCTGCTTTGTAGTGAACAAGGGTCAGAGGCATAAAAAAGAATCTCAACTGGTAATTTTATGCACAAATCTAAGGGCCTTTAGTACACGGACCTTCTGTTAGGATTCTGTGAATGAGTTACTTAATAACTCTACCTTATACAAATGTAAATGGTGCTAGTAGGGCTTCTCTTTGAGAAGAGTATAAAATACTGGGTGATGAGATTGAATCCTCGGGGAACAGGCGAGGGCGAGGTGGGGGGAGTACGAGAGAATAAATGAGCTGAGAATCCAAAATAGTTGCCAAGAACGTAATTATAGAATGTTTGAGGTGGTTGTGTGGTGAGTCTTAGTGGTGAAATTAGTAGGGAGCTATTTTCTAGACAACTGAGGTGTTTGTGAAGAGCTAGAACGTGATGAAATTCGGGAGGCACTCGGAACCCCTGGGAATAACAAAGCACCAGGTGCTGTTCACGCTGCAGTTGGAACTCCAAGAATTATCAGTTTGATTCCGTTATCTTGGGGTTAAAAAAAAGCCAAGGAATAGTGAGTAATGGCCATAATGAATAGAAGATAGGCTTTTGATTGCATGGAGAGGAGCTATTTATTTGCTAATACAGAAAGCAAGTGGCTGGAACTAAGCAGGCCAAGCACAGCCTCAGCTCCTTGATGGAGTGACGGAGTCACCGCTGGGCAGGAGGCACTGCTCAGACGGAAAGGTGACAGCCTGGGCTGCCTGCATCACACGAGGAGTGTGAGCATCCCTGATCTTTCTGAACCACCGCTTTCCAACTCATTTTTATGTCTCTTCACCTCGGTGTCCTTCTCTTAACTACTACCAACTCAGAAGTTTTTGTTTTGCGTTCTTAACTGCTGTAAAAATCTCCCAACTCTCTAGTTTCTGTGTTCTCTCTGGGCTGTTTCAGCAGCAGACTTTTGCTCTGAAGCTGAGCCAGGGTCATAGAGCTGTGCTGTACAGAATTTGGCCTTATCTTAGGGATAGTTGACCCTTATTCAAGGGGGTTAAAGTCCGCCCACCTGCAAAACAAACCCAATAATGCTTTTTTCATTTTGCCCCCTCCTCCCTGCCAAGGATTTTCACAATAATAGAGGAGCTCTGAGAAGTTCTGATGAAACATGATGATTGAATTAAGAAGTACAACAGCAGGCTAAATATAAGTAATGTTAATTTCTCAAATCTAGGAGAAATTTTGCTCTGATTCATCTAAGCAGCAAAGGATTAATAATTCATATAAATCATAAAGGTTCAGTAAATCATGCATCAAGTTAAGATCCTACTTGCTATTATATTTTCAGATATTATGAGTCAGCAGCTTTATAAGTGTAGCCATCAGAATTTCAAATGTTAAATGTATTTTTAACACTGCTTTAGACTGCATAAGAAATTATAGAAAGTCACCCTTTTGAAAAATTTACCTATGCCTGTGTAATTTGATATATGTAACACAATCTATTATGCACATCAGGTTTGCATTGTGCAATTTTATTATGTTAAATGCAGCACAAGCTGCATTTTTTTTCACCTTCTGCCAACAAAGTCACAGACTGAGAGTTGCATTTCCAAGGCAAAGATCTGCCTTTTGAGAAACTTCAAACACAAATATATCATTTTTACTAGATATGTACAAGGCCAGGTTTCACTGCAGGCACAGCTTTTCTTGGAACTGTGCATCATCTTTAACTGAAAAAGAATTAAGGAGTGTGATCACGAGTCTGGCATCTCAGCCAGAAAGGCCAGTTATTATAAGGAAGAAGTCAGCCCATAAAATCTGATTTTTTAAAAAAAATATTTTTCTCATCCATTGGCTTGTCAATAGTGATAATCAGAATATATCTGCACACATTAACTTAAAGGTGTTTGCATTTATATATGCAGTAATATGTCTATAAAAACTTTTGAGTTCTCTTCAAGGAACAGGGAGATTGAACCAATAATCCTTTCCCAGTTTAACTGTTTGCTAAACATGTTAAACCCGAGGGCAGATCATATAATGCTGTCTTTGCATATGATTATTTAAATTACCAGTATTTAAAGAACAATCTTAATGTCTTTTCCTATATTACTTCTCCCATCAACCATGTAAAGTTTGAACTTTGTTGTATTTGTGTGTGACAGATTTAGAGTTAAACTCTATTTTGAATCATCACTTCATAGAATCATAGACTCCTACTGTCTTTCCTAGTCATGAAGTAACATGACCAAAGAAGACCTAGAAAATTAATTTGATGACAGCATGAAACTCCAATTAAGATACTTTAAACAAAAAATGTACTTGATTTTAAAAAGGTAATAAAACCTCAAAGTTAGAAGCTGCTCTTACAGTGGCTTAGCCATGAAGCCTTTCTCTGACGGATCTGAAAGTAAAACAGAGCAGGGACCAAGTGCTCTGCGTGGAACTTTCATTCACATTGTGTGAAAACTTCCATAAGTGCTGCGAAAGTGGCTCAGAGCTGGGAAAGTTCCCAAAATGAATCGTGTGCTGAAGAGAATGCTAGGAGGCCCATTTCTTCAGAGGGAAATTATCTGGGAATATTTACAGCAACCAAGTGAGCAGGTGAGAGGTACAGCCATTAAAATGTATTTAGATATTGCACTTTGGAATGTGTGGTTTGACACAGGGCAGCACAATCAATTTTCCCAGAAGCAAGGCAGAGGGAAGATGTCACATTTACTGTCGGAGAGCATCGCTGTGCACTAAAATACTCGTATGGCACTAAAAGCTCTGCTTGTATTGAGCCAGGTAAATGCTTCTTCTGTGATGAAGAACAGTCAGTTATGCTACCTATAATAAAAACAAGTTAGTCTCCATAGGCAGAAATTGGCTTTATAAATCCACAGGAAGCAGCCCAGTGTTTCTCACGTTGTCAGGCAGTGCTGTAAGGCTGGAAAAGGCAAAGAGCAAAGCTCTCCAAACGAGGGAAGCTTTGTGACCAGCAGTAAATGGCAATGCTGGGACTCGGACAGCTCTGAAACACTCAACTGCATTATTCATGTTGACACTAACTACCAACGACTGCTTCACACACCCAAGGAACCACAGGGCTGAGTTTCTGTTCACAGAATTCGAGGGACAACAAAGCAGTGATGCACTGGAGAAAATAATTAGGGGAACTAAGTAGTCTTGCTATAGGAAAGAGCTCAGAGTTTGTTGGGTTTTTTGTTTTTTCCAAGTTCTGAGCTGATTTGGGGAGTACTAAAAGTGAAAAGTTCAGGCAAAAATTGGGACTTGAAGACTTTTACTAGGAGTTGTTAGCAGAAGGGGGGGGAAATGCCCTTATGAGGAAGAAGCTGGGGAAATTTGCTGTGGTAGGGTGTGAAAGAGGTTATAAGGATATTTATAGTATTAGGCACAGCACAGAGCCATGAAGTATGAGTTAGGTTAATAAATACCTGTGTATTTACAATTGTCACCAGAATGTTCTGCTGTATGAATTAGACAACAGGGAGAATCCACATACATTTAAATTTTAGTCACAACCTTAGCATTAATGAGTGCCATGAGAGGGGGAGGAATCCCCCTCCTAATTATGGTTTAGTGTGTTTGATTTCTGAGAAGAATCTCAACATTTTCATTAACTCAGGTCTATCCCAACTGCCTGTGAGTAACTGATATTCACCATAACTAAATACTCACCAAGGACAGTGCTGACCTGTGGCATTTGTCAGTCATTTTCCAGTCTGGACGAAGCTTAGGCATTGATTTATGATTACTTTTTAAAATCAACACAAATACTGCACATAAAACCAAAGAATGGAAGGTTTTCTTTAGCTCTTGTGTGTGCACTGTGGGGATTCCTCTCTCGAGGTGAACACAAGAACATTTTTGTGGGAACACTGTGACATTACAAACTGACCTGTGCTCAGTTGGGAACTGGGGATGGACTGCTTGGGAACAGAGCTCAGGGCTCTGCATAAGCAGGAAAAAGTGATGTGGAGTTTTTTTAACTTCAGAACATTTCGAAACATTGATAATTTTTCACCTTCTGGTATTCATGTTGCTGGGTTTAGATATGGGGCTTTTTTTTGTTTGTTTGTTTAGTTGGTGTAGTGAAATAAATGAGCTCAGGGGATGGTGATACTGCTTTTAATAAGTACAAATAGCAATACTCAGGTAGGAGGTTTATTTTATAAAAATCATTGATACTTTCCGTACTGACTTGCTATATGAAATAAGTTACTGTATCAGAACAGGTAAGAAGAGCTATTCTACTTCTGGCTGCACTTTTTTCTTGTCTAAGGTGAAAACAGTGTTCAAACTGGAGCTCTAGTAATTGATCCTAGTCACGAATTAAGAAAAACAAAGCTAATTTATGTGACTTGAAATATTTTGCAGGCAGAGATTCCAATTGGTTTCACTTAAACTGGCAGATTGTGCATTTTGATCTTATTTTCTTCTGTGCTTAATCCTTAAAACCTTCTGCTGTGGTGCTTTAGATTGTTTATCCAAGCAAACATTTCGGGAGCAGAAGAGTTACATAAGGATGAACTGTCTTGGTCTTCCAAATTTTGCTTTAGCTATTCCACTTGAGTGGGAAGCATGTGAAAAAATAGGAAGAGCCCACTGTGGACCAGAGGTGTCACTCTGCTTTTAAAAATAAATTATAATTCTTCTGTTAAAGAACTTGCCTACTTACAAATGTAGTAGTGCTGATACTTCCCAATTGGGAGTTGTAGCTTCTTGAAGGCTTTTAGTGGGAATTCCCTCAAATAAGTTCCAGGAAATATTCTCAAAATTGCTGCTGTAAAATACAGGAACAGTTTTCTCCAGCGTTCTGGAGCTGGGTTGATTCTAAACTAAGACACCAGGCAGTGGTTTCCAGGGAATCTTTGCTCATGAAGAAACAAACTTGTGATGAAAGTCACTTGTGATGATGAGTAGTTTGCACGTGAAAAATTGTTTTGTTTATAGGGGAGGAAACTCATCACCTCCATCGAAATGTACACATTCTACAAACCCAACAAACATTCACCTACTCTTGAAACTTTCCAGTAGTCAATGGTAACCAAAGCATGCTAATGGTAATATGGGAAATACTAAATATGGGAATACAGTGAGATGGTGACAAAGCTCCCTGTTCAGAGGGTACAGAATGAAAGGGTAGAACAGCAAAGGAAAGGGAAATGTTCACTCTGTTGCCTGACTGCTGTCACTGCAAAGTGCTGAAGTTCTCCTTCTCTTATTGATATCAAGCAACTTTACAAAGAAATAAGATATTAAGATCAGGGAACTTTATTCTTAGGTAAAAACCTGGAGATACTTTTCAATCTAGAGTAGGGGAGGAGAAGAGCAAAGACTTCCACTGGGCTTGTAAATTATATTTTCTGGATAAAGCAGAGGCTGTCATTGACTCTCTTCATCTTGATGGTATTTGAATGAAATTTCTGCTGTTATCAGATCTGATTTTTGGAATGACTAGTTTATATTAGCTTTTGTCTGAAGGAACTCCTCTCATTCACTTTTCCTTCTTCCATGAGTCTCCATGATGAAACTAGAGGCAAACTTTACCTGAATCACAGCACTGAGAAAGTCTGATGCCAAAGATATTTTTAATGTCATTGAATAGATGATAAGGGCGCGTGAGGAAAGATTTGCAGTTTATATATGGCCACAGCTGACCAAAGTAGTTCAAAACTCTGTAATATTTCTGGCACTCCTTAAGCATATAGAAGGTTCTGTACATGCTACCAATTAACTTCTCATTTCTCTTGTTATTTTTCAAGATTGCAGAAGTCTTCAAAAGGAAATAGTACTAGTACTCAAATACTAGTACTTGAGATGGTTGAAATCACAGTCTCACAATGCTAGAAAATATAGTTTTGATTTTTTAGAAAGTCTTGGAAACTATGAAGGCTGAAATCCAGAACTGGCAGCCAGGAGATTGTTGCAGTCTACTCCTTCTGTAGTGCCTGCCTGAGAGAGGTCCAGGAAGCTGTAGATCTTTGTTCTCTTAGAATTCTTTCTTTCACTGGTTTAATTTAAAATGTTTTAGCTCTAGATTGATTTACGAATGCAGAGTTGGAAGCATTGTGTTAATTTTAGCACTGATTTATTTGGTATTCAGCTGCATGTAGAAGTAGTTTGGGCATGGCAATACTTAAATAATTAAGTATTATAGAAGCCTCTATAGTTTTTACTTACTTTTACAGGAAAATAATGTGTTGGTTGCCTTTATATTTAAAAATTTATTAATTGGTTGCAAGAGAAACATTCTTACAACATTGGAACTAGATGATCTGTAAGGTCTCTTCCAGCCTGAGCCATTCCATGATATATGGATGAACACTGGGTAGTGAGGGCACAGTTAAGCAGATTATATGTTCACTGGGCACTCAAACCTTACATTGAATGATGTCCAGCTTGTTAAAGCTCGTTATTAAACTGTTAAAACACACACATTACATACCAGTGGAACAGATTATGTAGAACTCTATTGTTGCTAAAACAATGATGGATTAATCACATAGGAACTCAATTATCTTTTGTATTTCATAGATTTCTGCCTTGTATCATCAGTTCATGAATATTTGATATGCCAAGCATGCTTCATTGAAATAACTAATTGCAAATGCTGTGATTTATTGAACAGACTTTACTGGAGTTTTAATAGAAATATCTTTTCCAAAGTAATTTGAACACAGATTGTCTGTTTGCTTTTCAGAAATTCCATCCAGTACAATAAATTTGCTGCTTTAATTGCATATTAACCTTTGAGAAATCTTACCTCTGGGAAAGCCTCCTACTGGAATATACACTTTCTGAATTTGGTGGTGACACAGTTGCAGGCAACTGCTGTGGCACAAAAGCACAATCTGCAGTTCTCATCAGGCTGGATCAGACTCTTTAGTCTGCAGGTATTTGCATAAGGCCTTGGCTCCTAACAGAGGTGCTCTTAGACTGTGCTGGATGTCAACATTTATCATCTATTTATGAGCAGACGGAAGAAGGCCTTAACCTGCACCTGGGACATAAAGAATCTCATGGATTTTCTTTGCTGGGAGCTCTCTTCTCTTCAGGCTTCTTTGTTAAGATTTTCACATAAAACCTCTGCTTCGAATGGGGAAAAAAAATAAGATTGCATTTGAAATTAAAAGCACATGAACATTTCTGAGCCTTGCACATAGGAAGCAGTAAGAAAAATACTCACATTGGTAGAGTCTTGACCAATGTGTACCTGGTTTTTGGAGCAAGGTGAAAGAGAAGCCCCAGCAGCAGGAATTGGCAGAAATTTCTGTTTAAAGACCAGGGGGTCTAGAACTGACTTTGGGCTGTGGAGAGCTCCCATCTCTTTGGCTTACATCAAAGGCAGTGTCAGTGGAAATATGATGCTGCATTTCTGCTGCACTTGCCCTTGAAGGTCTGGAAGGTCTCTGAGTTCTGTAATCCTGTGCATCCTCAGGGATCAACTGTGCCAGGATGTGACGCAGCCTGACACACCTGGCAGGGCTTGGAAACCTCATTGGAAGGCTTGGTTCTGAATTAGGCAGAGACAAGGCTTAAACTTGAAATGTTTTCAAAGATGAGCTAAACCCACTCAACCTTCCTCATAACTTGTTGCAAATGTTATATTCCATGATTCATTATAAGTTATCTAGCACGAAATTCAATTTATAGATCCTATATTGACTCCTGCAGTAGTCAAGAAGCTCAATTATTTAGCTAATTGAAACATCTCTGTTTTGCCATCCTGTGATGTGTCAGAACAGTAAAGTTCATTAAAGCAACAAAGCAAACCTTTTGAAAAGGGAACATAAGAATAAATGAAAAAGATCTGGCAGACCATGCGTGATTGGGTTTAAAGGGCAGATTCTTTTGATAATAAGTTTGTCTTTAAGCACTGGATTGTGTTTTCCCTCTTTGCCCTTTCCCACTTGTTTTACTTGATAGCTGGCAATAGCACCTTCCTTGCATGCTTTTGGCAGCTTCATGGGTATTAAGTTCCTAGTCTCAAAACCTCCAAATCTTTTTGTTTGCACTTATCTCAAAAGTGGAGTGCCTGATTCCAGTCTGAGATGCCTCTGTGAAGACTTTTAGCTTTCTGTCAGCTGCTAGAAGAGATGCTGGGCAACTGAGGCAAAATTAATTTTTCACTAGAAAATAAAACAACCAGCTTAGCAGCAGAGCACAGATGATGAATACGTCTGTACCTCTGCATTAAATTTGTTGCTTAAAGGATTTTTTTTGAGAGACTTCTGTTGTAGAGGTCACTGGAGATCCTGGCCAGGAGAACTGTCTTTCAGAGCGGGACTCTATTCCACAATTGCTTTTTCCTCTCAGTTCCAGGAGATTACCCACTTGCAACTCAATGTTAGCACAGATTCAAGGCATAACATCACAAAAAATTTCTGGTTTTACTAATATGTGCAGCAGCTCTGCATTTTGGCTTTGGTTGGTGCAGACTCTTTTTAGATGAGCCTGGTAATGAAACACTTCTAAAATTTGAGAGATTTCTTTGCCTAGAGAAGGATATCGGTGTGTGAAATCCCTTTATTTATATTTACTGCCTCAGGCAGTGAAGTAGAATTGAGCTTTATGTTTTTTCCCTGCTGGTTTGCATGCCACATCTTGGAAAAGCTCTCTTGAGAGAGAGAAGTGGGAAGAGGCACTTGGCATCCTGGAGCAGTTTCTTTCCTCTTGCTGGTATTTAAGGAAACTTCAGGCGGCACAGTGATGTGTGCTGAGCCCCTGTGTCACAGCAACATTTCAGCTGTCATGTTACATGTCTGTTCTGCGTTTTGGTGGGGGTTTTTACCCTGTAGATGAGGTTGTTTTGTCCTTGGGTGCACCTGAGAATTGGATTCTGCCCCTCCTTGAGATCCACAGCAAGAATCAGTGCAAGGTGTGTGTTGCCAGTGGCTCCTTGCACTGAGTGTGATTTTATTTCTGGTAGTAAAAGGAATCAGTGCATCAACAGCTTTGTTGTGTGTGCATGCAGTAATCTTTCTTTTGTTTTCCTCATTTTAGAGAAATATAGAATTATGGGATGGCCTGGGCTGGGAGAGACTTTAAAGCTAATTCCAAGCCCCTTCCATGGCAGGGACACCTCCCACTATCCCAGGCTGCTCCAAGCCCCAGTGTCCAAGCTGGAAATGAAAATCTACTTTACTTTAATGGAAAGTCTGAGGGTGAGTTATAACTAAATACAGACACTTCAACGTTTTACTTGTGGCATCTTGGGTTGTTGTAAAATTTCTGCTCAAGTCTGAGTTGTTAGGTGCAGCAGAATTGGAAAAGAAGGAATACAATCTTATTTATGATAAAATGAAGTTATGCTAAAATATTTTCAGTGCAAGGGAAGGTGAACTTTTTTTGTAGGTTAGGAATACACTGAGGATTTTTATGTGGAAACTAAAATCTCAGTAGCAAAAATTACTACTGTGTTCCATAGATTTCAGCAGAGAACAAATTTATGTTCTCATCCATACATATTTTAAATCACTGAGAATACAGATTTTCATTAATACTTTTTTTAATCTCACTTTTTTCCTTTCTCAAGGGTTGCCAATTTTTTATCTTCAACCCCTCCTTTACACCCCTCCAAGGGTTGCCATTTTTTTTCCCCCCTTCTCAATTTTTTATCTTCAACCCCTCCTTGACACCCCTCCTCTCTGCTGTTAGCTGTGCTCCATGTTGTCCACTTTCCAAATTTCTGTGATGCTTCTGTATTCTTCCTGCTGTTTGAACTCTTAAATACACAGAAACAATATAGAGGCAATGATGGGATTAAAGACATTAATAATATTTAGTGTTTTCCAGATAAGAACTGATGGAATTGCACCAGTGAAAGCTGCAAAACCAGAGAATGGTTGCTGTTTGAATTGGTGTGATGTCACTGTTGATAAAATAAGTGCTGCTGTCAGGACTTGTTTTCAACCAGGAAATACTGAAGTGGTTGTGTTGTGGCTTTTCCTGGCTCCAATGCACACAGGTCTTGTGAAATCTCTAAAGCTGAGGGGGTTGGTGCTCCCTGTAAATAAGACAAACACTTGATGCTGGCTTTGGTGAAAATCAGAGAATACCTTCATGTGTGGATTTGCCAGTTCTCACACAGAAGGCTGTAACCTGATCTGGCACTCCAAAAATAGTAAGCTTTTGTCTGTATGCAAAAGTACTGTACTTTATATTTAGTTCTGCTCATTGGGCTGTGATTTTGGGGGAAAATTAGCCAGGTCTGAAAGTAATCTTGTGGGAATTCAGCCTCTGGAGCATGCAGGAGTCAGGAGCTTGGGTCAGTGTGATGCCATGTATATAACCATATGCATTCCTGCCTTGGATATCTGATCCAAACATCAGCTCCAGAGCTTCCTGACCAGGGCTGATTCATTTTTCTTAATTCAGTTTCTAGTTATCATATTTACAAATTTGTTGCTTTTTTGTTTTTTGTTGTTTTTTTTTTTTTTTTGTATTTTTTAGTGAGCCTTGAAAATGCAGGGGTTAACATTGTCTAAAAATCTTTTTCTAGATGGAACCAATAAGGATTCTGACTAACAGGTTTTTGTTCTTAATTCAGTGCCATGTAAATTCAAGGTAACCAGGGAAACCAAGATGCTATCCTTATATACTTTGCTATCCTTATATACTTTGCAGAGTGCTTTCTGGAAATAGTGTTCTCCAATCTGTCATGATCAGTATTCTTTGAGAGCACAATAAATGAAAATAACACAGGTAAGAAGCAAGAAGACAGAATCATCTTATTGTGCGAGTAATCATGCAGCCCTCAAAACTTATCATTTTGTTATAGATTCACTGGGGGCACTGGAAAATTACTAGATTGAAAAAAAAAAACCCAACCCTGCTGAAAGCCTGGTTAAAATAGGGTGTGTCACAAATTCAGCCTTGTTGAGCAGTAGCACAGGTGCCTGGAGAGATGCAAAGAAGAATGCTCTTCATTAGAAATCAGCTTTATCCCTGATTTAGCTGTAGCATCAAACATGCACTGTGTGTTTCTGTGTTTCCTCACACGTGCAGTTGCAGACTGTGCACATGGAAGCCAAGAGTGACAGATATTTCACTTTTTTCCTGGTACATGGAGCTGTAGAGCAGAATCTTCCTTTCCCTCCTGAATTTAGTCTAGGAGTAATGAGGGGAAAGTATGACCATGTGAGATCTTGCTATGGCAGTCATGATGGATAATAAATACCCAAAACAGGCACCTTGCACAGAGTGGAGTTGTTGACTTTGTGATGCTTTGTGGTCCCAGCAGCCCTCAGGTCCTGCTGGGGAAGTAGAGGTGTGTTCTCAATGCAGGCAGGTTCTTCTATACAATAAATGTAAATATTTACTGTATCAGAATCATAGACATCAAGTGTATTCATGCTTAGGTATTGCTCTAAATTTAGATTCCACCTAACTGGTAATGCCAAACCAGTGGCAATGTTGGTTTTGGTGTGGCTTGGCTTATTTTTGGGTTTTTTTTTTGGTTTGTTTGGTTGGTTGGTTTTTTGTTGTTGTTGGGTGTTTGGTTTTGTTGTTGTTGTTTTTCTGTCTGTTTGGGGTTTCTTGTTTGGTTTTTGTTTGTTTGTTTTTCGGGTGGGTTTTTCATTTGGTTTTGTTGTTTGGCTTTGTTTTGGGGTGTTTTTTGGGTTTTTTTGTTTGGTTAGTTTTTTTGTTTTGTTTTTTGTGGGTGTGGTGTGTGATTCACAAGCAGAAGAATAAATCTTTGCCTGCTTTTAGAAATAGGCGTTTTGTTGTATACATTATTCCTGAAGGGCCAGAGGGCTGTTTTCATGCTGGACTTCAGGAATGGCCTTCACCCTGTAGGTAGTATTGCTTCCAGAGCAGTGGCAAACTCATTTCTGGGGTCTGGCATTTATGTTTCCATCTCTCTGCTTATTAACGGATATGTGCTGTACTGTCTCTAAAATTAATTGTGAATCCTATGAAGATATGTAGCAAATGTTTCAAATCAAATTAAAAATTAACAACAAACCAAAGTCAGATTTTTCATTTGTGGCTTGTATTCTTTCACCTGCAGAAAACTAGGAGCCATCAAAGAAAGCCAGCTTTAGATTCTAATTTGGAGTGACTTATTGAAGGGAAAGAATCACTAAAACCCTCTAATGATATTTTCTGACAGCTCCCTAATTCTTACAAGTTGCTGGTAAGAGCTGCATCAAGCTTGCTGAGAGCCCTGGCTCTCACCTAAGTCAAAGAAATGTGTGGCCTGTGATCATTCAGAAGAAATGAAAACTTTAAAAGCACAGCTGGAGATAAGTTTTGGTTGTTTTGTTGGGTTATTTTTTGTTCTTGCAGCATGTGGTAGAATCACAGCTGCTGGTTCTGCCATTCATATTCTATTGCATCCTCTGCCCAACAGCCAAAAAGAATAAGTAGGTAAAAATAGTGAGTCTTAGTCACTTGTATTTGAAAAAAAGACCCAATACAACCCAGTGATTCAGTTCATTGTTTGTGTCTGTGTGTGCCAATCCAGGTCTTCAGTATATCAAAATGAGAGATTTATTCTTTCACTTTAAAATGCCTTCACTTGGTAAAAAATAAGGGGTTAAAAAGGGTCTGTGAAGCTAATTTCCCATGTGGAATTGCTATAAATTATGACAGCAGTAAGTAGGAAACATGTTTTTTCATTTATCTAATATTAATGAAAGGCCACATTCTCTCAGAGTCTTGCTACCTTTGTTCATGTTTAATAGATATATTTGCTCTATTTGAAGTCTTCATTTGCATCTGGAGATGCAAAGGAGGATCACCTTCAGTCGTGTGTAATGATCTTTTCTTTTGACCAATAAACCAGGGACCAAAGAAAGAACCTGAGAACTAAAATCAAACCCAGCTTGTCAGGAAGGTACGAGTTGTTTAATTAACTTCTGAAAAGGTTCGTGTTTTCTGTGGTTCATGCAGATTCCAGTCAGATCCTCCAAGCTAGGCTGGGCAAGACAGTATAACCCAAGACATATTGCACATGTATGGAACAGACAAAGCAAAGATTTTATGTACTAGATAGTGAAAGGGTGAAACAGTCAACTTATTAGCACTGTTCCATAGGAGCATTGATTGCTTTCCCCCCCCATACACATCTGAAACAATTACAAAGCAGCTTGAAAATCTACTTTGATAATTTTAAAGCACAGGAAATGAAGAAACGCAGCTTCTTGAAATCCTTTCCCACCCAGTTTCTGTGATTCTGTTATTGTGGCTGACATCCACAAAGTATTCTCTTGCAATTAGGGTAATTAGAGCATTACCTTCAGGCCAATTAATGTCTTGTAGCACATGAAGGGTAGTTTAGATGCCAGCAGTTTTTTCTTGACACACTTTTTAATAATTTGCTTGTGCTGTGTCTCTGCAGTGCTCCAAATGACCTGTTGGTAAGAAGTGGGTTTAGACTTGTCAGATAGGACTTTGAACTTGAGGCACAGAAATGTGTCTCTCTATATCCCACTGGATACTACAGTCAGAGCAGGAGCTTGACATTCCTTTTGGGAAGGCATTCCATATTGATTTCCGAGCTACAGACAGAAATTACCTATTTTCTTTACAGAGTTACTCATCCCCTCACAAGTGGTGTCTTCATTTTCAAAGTGTTGCTAAAAGATAAAATCTTGACCTTTTAAGCAAGACTTCTTAGTCAGCTTGGTAAATTTATTTTCACAGTTTGGTGTATCAGAAATAAGTGACGGCAATATTCTTTGAAATAACAAACAAAATAGGAGTTTTGCAACAGTTTCCCATGTTTTTCTGAGGTTTATTGACTTGACACAAACCAGCCTCCACATGTACTTGTCACACAAGAAAATGCCACATCATTGCTGCGTGTTTACTCCCCAAGTTGTACTTCCCAGTTTATTATGTGTAATGTTCTGGCATTTCAATCTCTATTTTAAAGAGAAAGGAGTAATAGAAATACATATGTCAAATAATTAGTCTTTCCTACGTTAATTTCTGTTAAAGTAGGAATTGTTAGGTAGGTTTGGGACTCTCTGCACTTGTTTGCTATTGGATTTTGACAATTAGTAATGCTAATTTTGAGATGAGACATGATGCATTGTATAAGAAACATCTAGTTGACAACACACTCCAGCAGAAAAACAGTGCTAAACACAAGCCTATGATTTGTTTAATAAATCACATTTGCAGCAATTTTGCAAGTCATCATTCCTGTAGTGAAGATATCAGGTATGTCCTTTTTGATGGCATGTTAAAATGTGTCTACTTTTTTGGCTACTTTTTTAGCCAAACCACCATATTTTTTGCATTCTACCCCTTCAGATTCCCATTCCTGGGTCATGCTGGAGGATAAAGAACACCATTTTGCAGGTCTGATGGAGTAAGTTTTGCAATGCTCTAAAGGAAAGTTCTCTGACAGCTGTCCTAGCTTTTCCTTCATGGAGAGGGTGACCTTGTGCTCTCCTGACCTTTGGTCGGATGTGCTGTGGTTGGGAATGGTGTGGGAATGTGATGTTCTAAAGAAACAAGTGCCCACTTTCAAAGGAACTTTGGCAGCACTAAAGCTTTGGAGCCAATAGAGATCTCAGCAAAGGTTTCTGCAGGAACATTGTGTTCACCTTCCTGCAGGTAATGCAGTGGGGACTTCAGAAATCCATTGTGGAAACCAGTAACAGCAGAAATTATTAAAATTATGCTGGTAGAACGAAATTATTTAGCTACACGTCAGAAATCCCAGAACAAGGACAGCTACCTTGTAAAGGACCTTTTAGCTGTTTCCTGTGCAATATTTTACACTCAGCCTGCATCGCCAGGTCTCTGCAGTCAGTAAAAGCCCCTTCTTGCATGTCCCAGACCTGGCTCTCTGACTGGATTTGTTTTGTGAGCGAGAATTTGACGTTGCTCCCCTCATCACAAACAGGAGGGTTGAAGCAGCAGGTGTACCATAAATCCTTGTGAGTGGAATCACAGGTTCTCACCATTCCAGATATCCTTTGCTGCTTGTGTCTGCCCTGAATTTTTTCTGTGCTTGCCTCCCCAAGTGCTTGCACTGTGCTTAGTGTGCTTACTGGTTTAGGACTGGAAAGTAAAAGGTTGAGAGATTTTTACAAAGTACTGAAAATTAAATTGTGGAGAGACTCACACATCCCAAAGATAGATGCCTCATATGAGTGGGAAAAAAAAGGGTTCTGAAGCTTGTAAAGGAAAAAGAAAAACAAGTTGAAAAGTTAGTGAGCGGAAAGGTGGGCTGTGTTTGTGTGTATTGAGTTCAAGGCAGCTTAGAGGAGGTGCTGCATTGTCCCCAGGGACTGAAGGATGCCCTGGGAGCCTAATGAGGCACCAGAGCTGTGATTGCAGGTGATAAACTGGAAAGTGGAATATTAACTTCCAGGGATTTGAACAGCATCAGAGCAAGTGAATAATGAGGCATTTCAGTAACAAGCGAGGGGTTGGTGTTTGAGCCAAGCCCTGTGAGTTCCAATAAAACATCAAGTTAAATTTGATCTCTCTGCTTAAAAGAGGGGGAGTCGGGGAGGAAGGAAAAAACGAAACTCTACAGAAACCACCAAACACCAGGCAAGCAAAACAGCCAAGTTCTTTCTGTAGGCAAAGGAAAACAACCATTTTCACAGGGTTCTACACCTCTACCATCCTGCCTTGGAAAAGAACCATAAAATTGCAGCTGGATCTCATTTTTATTTTCTTTATGCAGCAGCTAAAAATATTCATATTCTTTTGAAGATTGAAAAGCAAACCAACCACTTTCTGTAGCTGTTAGCTGTGCATTCCGTGAAGTTATTCTCAGCTTTGCCTCTTTGAGCTGGTTAATTTGCACTGGGTTCAACTCTCCTGTGAATTTCCTTGGTCTGTGGTTTGTCACAGTAGACCACTGTGCTTCCTTTGGAGCCATTTCACCATCCTAATTAAATTTGTGGTTAGGCTTATTTAGCTGTTATTTGCTTCATAGAATCAAACGTTTGAGAATTTGGTGTCTGCTCTTGAGTGCACTAAAAGTAACTGCTTTAATTAAACAAAAAAAATGAAGTTTGTTCTGTGGTTTGAAGTGCAAACATTATTACCAACTTCACCAGTAACTACTCTTTTTAATAGAGAGGTATAACTGCTACAGTAAATGCTTAAGTCTAAATTACATAATTTTTTAAAGGAGACCTATTCAGTGGGAGTTCTTTGTGTTTCATGGTAAAGGTTGCAAAGTTATTTAAAAATGTAAAATCAAGTAGAATGTATAATTTTTTTAATTGTAGTTGATTTTTGCTTTGAACGGGAATATCTCATAATAAGATATTATGGTATTCTCTTAATAAGTGTCTTAAAATTGTCTTTCATTCATCTTTTGTGGTGGTTCATTTCAGCAGCTGGTGTTTCATTTCAGAAAAATAAGGGGTTTTTTGTTATAATAATGCTGTTTTAATACCTATCTAACATTTTCAGAAGTATTTCAAAAATCCTTGTTGTCTTAAAACACTTATAAACAGATTATTTGAGAGACACTTCCAAGATCTGCCTTGAGGCTCAGCTGTTTGCATTCAGGTGATAGTCTGCACTCTGAGCAGCTTGCGGTTGAAATAATTTTGTTTTTAATGGAAACAAATAAATCCATATTCTTAAGGAGCCATTCTAATGTCCATTTGGTTTAAGGGATAGAAAGAAACAGGCTGTGCAGTTACTGAAAAGTGCTGCTTATTCATCAGGTTATGATCCTGGGAGCTCACTAGAGCCCTTATAGTATTTATCCATCTCTTGTGTGCAATTTATCTATTTATTGTAGTTAAGTTTTAAATGATAATATTGTGTTTGTGATAGTAACGTGCAGAGAACTGGAATTTGAATGAATGGTGAGGACAATCCTTAAGCAGAGCTGCAGAGTGAAGCAAAGGTGGGGGAACCTGGCAGGATGGAGCAGAATGACTCCAAGGATGGCAAGGCGTGGAAGGAGCTCCATAAAATGATTGCCACATTCCAGACATGGTGCTTAGTTTGGCATTTTTAACATTCTCAGAGACAAATAAGTTCTGTAATAGCCACTTCAAGAGATGGAGCACAGCATGCAGATTAAGACATGTTTAAACACTGAATTTAAATATGCAAATCACAGGCGGAACATAAGCTGTTTTTTCTACTTTTGTGTGGGCTTGTTTAGCTTAAAACCACACAATGGGCTGCGATGAATTAGTGCACGCAAGGGTAGAGAAATAAACTGTGCTTCTGGAAGATGAGGGGCCCTGCAAGAGTATTAGGATAAAGATCTCTGGAGAATAGGAGCAGAGGGCCTTGAAAAAGGGTCCTGCTGGTTTCCATGTTTTCAAGGAATTTAGCAAGCCATGAGAGGCCAGAATCCCTGCTCCACTGCCCCAGCCCCAGCTGTAACTTGTTTTGCACTCCTCAATGTCAGGCTTTTCAGAAATTTCAATCAGCAATTTCATATTCAACAGAGATATTTTAGCAATAGGAAGAAATCAATAACTGGTTTAATTTTAATGAATTGATATTATCCAAAGAATAATTCCATTCTATTGAATTTCTGTTGAAATTATTGGTGCCCTAAGTACAAAGACCTCTGCATCAATAGAATCTCCTTCAAGATTTCCTTGAAGAGGAGATTGTTTCTCCTTCTAATGAAAACAGCACCCTGGGAGGACTAAAGGGGCAGTTTGGTCCTCAAAAAGGGTTTTTGCAAAGGACTCCCTTTCATTTTGCAGTGCACAGACCTGATCTGCATAAGAAACAAGAGTAAAAATCTTCTAGGAATTGAAGCAGCACTGTAGGTAAATATTTTAGGCAATAAGAATAGAGAAATAAAACCAAATACTTCTTTGTATTGGTTTGTATAAACATGGCACTGTTTATAAATCCAGAGTTTTCCATGTCTTGCCAGCTGTTTAATTTATCACTTCAGCTCTTGACATTTTTCTGATAAGTATGAAAGATAAATCTATCACATTTTTGCTTTTTAACTGCAATTGCATTTTCAGCATAGGATGCACCGAAATAATAGATTGCTTAGCAAAGTAAACATATGAAAATGGTGTTTAGAATTTCTGTGTAAGCAGTAATTAGAGAACGGCTTGTCAGTTTTAGAGCATTGTGAAATATTATGGCATATTGTGACTTTATTTTTACAGAATCTGTTACCTACCTGTCACGTTAATTCAACTAGAAAGCATTCTTTATGACAATTCATATAATATCATAAAGGCAGCCAGTCATGTTTGTTACTGAATCAGTGCATGTCTCAATGTTGAAATTAGATTGGAAAGGAAAAAGAGTGCCAGAAGATTAAGCCCTGCAAAAAAATGCATTTTAAAGGACACAGATTTTAGTTTGCCATTCCTCTTACAATCATGAAATTCTTAAGATGTGAACTTGCTTAATTAGGCATATTTACAGGAATTAATATTTTGTCTAGTGTTGACAGAAGTGATCATGTGAACCACAACAAAATGTCCAGCACTGAGAAAGAAATCCAAAACTTTCATTATTGCTCAGTTCTAACAGGCAAAGATGGATTTTTACATTTATTCAATGACTCTGACTGTGTTAATTCTTTATTTTTCTGCATTTACTGTTGAGCAAAGTGGACTTTTGGATGTTGTCCCTTAACAAGATGTAAGGGTTTTATGCAACTTGCTTTAACCTTTTCCTGAGCAATTGGATAGAGCCCTGCAACTTTTGTGTTATTGGAAATTATCTAACAAGGTTAGAAACATGAATTTTACTTACTGTCCCTGTGAACAGCAGGTTACACAAATGAGAGGGAATCATCCATTATTTCTTAGTTTGGTCATTTAGGTTTTGGTTGTTTGGTTTGGATTTTTTTTAAGCTTTCTCAGGCACTGCTTGGAAGGACTCCAATTAGTGTGTGATTGATGTCTCAAGTCTATCTCTTGATACTAAATATGATTAGGTCTGATCTGTGCATCTGATTTGTTTTGTTTCCATAATTTCCAGTTGTTGTTAGCAGTCTGTGCATTGCTCAAACAGCACCAGGTGTCAGCTTGAACATTTTCACTTGGGCATTTCTGTGTCATCTCATCTCCTAGGGCAGGGACAATAAAAGGGTTTACAGCATTTCTGTGAAGTGAATGTTTTGGGCAAGTGGGCCTGCAGTCTCTGAAGCTGCTTTAAATAAGTTATTTGACTTTGTTGTGTCCTCACAACGTGCTGGAGTTGAATTACCTGGAGTTACACACAGCTGGTGCTGCTGGGCAACCTTATCACAGTTTCTAGATGGTTATTTCCCTCTCTATAGCAGTTATAATTAATGCTGGGTAGTGAAGCATCCCTCTACTGATTTGTTTTTATTAACATGGCCTAGAACAGTGATAGTCAATATCATTAAATATTTTTATCCTTCCTGGATAAAAGTAACAGAGCAGATATTAATTGAACAAATAAAAAGGCTTTATGAAACATTGTTATATAGATATCTATATACTTGTCGAGCTTTATTCCTCTCTGAAATGGTGCAGACTTTTTCCAATAATGTTTACCACAAGCTGAAGTGTTTTTTACACCAGTTCAAAACAGAAGTTGTTAATAACAGTGATAGGATCTACTAAAGGGACCTATTGCTCACTTAAAGGTAGTTTAATATTCAAGATTGCTTTCTTCTTTGCTTTCCATCTCAAAAAGGTTGAACATGTTGGGACTTCTCAGTTTTACTTCAAACTTCCATATTAAATTTTAACAAGTTTTGCAAATGTTGTCAATTATAGCAGGACTTTGACTTCTATTCCTTGTTCTGTGTCAATTATCAAGGGACATGAGCTGATTTAAATGTATTAATTAACAAGAGAAGTTCTTGGGAAGTGGAGGCTGTGGCATTATTTTTTAAATTAAAATGGGAGACGTACTTCTATTTATATTTTATTTGACTGTGCTTATTGCTGTGTGCTGCGATGTTCAGCATATGCACTGAGCTTCAGTTGGACAGAATACAATCTTAATTAAAAGATTCTGGAAAAGCTGGTATCTGTACTTTTGGGTTCCAATATTCTAATTTTTTTCTGCCTGATTTATATATTTAAGAGACACTTTTTTGTTGGCCAAGTGGGAAATTGTATGAGATAATGACTGCTGACTTTGAATATCCCAATCCTGTAACAACCCATTTTGATGGCTCCTCAATACTAATTACTGCTTAAGCATTTGCTCTCTTTTATGAATCATTAAATAATAAGAAACCATGAATAAAGGTAGTGTGGTTTTTAGTTTCAGCTGAATGTATTCTCTCATAAATGCAGATAAGTTTTTTCCCTTTTTTTATGTAGTCTTTGCCACTAAATGATGCAAATATATTCTGTATCATAGAATCATTTAGGATGGTAAAGACCCCTGAGATCTTCAGCCCAGCTGTTAACCCAGCACTGCTAAGAATATATATGTGTGGATATATCTATCTATAGATGTATGAGTTGTGAGAGGACCAGTGCATTTGGTGAGTTTTGGTTAATCCTCACCAAGATTAAAATTTTAAGTGGCAGCCCTAGGACTGAAAAATCAGTTCTTCTAATTTAGGATTTTATTTTTTTTTTAATTTAAAGAGAATGCTAGAGATTTTTCTGTATGAATGGGGAAAACCTACTAACAAAGAAACACACACACACACTCAAGCACAGCTCTGAAAAGATTAATGTCAAATGAAAATTGAGAAATTAAGTCACCCTGCAGTTGTCCTGTGATGTGGCTGTCCAGCGATATTTGCTGTAGACAAGGGGAATGATTGGAGATTGTGGAAGTCTGGTTGAAATTACAGGCCACATCAGGAATTCTTTTAAAAATTTCCATTTTCTCTTTTGATAGCTGTAGAAGAAAAGATGTTTTGATAAAGCCACAAGACATTGGTCTTCTGACATCGTCGAAATTTCCCTTTCCCACTGTATCTTTTGCAAAGGGTGCTTTGGGCTGAGTTCAGATGCATCTCTTGACATTCTATCTGGGATAAGTGAAAAGAAACGTTGGGAATGGTCTATTTCATGATTCCTGTTGATGAGGAAGGGGGGAAAAAACTGGACAGCAGAAAATTTGCTTGGCAAAAAATTGGCAGTATCACATGATACTGTTCCCCCAAATTGTACTTTATTTATGTTAAAATGTTCCAATACCCTTTTGGTAAGAACAGCCAAGAGAGCTGTACCAACCACACAAGGATGGAGGCTTTTAAGTAGAGTGGAATACAAAGATTTAGAATTCATTTTCACAGTTTAGGGGTCCCTCTCTAATTGATAGTGCAGGCAAAGCTTTTTAGAGAAGAAATGCACCCACTGTGCTGGTGTAGGAAAAAAATATGAGATTCTGTGTGCTTGCCAATGGGTGGAGAGAGGTTTAGGTACTGATGTGACTTGGCCACACCATGTGAGCAGAGTGATGGCCTGGGAACCATTCCTGGGCAGGAAAAAATAAATAACTCAGCATTAGAAGCAATACTTCTGCCCCAGCTCAGAAAGGATTTAAGCTTCATGGGAAAAAATTGCATGGCAATACTCACTATTTTCAGTACTTGACAGTTTTCATTGTTACCAGGAGTCCCATTTCATGTGTTTTATAAATATTTCAAATCAAGGTCCCTTAGATGAAGATATTAAGATGCCATCATTTCACAGCTGAATGTCACCGGTGACAGGTAATTTTAAAATGTTCCAAACAGGTTTTCTTCTTTGTAATTTTTCTTGTTTTTCAGTATTCCTAAATCCTCCCTGATTCCTTTCACACTTCTGTCTTCCCAGTCAGATTTCATAAAGAGTGTGGCAATGGAAATCCATATTAAAAAGCTCTTGAAATTTAAGTAGGATGTGAAATAGTGCTTGAGTATTTTAGTGTGATTTTTTTTTCATGTAATCTACCACTTTTCTGGAGTTTATTATATTTTTTTTTCAGTTGAGGATAAATTCTTGATATATAAGGTGAAGAGAGAAAATAAATTCCCTGGCCACAGGAATGTTAAGGCAAACTATCTTAATTTAGGGTAAGGTCTCACTGGATAGATATAGTGAAAAGTAAACAGGTTCAAAGTAATTTATCTTTTAATTTTCTAGGAGATTTGAATTGTGACAAATGGGATACCCTCATTTTTCATAAGTTAAGTATGTAATGAGAACAATTTCACACATCTTTATTTTTGGTTTTCAAGAAGCTCTGATTTTGCTGGGTAACTAATGGCAGAGTGTAGAAGGATTACAGTGGATTAATTTGCAGCAGCTGTTGTAACAACATCCTAATAGTTCCTAAGTATAAAGGTAGGACATGTTTATCTCTTTTTAATTGTGTAAAGTACGTATCAGCTGCTAATAAATCTATGATGTCTAGCTAGGCACGGAAGATGCTTGAGATATAAATTGCCTTTTATAATTAACTAGCTCTGGACTGCAGATGATTTTGACCCACCCTCTCCAGAAAATAGAATGATTATATGTTTGCAGCTATGTTCTTCTTTCACATTAGAATACACATTTTGGTAAGAGTTTTGGTCAAATGATTTTCTAGTGTACTTCCCAAATGTGTATTTTTAAGGGCAGTTGTTAAGGTAAGGAAGAACATATTGTGTTGTAATGTGTTCTTCCTTCCCCTGACCCCGCCCTTTTGACCCTTCCTGACAGGATGATGTGAGTCAGGACCGCCTCCCAGGTCCAGGGATAAAAACACCAGCGAGACCCGGAACGAGCCTCTTTCATTCTGGCATCGATGGAATTCACTTCCTCCCTTATTTTCCCTTCCCCCTTCACAATCCCCCAACCTCTCCCCCGTTACCCTAAATAAAGACACCATGGAGACATGGAACGAGACAGCTGCCTTTCTAAATGTGCGACACTTCTGCCAGGACTGAGTCTGACCAGCCCCACAGCTCGCAGCCATGGAGAGCCCTTCCTGTGTGTTCCAGCTCCTGGGCAGCCCTCCCCCCGCGGCAGGGGGGTGCTGCCCGAGGGTTTACACTGCAACAATATTGAAGTTCTGTATGGAAGGAATAGGATTTGAAAGGTGGGATTGTCGGATTTGAAGCAATCACAGAATCCCAGAATGGCCTGAGTTGGAAGGGACCTCAAAGCCCATGCAGTGCCACCCCAGCCGTGGCAGGGACACCTTGCAGTGTCCCAGGCTGCTCCAAGCCCCAATGTCCAAGCTGGCCTTGGACACTGCCAGGGATCCAGGGGCAGCCACAGCTTCTCTGGGCACCCTGTGCCAGGGCCTGCCCGCCCTGCCAGGGAACAATTCCTTCCCAAGATCCCATCCAGCCCTGCCCTCTGGCACTGGGAAGCCATTCCCTGTCTCCTGGCCCTGCAGCCCTTGGCAATTGTCTCTCTCCAGCTTTCCTGCAGCTCCTTCAGGCACCAAAAGGCCACACTGAGGTCACCCCAAAGCTTCTCCTCTCCAGGCTGAACAATCCCAGCTCTGCCAGCCTTTCATCTGAAATGATCATTGGGTCTGGGGCTGTCAGTCACTCACCATGTCAAATATTCCGTTCTTAAATTTATGAAGATGCATTTCAAAAGTTTAGATTTTGTCCATATGATTTCCCACGTGAAACTATGTTCTAAAAGGTGTTGCAGATGCTGATAGCTCTAATGACAGAAAACTGTGCTAATTTCCAGCTTGAATCCATGAACCCTAATTTGCTTTGCTCCTTAAGGAAAGCAGTTCTTTCAGTCTTTTAATTTGCTCCTTCCCTGTCTTCATCTTTCTCCTACAACTTGCCAAGGCTATGCTGGTAACACAGCAGAGTTTTGACAGCATCCTCTGCAGATGTCCCCACAAATCCTTGGGGACCAAGCCCTTTTTGTGGCACTGTCATCAGGAGGCTCTGTGCTGGCTGTTGGCGCTGTGGCCCAAGGGAAGGGACAGGAGATGTGAGGCTCTACCAGGAAATAGCCCCAAGAGGCTGAGCTCTGCCTGCTCACCTGTTTTATTGGCTGTCCTGCAACAACAACAACAGGAGAAGAAGTTACCAAAGAGAACATCTCCAAAACATCCTCTCCTTTGAGCAGCAGGGCCCTGACCCGATGTGTGCACACCTATTGTAAGTCATTCCCTTTGAACCTCTGTGCTGATGCAGGAGCAAATCAAGATCATATTCTGTTTGCCATATTTGATTTGAAGTGATGTTTTGGCAGTTCACTTTTCCATGGGATTAATTCCAGTATCTCTGGTGAATGTAACTCTCTTTTAGCCTTATAGCATTGTGTTTGACTTGGGCAAGCTCAGTTTGCAGCAGTAAGGGATGGCTCCTAATGCATGTCTCTCTTTGCTCTGCAGCAACTTCTGGCTGATGAAATCTTTAGTGTGGCATAGGATTTTTCTTAGCTGAATCCTCCTGACTTTTACACTTATGGCTTTCATTCCTGCTTTGTATCTCCAGACACAGAGATAATCCAGTTCATTTGCCATGATATCTCATTTCTGCTCATTTTTGACACTGCTCCTAACTTTATTTTAGCTATGCTGTTTCTTTTGCCAGGGCAATGCAAAGAAATTACTAAAAAGATGGGTTTCAAGAATAAAGTTGGTTCTTTAGTTTCAGAGCATGGTTAGGATTTAATTTGACATTTTTTCATCCTGAATAACTGTAAAAGCTCTGGTTTTTTGTTTTTTTGTTTTTTTCTCATGGTGTCTGAGTGTTTTTAGCTGAATGTAAAACAATGCCATATGTAAGGCATGCAACTTTCAAGTCATAATGCAGAATAACAGAACCCTTGTTTTCCTATGTTACTACCATGTAATAGGTGAATATAGATGTCACATTTAGAAAGCTTCACTTCCTTTCCGGTTGAAAAGTTATCTCGAAAAACATTAATGTTCCAATTTGCAGAAAACTCAGCTACTTAAACAACATAATGCCCTATAAACAGTAAAAATAACATTCCAAGAACATTGCAACCAGTTCATTCATGCAGGTTCAGTGCATCCTGAATATGTATCTTTCTTTATTGTCACTGTGGTCAACACACTATTTGCTATAAAATTAATAGTGTCAGAATTACCTGTGGAGACACAGGTGATGAAAAGGAAAATAAGCTGAAAATAATGGAAAAAAAAAAAAGATTGGTGGCTGCAGGGCTGTCTTTCATGACAGATTTCTCTGTCAGCTCAGTCTTTTCTCTGTTGGGCAGGTTAGACTTTTGATTCTGAGGGTAGTGAAGGCAATATTGTCAGCATGTTTAAAAGCCTCAGGGTGGCAGCTGAGAACGCACTTCCTGCATGAGGCAAGGAGTGCATGTGTTTCTGGTGGGAGTTTGGGTCTTTTGGGAAATGTTTACTATGCAATGTGATGGTGGTTTTGTGCTTTGGGGAGGGGTTGGGGGTTGTTTTGTTTCTTTTTTTTAATGTTTTCTCAATGTTATATCATTACTCCAAAACAAATTCTCTGTCTTTCCAAAAAAGCTATTTTGGGATCGCTAATTGTGGCAAATTTCAGAATGGCTGTTGAAATACAGAAACTTTGGGCAAAGTTTCCAGGCAAGGAAAGCCTTGGCTGGTACCTCCCAAAGCCCTGCTGGCCTGGCTGTGCTCTGTAATGACTGAAGTGTGGCTTAAACACTCAATATTAGCAAGTGGCCCAATGGATACAGTGTGACTGCAAATTTGGTAACCATGGCAAGTTGTTTTTCCTCATCTTGAGGTATTTGGTGACCTCAACTCACGGCTTTTGATTTGATTTCTGGGAAAACACTCTTAATGAAACCCAGGAGTGAGAGGTTCTACAAGAAGTTTTCCTTCACTTGTGTTGGGCTTCTAAATCAGCTAATCTTACAAAATTGATCACTTCTCAATCAATTTATTAATTCCATTCTAAAATAATTTCAATTGCTTTATAGCTTGAGTGGTTTATGATGTAAATATAATTAACTTTTTCCTAAATGAGCAAAGCTGGCATTGACCTTTGATTGTAATTTTAGATAATATTTTCAAGTTCATGGCAACCTCTATTCATCACCATTGCAACCTAGAGCTAAACGATTTCCCCTCTAGCCATGTTATTAATGGGGTTTTCTACTAAAATATCCCACTGTAACCTTCTGCTAATTAACACGTGCATGGAAACGTTTACTCTGCTTTTTCAATACTTGGATCTCTGGCCATCTCTCCAATGTCTTTGTGAAAATCCTTAAAACCAGGAGAGGATGTTTGTGTGGTTTGGTTTGTCTTAATTCCTTCTTGACAGCACCTAAAGTTCATTGCACACTTCCAGCTCTGCAGTACAGCCTGTAATAGAAGTATGAACCTGTGTTTAGAAATGGAAGTGCTCAATGCTGATGCTCTCCATGAAAATTTTCAGTTACTTCAGAACCAAAGATTGCAATTTGCTGACTGTAATCCAGTTAATTTTGTCAATACTGAAGTGGCTAATGCAGTTGCTTATTTTCTGTGTGCACAACTCACAAGATGAAAAAAGGAGTCTATAATTAAGCACTAAAACAAATAAGATGTAATAATGAATTACCTTATTTAACATGAAGTAGTGATGTGGTCTCTCTGTCACGAGGGTTGTGAGAGGATGTTGAATGGGCAGTGTATGAATATTTTGCCTTCTTTGGGGGACCCTTTATCATTTTATAGGACTTCTGATGAGCCCTGCAGATAATATGTTGATAGCTATGCATGTCTGCCCATGAGGAACACATAATGGGCTTTGGAGAAATTTAGATAATGGCAGAAAGAAGGAAAATCGTTCTAATTGTGACTAAATGGAGATCCACCTTGTAAAAAACATCTTGGGGTGTTTTGGTTTTTTTGGGGTTTTTTTTTGTTTGTTTGTTTGTTTTTTGTCTTGAGGACTGGATCCCCAGGCTTTAGTTAACTCACAATTTCTAAGGGTTTCTGAGGACCTGTGGCTTTCATTGGCTTCAAATGGTGATGGGGATCTTAAAATGTGTGAATTTGGGAGAGTTCTGCCTGTAATAAGTTCAAATGATGTGGTAGATAGAAGAAAAAGGGGGAAAAAAGGGAAGAAAAGTGAACACAGTCACAGAGTAAAAATTCCCTCCTGGACAGAAATCTTTTGAAAGGTTTTAAAATGAGGGGAGACACTCGGGTGCATTTGGTATTGCTGGTTATGGGGAGAGTCTGCCGAGTTAGTGTTTCCCATTTCACTGTGGAAATGTGCTGTTTCTTGATTTGAGGAAAGGATGCAGAATCACATCAGCTGTGCAAGTTGTTGTGTTCAAGCCTTTTATGAAAAATTTATCAGACTTAGGTTTGCAAAGGAGAGATTTGAAACTTCTGCCTCTGATAGAGGAGAGTTTGTTTAGATGGACTTTTCCACCACTCTAGAGGGAGGCAGCACCACAAACCCTTTGCAGTGCAGGTGTTGTTCCTCACCCATCACATTGCAGCACCAAACTCAGGCTGATCCATCAGGAGCTGCATTGACAGGAGCAGGGGGAATGGTTTCAGACTGACACAGTGGGGTTAGATGGCATGTTGGGAAGGAATTGTTCCCTGGGAGGGTGAGGAGGCTCATTAGATACATATATATATATATATACCAGCCAAAGTATTCCATTCTTTTGGGTCTTTAAAAATTTTTGTCAGCACAGATGAGACATCAGAATGGAGAAAAAGGCTGTGGAAGAGAGGGAAGAACAGAAAAAAGGGAGGTGAGAAACAAAGAGTTAAGAAAATTATAATAAATTACAGGAATTTCTAAAGACGTGTAGTTTCTTTCAACAAAAACAGTTTCAACTTTTTTTTTCATTTCTTCTTCAATTAATATAATAAGGCCTTACAGTTTAATTTACAGCAGCCAGCTCAACTCCCTGGGAGGTGCTCTAGTGGTAATTAGTCATCTGAGAAAATGTAGCAAAGTCCAAATAACTGGCAGATTCATAAACACATCACACATACACTGCTGTTATAATTTAAGGGTTTTTTTTCTTAGAGAAATTCGTACATTTTGCAATGTGAGACGATGCACACAGACACATACCTAATGTTGTGGGGGAAGAGTTTAGCTCACAGGTCTTCTCTCAATGGAGAATGGAGAATTGATGTTTTTCTTGTGAGTGAAAGTGCTGCGAGTGGTGTCATCACCCATTAGAAACACCTTATCTGAAACTTCAGCCAGAAAAACGGAATTTTGCTTTTTTCCTGTTTTGAAAAGGCAGTGAGGGTGCAGCCCTGGCTGAGCTGACCCTGAGAAAGGCACAGCTCTGTGCCTGCAGGTAAATTGGGGAATCCATCCTACTCCTGGTGGTCCTGGAATGTCCAACCTTGCTGTGAGGAAATGTTTATGGTGTTTAATGAAATAGTGGTGGCGTTAGGGGAATAGTGGGGAAATGAATCTCCTTTCCAAAATTTAATACATTATTGCAGGTTTAGGTTTTGGCAAGTGTGGCCTTTAGGTCGTACTTTTGGTCTCTGGATGTCAGCCCTTTCACCACAGAAATGTTGTGTATTTAAGCCCATTTTTCCTGCCTTACAATGTAGTTCATTGCCATATACTCTAACTGTACATTACTCTTATTAGATAAAGTCATATTAAATGCAATGGTGCATGGATTTTTCACTTCAATGTGACTTTGTGTAGTAAAAGTGTCTATAGTGAAAGGAATTCTTAATGAAATAGCTTGAAAGACTTCTCAAAGAACAACTAAAAGACTGAGAAAATAAAAATTTACTATCACACTTAGGCACATAATTTACCTTAGTGTCACAGGTGTATTTTTCTACATTTCTTTTTCTGAAGCATCCACAGTTATACCTCTTATCCTTTTTCTTTCCCTAAAAAGTGTCATAAATAAAGGTTTGGGCTTGATATTGGTGCTAATTTGCTACAAAGAAGAAAACTGGGAGAGAAATAGATTCTTTTCTTGTGGAATGAAATTAAGCAAGGGAGGAACTTGTAGGTAAATGAGTCCAAAAAAAAAAAGCAAGAAAACACAATTTCAGTGCATAATACTTAATAAACTTATCTTTATAAAATCCCAAACAGGTACCTTGAATCAAATTTAGTGTTCTAAGTCATCGCTGTAATCTTATATTGGCTGTATACGAATTTTCAAGTGAAGTTTAAGATGCTCTTTGACATTTCAAATCTCTAAGTATGAAAGAAAATAGGATAAAGGAAAAGGAACTCTCTCACTCTTCATTTTTTGGTGTCTCAGCAGTAGGTGCTGCTACCTCTGTCTCTACAAAATGTTTCCAGGTTTCATTCACTCTGGTTTGAACAGCCTAAACTGTAAGTTTGAAGGAAAAGATCAGCTGTTTAAAGTTGCTGTAGTTGGGGTATATTTATAGGTTGAAGTATTAACTCTTGAATCTTCTATGAATTCAGAATAGGTGGGCTGATGCTGTGAAATTAATGCTTATTTTCAATGTTTGGCTGTCAGAAACCCATTGTGCACAAACCACGACATGGATTATAGTTCCTGTGTCTCACTTGAAGGTGAAACTTGAAACCTGAAGCTGTAAATGTGGTTTTAGGAAGTCACCTCCTCAGTTACATTCATTATTTCTGTCCCCTTTTCTGGGGAATCTTTTTATCCAAAGAACCTGCATAGTGAATGAAATTCAATGGGCTCATTTTCAAACTTAAGCTAATGTGAGACTTCGATGAAAAAAAAATAAATGGAACTTCTTGTGTCTGTTCTGCAGTGATAGATCTGCAAAGCAGATCAGTTTGACTTTTGTTATGAGTTTTTTTTTAAATATTGATATAAGTTATTAGATTTTTAGCACTCTAGGTTAAGGATTCATATAATTTAATAGACAGCTGTTTGTAGTTGGTTGGTTGGGACACAGTTCTGACATTTTAATGTCAGAATGAAGACTATAATGAATGAGGTATCAATTCTGTTTAGGAGCCAAGGAAACATCCTGAACATGACTTTCAATTTTTTGATGAAAAAAATATTTAGTTTTTCAAGCCAATTGTGCAGCTACACATTTTCTCCCTTTTTGACTGATGTGTTTTAAGAGAAACTTAAAATATTAGAAATGTGTAATTTCATGTTTTTGAAACATAATCAATATGTGCTATTCATATATGACTAGAGGAGAATTTGGATTAGGATTTTGAAGAGCAAATTTTAATGGTCCCCATATAGTATATTAACTGCTAATAAAAGCACATCTTGCTAAAAGGCCTTTATAAGGAAAATTTCATCCCAGCACCTTTTCAATATTAAATAGTAATGAAATTTCTATCAGTTCAGTGTGCTAAGTGGGATTGATTACAACACTGTTCATGTTAGCACACGCAGAGCACAATGTGGGTCAGAGTTTGAAAGCTGTGTGAATGCAACATTAAAAATGAGAATTTTTCTTTCCACTGAAATCAGAACATTTACGGTTCAGGATAAAAACCTTAATTTTGGGCATTCTAGTTCAAAGTATTTAATAGAACTGTATTTTGTAAAAAGAGTAGTCCAAAGCCATTTCACACTTAATTGTATTGCTCTGTCTCTTGCAAATTCCATGTGTGCAATTTCCTCAGCCTTTCTTTATTCTGAATGCAGTCGAGCAAGGTTAAGAGAAATAAATACATCATGAAATCCCACTATTGAGTTGTCCCCTTCCCATGCAACTTCACAGCACACAAACCCTTTAGAAGTCTGATCAGCAGCACTGACACCCAATTCCTACATGAAACCAGCTGGGATGTGTGCCCTGATCCCACAGTGTGAAGGTGAGAGACCTTTGGAAGGCCTTTAAAGGAAAATCACTCTTGTCCTGACTATGGGAAGAATGATCTTAGTCAATCCTTTGTGGCCCTGCTGGAGCAGCCATCCTTTAGGAAGTCTAACCAGTTTGCGAGGAAAAAGGTTCAGGGGCTCCTAGAAGGGAGAGAAGCTTCCCTATGGGCGACAGCATCCTGGTGCTTCTCTGTTTCCAGGACAAGTGCAGCTGTCAGTGTCCTTTGTAGCTTGAGTGATCTCTGGATGGTATTACTGCCCCTCCCAGATCCTGCCCTGGTTCTTTGTTGCCATTTTAACATTATGTATATGTATATACACACAGTTACTCTGATATACTCAGCTGTGTGGTTCAACACCTTCCATCTCTTGGAAAAGTGATTCCCCCACTCTCCTCCCACATATTTTACGTGTCCAGAGCTTTGTTTGCAGGTGTCATATCTCTGTTTTGGCTGAATCTCTCTGGGCAGGGGCTGCCAGTGCCTCAGCACATGATGACACTGTGTCCCAGTGCTCCCAGTACCACAGTGCATGTGTTACCCTCTCTCTTTCCTGCATCTCTGCTTTGTTGGATTTCTCTTCCCATCTGCTCATGGAACTCTTGCAGACCACACTCCCAGTTTCAATCTGCTTGGCTTCCTGGGATCTTTCAGAACTATTTTCACACCTACTGGTTTGGGGAACCGTCTGGCTGTTAAACTTTCTGTTCTGTTTAGAAGTCTTGATTATGTTCACAGTATGACGAGCTGCTGGCTTTGCCCTCCTCTTCACCTTCATTTCTAGTCTCTTCAGATGAAAAACAGAGCAGGAATATTTCTTAATTTTTAGTGCTGTTATAATTATATGTAAGGCAAAATTGAGCCAGAAAATAATGATCATAATTTTATAAAACAACCTATGCTACGCATGAATTAAACATGACATTACCATGGTACTGTTTGACTTCAGTGAGCTGAACTCACCCTTTTTATGTAGGAATCGGTGCTCTTTGTTCTGACATCGGAAGTTAATTGCAAAATCTATAGGACAATCTTGATGGGAAATTCTAAACAACTCACTAAGTTCAAATGACAGGAGAGATGGAGACAGGTAGGATGTGATTATCTACACTGGGGTTTTGCCAGGGCACTCTCTCTGCATTGGAGAGCCACAAAACTTAGGTATGAATTCAAAATCATAGAGTTATTTAGATTAGAAAAGACCTTTAAGATAGAGTCCAACTGTTACCCCAACACTGCCAAGCCCATCCCAAACCATGTCCCTAAGTGCCACATTGGCACATTTTTATCTTGGGATGGTGGCTCCACCACTGCCCTGGGCAGCTGTGCTAATGCCTGACAACCCTTTTGGTGAAGGATTTTTCCCTAATATCCATAAAACTGATATCTTGCTTAACCCTTGACGATCTGTCAATTAATAAATACTTCAATATTCTGAAACTGTGTAATCACATACATAGTTTGGTAATCTCTATTTACATGGAACTGTAGTTTCCTGAATGACAAACTGTTCCTTATGTATCTACTGTTGTTAAAGGTTTTAAGTATTTGCGTAAGCTATATTGAGAAAATTGCTATCTGAAATATCTCTGTGGAACACCTGGCATGAGTGCGCAAATTATTTAATGGGACTTAGCATCTGATTTAAATAGTCTCCTCTCAAGCAATCTGCACATCATAAACTCAATCTACACAGAAAGTGCAAAACTGACAAGATAATGCACTTGCCATGAGTTGAGCTAAACTATTCTGGGGAATGTGGGTAAAACAGCCTCAGAGGGCTTGGCTTGGAAGGGCAGTGCCTGATCCAGTCTCACTGATCTCAACCACCACCATTCCCTGCAGGGTCCTGGGGCTGCTGGGTGAGAGGTGGCCAAGCCAGAGCACCCCAAACCTGCCCTGGGCTGAGCCTAGCGCGGACAGCAGGGCAGGGAAGATTCTGCCCCTGTGCCCCTCAGGTGAGAGCAAAGCTGCAGAGCTGCCCCAGCCCTGGGCAGCACAGCAAGGAGCTGGAGCTGCTGGAGAGAGTGCAGAGGAGGCAGCAGGATGAGCAGAGGGATGGAGCAGCTGTGCTGGGAGGAAAGGCTGGCAGAGCTGNTCCATTCCAGCTCAGGCCATTCTGTGATCTTATTATTTTTGTGATCACCCGGGTATTGTGCAATTTTTGGCCATCAATGGGTTTTCCAGAAGCTACTACTGAAATATTACTAATATTGGTAGTAACTGATGCATTGACTACTTGGTTAAGTAGTGTTGTCTTTGAGGAAATAGAGTAAAATTATTCATGTGAATAATTTATGATATTTAGAATATAATCTATAGTCATCTAGATAAGTATTATTATTTTTATTAGAGATTTAACTCAATTATTTTTTAAAAATCTAGTAAAATATGGCACTTCTGTATGGAAATAAATGTAACCTTTATGAATATTTATTGTTGTGTAGCTTGGAATATGAGAATGGGAGCTGTAACAAAAAATTTAACCAAATTATTTAAGCTTGAAAAAGCCTCACCTTCAAACAGGGAACACTTGTAGTCATCATTTGGCTTTAATTGCAGACTCAGCCAATATAAATGTTGAGCTATTGCCTTAAGAATCTTTGGTTTTGGTAAGATCAGCAGCTGTGACACACCATTGCTTCCAACCCCAAGCCAGTGCTGTCATTTCTAGAGATATAAGAAGTCATCTCATTTTCAGAATGGCAGAATATTACGTGAATTAGTATAATTGCAAGCAATATATGCAAATTATATTTAAAATTAAATGACACCTCTTATATAGATAATCATAACACATGTATTTATATCTGATATATATATATACACATAACAAGCAAAGTGTTCCATCTATTTTGTTTAGATGATATCAGATTCTCAGTACAGTTGGGTACTTTATGTTATCCAGTGATTCCTTGGAAACAAAATTCGTGGCCAGTTTATTACCTTCTTCAGCCTGAAATTCATTATAGGGATAAACACTTTAGGGCAATTCTCCCGTGTAAGGTCAGAAAGAGAAGATTTGTTCCCTTCCTTTTCCATGCTCTGTGCGCAGGAAGGCCCTTCTGGTTGGTTGCTAATCAACACAAATCAAAGCTCATCATCCCAGTTTGTCCTTTATGTTTCACTGCACATGCTTCCCCCTATTACCCAGCGCCCTTCTCCCGCTGCTGGGAGCTCTTTCTTGTGGCAACTGAGGCATTTTCTGGTTCTGTACTTGGTATTAAAGTCCAAACGGATCACAATGATGCACAGATTTAAGGTCATTCTAGCTTTTAAATGCTAATTGTTCTGCCAGCAGTTCTCATTTACAGGGGTTTTTAAAGGCCACACGAATTCTATAGGATTCAATAGTCGGGGGTTTTCTGAAACCAATTAAGAAATGTAACTGGTCTTAAAAAGGAAACCATATGCATATTGTCCTAGGCTGCTGCTTTCACTGTAAGGAGATTTATTTAAAAGCCATTTTAATTAAATTGTGAAAGTTTGGAGTCCATTTAAGTTTATACTTTTTTTTTAATAGAAGGAACCACAGAAATGGTGTTTTCTTTTTTCTTCGATTTCTCACCTTAACCTGTTGCTGAAGGAGATAAAAATAAATCACTTGACAGACTTTATGTTTTGGGGTTGGGGTTTCTTTGCTTGTTTTTATTTTACCTTTTATTAGACATCTAAAATTTGAGTTTACATAGTATATTTTAAAACCCCAGAAGAAATAAGTAGATTTCAAAGTCCTAAAGAGTATGAAGGCTTTTCTGACTGTGAACATGTAGGATATGTTCTTGGAGAAAACACATGGTATGTGTTTGACTTATGTTCAGTCAAGACTCCATGGAGATTGGTGGAAATCCACAGTTTTCAACTGAGATTTTCTATGTGTGCAGTTTTTTTTTTTTTTTTGGCTTTCTGAAGAGCATAAACAGAATTTTAAAGTAGCTTGTTAGGGATATTCTCATAGAAATACCAAACTCCCCATAAAAACTGGGAGTAGAAAAGGACCACACTAGTGAGTCCATTCCTGCAGCAAAAAGCAGTTGGATTATCACTCAATTATTTATAAATACATTTTCATATATCGAATCTCAACAGCACACTCCCATTGTTAATGCTAAGCGAAACTGTAAATACAGTGGGAGTATTTTCATAGAGGAATTATTAATGTAGTGAACAAATGCTGTGTGAAAAATTAAAGGACAGAGGACTCAATTTGTGAGCTGAACAGTGTGACCAGGATTGTGTAGAGATGGTTTAGCTGAGTTCATCTGAACTGGAGGCCAAGATTATGCTGATCCTCCACCTGTTAATAGTTTCCTCCAGGGAACTTTGGGCACAAACCCTGGTGTCCAACATGGATGTAGGGAAGTGTACAAGTGTAGGGAAGAGAAGACACCAGAAACCAGCTGGGCCTGGGCTGGATAGCCACGGTGGGTTTTACAGACAGAAAAAGATGTCCCTGATCTTGTAGTAAAGTTGTCCTTGGAGATGTCATGGTTATAGAAAGCCTTATTTCAATTCCCAGGATGGAGAGAGCAGGAACAAACAGCAGTGGTGAGAGAGAGCTGTGGAATCATTGAGTGGTGTGGGTTGGAAGTCACCATCTCATTTATTGAAAATCTTTGTTCTTCCTTCTCATTACTCTCCTCTCTAGGTACTCACAGGACAAACATGAGCATGTTCTCATACTTAGCAGTGATATTTCCTTCTCTTCTGTTGCTGAATATGATTCCATGCTGTCCTATGCTCTTGCTACACAGACACTCTTCTGTGATCAGCACTTTGGGCTTCTCCTCGTGGTGCAGTGCAGTCAGCACCTCAAACTGTGAGAAAATGAGGTTCTTCACTTTACCCAAGTGTTAGCTTTGAGGTATGTGGTAAAGCAGTCACCTTTCAGAGTCTGTGGCTTAACAGCAAATGACAGTGTGAAGACTGAATGGATTTGCATACTGAAACAATTTGCTTATAAATGAGCTCCATTTTACCAATGCCACAACTTCCCTTTTCTAATGGGAGAGAGAGCACAGTCCACCTGGAAGTTGCTCATATTCTTTATTTTCTTGAGCACACCAGAACTCCTCTGTACTTTGGAGCACTAGAGGGATCATATTCCATCCACTTGTGAAGCAAAAGTTCATATGAAGTTCTCAGGCTTGCGTTAACACTCACACAGAAATCTCAGCACTCTAGATCTGAGGATGTTGCAGGGTCTCATTATTTATAAATACATTGGCCATTGTCTGCATGGGGTCTTAGCTTTGTTATCTCCTTCCCTTTTTCTGTCATCATCCTTTCCTCTCCTCTCCTAGCTCCAATCCGTGAGTCAGTCACAGCTGAAAATAGGAACCTACAAGGAACTTTTGCAAATCTCATCTTTGCATTCTCTGTCGGCAGTGTAATGGCACCCACTTCTGATGCACTCAATCATTTTATACGGATTTATATAAAATTTTATGATCCTAGTGGATTCCTGGCCATGCCATAATCTCTTCAGAAAAGCTAGCTAAACCTGGTTTTGCTTCATCCTGTTCCCAATGTGGTTGGAATATCTCAGTGGGCACTGCAGGGTGCATTGCCACAGCAGCTGTGCTGGTGCTGCTCTGCCGTGGCTGAGCCCCAGGACACAGATCCAACCCTTGTTGGAACATTATTTGCCACAGCTTTTCTGAAAATTGTCCTTTCATGGCTGTGCCAGTGAGTACAGCACTGACAAGTCAGGAATAACAGTGGCATTCCTCTCAGGTGCTAATGACTCCAAAATGTTGGAAGTCACCGGAGAGTAAGACCCTCTATGAATAGCAAAGGAATTGTATTTTATGCTAACTCTGACTCATGGCTTAGAAGTTAATGAAACCATTCAAGTTGAGTACTTTAATCTCACAAATTGGTTATCACAGCCTTGTGGCCACTTCTTGTTTTATAATAAAGCATAACACAAAATATCTGTGAAGGCTTACAAAATTAAACTGAGGGAAATATGTGCAATTTTGAGCTCATTAGGAGCAATTCATATTTTCATCTGTCTCATTAGAGATGTTTTCATGAACTAGGAAAGTACTTTTGAATCTGTGATTTTTAATTTCCCTGCCAACTGGCGTGAGCTTTTTGGGATTGTTATTTTCTTTTCATTTATTTCAAAATGTTAAAAGGAGTAGGGAAAAAAAAAAGAAAAAACACCACCACAGGAGAAATTAGAAGAAAAGCAAGGCACTAAGAAACAAGTGAACTGCAGGAACGTGATAAGAAATATTATTTTATAGTTGGATTTGTATGTATATACCTCCTGTTTTGGTACTTTGATGACAGTGTATGGAAACAGAGCATACTGTAAATGGACTCAGAAGACGCAGCTCAGAATTGGAGATACACGGGTGAAGCACATCAGCTTGAAGGATGACACTTGACCTGATGCTGTTAGGTATATTTTTTGAAAAATTGTCAAATTTCCTTAAGTCAGATATAACCTCAGTGTAGCTATATTTTGGTGTACAAAACAGAGCTGTCTGGCCTTTGGTGGTGTTGACAGTGAACCATTCAGGAACATTTTGTTTGAGGAATGGAGGGGGAATGTCAGTACTCTCAGCACAGGACTGGAGTGACTATCAGAGGATACTTCAGGTGCTGCTGTGAGCTTAATACCAGAGATAACTGCTCTCTAGGGCTTAGGGTTTCCAGCTTGTTTTCCTTTTAAATGTAAATATTCCGAATCTGTAGTTACATTTATTCCTTATAAAGTCTAAGGTGATGACTGAGAGAAGCCTGGAGAATTTAAAATATAATTTTCTTTCCAGCGTTCAGGTTTCTGCTGGGATTGCCAGCGAGGTTGTCACAGTGCTAGTCGTGATGATGCTTTCTGTGATGCCAATATCTTCTGTTTTAAGAGCTGAATAGAGGCTGCCAGTTTGTATCAGGGATATCACCAAACACCAGTTATGTCATTGATTTTTACATGTGCAGCTGCAGGATCACACTAAATAATAGCAGTGCACTAGTTGGTTGTTAAAAAAATTATTTCTTTATAATTCCCAGTGTTTGTGTGGTAATCATAGGCTGAAAGCACTGAAATATGTGGCAATTCATGGTAAATTCAGCTTTTTGACGGTGACAAGCTATCAACTGATGTTCTCACAAGTGTCATCACAGTCATTGTGTCCATTTTTTGTTTAAATCTGCCCAGTTAGGCCTTCCATAGCGAGAATTTGCTTTTCAGATGAAAACACGGTGGACTCTGCACTGCATTCTAAACCATGCTGCTGGAAATATGTGTGTGGTTGTTAGACAAGGCTTAGGAGAAGTCAAACCCACCTCTACATTGTAGCACATCGAGTTTCTTGAACTACTTTTGAGTTCTTGCCATGCAGTGTAGATTGAAATGCCTCCAATTTCCTGCTTTTCCCAAGCATATAGACATAAATCTGTCATACACTGCAACTCGGTTTGGCATTATATACTGAGAAAATGAACTCAATAGCAATATAATCTTACTTTGCAATATAACCAAACTGCAGAAAACATTTCTGGAAGTACGTAGATTTAGGGATCAAATAAAATTTAAGTGTCCTGATATGTAGGAGTTTATGAAGGCACAACTTCTTTGTTGAAAGGCATTTTTCCTTTTATTAATTCAAGTAAAACTCGTCTTTCATTTTAACTGTAGTTTATTTCAGTTTCCACTCTGCCAAAGTAAGACTGGGTTTTTTGTATTTTTTTTTCCCATCATATCCTTCTTTAGTATTGTGGTTTAATTGAAAATGCCACTACAAGTAATTTAATAGCCATTTATTTTGTTTTCTTTAAATCTGAGATATTACCTTTCTACTGGAAAGACATGTGTCCTGTCTCAAAATATGACAATCTGCTTAGGCATTGGAACTTGTGTAATTTTAAAACCTCAAATTACAGTAGAATTCTCTTTGCATTTTTTTGACGAAGTTTAAATGCAGTTGTGAATCCTACTGCCTGAAAGAGCAGGTAGGAGATTTTATGTGGGGCGGTCCTTACCTTTCTACAGGATAACTTTATTTTTGTAGAGAAGTATTTTTTTTATTAGTTCTTAGTATTTTTATTAGCACAATTGCATTTGATTGCAAAATTTTATATCTATAGATACAAACTTGTTGTACTTGAAGTGGGGAATCATTTGTACAAATAAATTTTCTGTTTTAAAGTCTGTCTCAGTATAGAGAACCAACATAAAATGTGTCTTTCAGGAAAGCCTGAGAGTTCTGAAGCCCTGACCATAGATTATGGAGTGCTATAGAAGCTGAAATGTTCTTTTTACAATAAAAATGCTTAATGGAAATATTATTTACAGAAATTTTCCTACTGCCAGGCTCTAGTCTCAGAATTTTGGTTAAAGAGAAAAATGTTTATCTTACTTTTTGGGTAATGGCTGTGCAGGGATTGGAGTGGTGTTCCAGGTCTGGAAAGGGCTTGAGGATGGTCATGTAGTCCAGCTTCATGAAAGAGTGCAAATCCAATTTCGTTCCTTTCTGTTCATTGCCATCTCTTGTCTGAAATGGATTGAGTTCAAGTGCAGTGATAACCACTGGTGTTGATCTCTCTGTGAATGCTTTACAAAATACAATATTTAAATTTTTTCATGGGACAAACCTCCAAGGAAAGGATAGTACCTAAAGCTGCTTTAGGTAATAGTGGTTTTTTTTTCATTTTTCCAGTGAGTGTGCACTTGATTTTCATGGCAGCTCCAACTAAATCACCTCATCAATGGTGTGGTTTGCACTCAGGGCTGCATGTTTTATGTGACCTCAGCAGTAACTCATTCATTTCAGTAACTGGAGCACATGTAATACTCCAAACAGAATTCTAGTCTGAGAATTTGAGATTTTAAAAAAAAATGCTCCACCTGTGGCTATTTAAATGTTAGGAAGCAATCAGTGTGTATCATGTGCTTTTAAAGGGGAACTTAGGAAGAGGTAAATTAAATTTTGGAGTTGATTTCAGCATTCCAGTAGATATCAAGGGATGATGCCACACTGAGTGCTTTGTAGATGTGAATGAGGAACACAAAAAAGAATGAGCTGTATTTATGTTACTGTAATTAAACATCAAAACAGTTCAAGCTATGAGTGCCCTTTGAATTGTTGAGAGCAACTGAGAGACCCAAACACTTGGCAATAAAAGATCTGAAATAATCTTTGCTGGGTTGTTTCTTTTCTTATTGTGAATTAAAATCATTGACAACTTTGTTTTTCTTGACTAAATGTAACCATGGGCATATAAAATCTATATATTTCTGTTAACGGGAGAGATAATGGTCAATTAGATCCTAATCAGCTTTGTTTTGCTTAGGATTCTGTATCATAGCATTCTGTCATATTTTTTTCAGTCTGGAAAGCCTTTGGTTCTAGGCTGGGGATACATCTTAGGTAATCTGTGAAGTTTATTATCCCATACATCCCAAGGCAGAGTCTTCAAAACTCTTCAGAATCTCGCGAAGGGTTTATAGCACAGCATAGCAGCCCTTTTTGAATTTTCAGACTACACAATCATTGCCTGTCAATGGAAGGATTTACTCCTCCAAAGGGGTACTGCATTGAATTTAGGCTGTGAAAGTCAGAATCCTAAACTGCTGTAAAGTCTAAAAGTGGAGGCATCCTGGCAGTGCCGTGGATGTATTTTTACACTAAAGCTCATATTCTGTTTTGGAGCATCTCAACTTTGACAGACTGGAGTAGATCAGGATTTATCCCCCATATCCCCTGGATCTGAAAACTAGGTATTACTTTCCATAATGCCTAAACAAGTACCTTTATCCCTTAGGAAATATGAGACTTTGCTTGGAGTTGACTTGAAAGCACAGTTATAGAAGTGTAGAAGAGCTGGTCCTTTGTTATAATTTAGGGCAGCTGCCTCCAGAAGACAAACTGTGAATGGTGCCAATGGTTAAATGGTAAATAAAAGGTAATAGAAATGTTTTCACTCTCACCTTATTCAATATATTTCTAGATTTGATGAAGAGGCTGAATTGAAATGCTTCAGGCATTTCTGTTAGGGCAGAAGGCTGTCAATATTAGCCTTTTAGATATCACCTCCTGGCTGCATGAAGAGTTTTTTTATGCTCGCTCTTTAAGTTTTAATGAAAAAGGGGTGAAATAGACTAAAAAAAGTGGTTAGAAGCAAAGCTTGATGTTTCTAATGTGCACATGCACATATACAGTGTATATTTTTATCACAAAAGGCAATGTAGAAGTACAGTGATGTGCAATTGACATATTTTCATTCTTAATCCTTAATCAAGGCTTTTAGCTGCTGTTGTAAACTCAGTAAATTAAGTGATACGAATGCATTGCCTTAAAATGCAATTTAAAAGAAAAAAAATGTTATGGGATTTGTGCCCTGGTCAGCATAGACCACTGGAAATCCCAAGTATTTTAAAGTACATGATTTCTATGGTGTTCTTATGGGAGCTGCATTTGTTAAACTGAGATGATTCAAAGGATTTCTACTTTCTCACAGGCATTACTTTCCTGAATTTGAATTCTTCCCTGACACTGTAGTCCTAATTCCCAACTTCTCTCTGTTCCTGTGTTTATACACAGCACACACTCCAGCCTTTGAAATGATGTGAAGTTGCCTTGACTTTTAGATATAATGGTGAGCAAGATGGTTTTTGGAGCCACAGCAGGATATTTCTTAGTGCAAATAAATGGAAGTCATTAGAGGGGTATGTGGACCTCAGATGCAATATCTAACCACACTCAAATTACATGTTCAAATCCCTGCTGGCCTGGTCTACTCTGTGAACAATGGTTAAGCTCCTTAAAGTGCTTAGTGTGATCTCATAAGCATTGTTGGACTGAGGTTCTAACAAAGTTATCCTTTGCTCTTCATGGCCACTGCACCAGAGTTTGGTATGATTTTATATCCTTAATTAAATTGCTGCCACAGGAATGCCCATGTACATGTCTATTTAGCCACTGTGGAATTGGCTACTATTTTCATAGAATAAATGATGTAAATTAAAAAAAAAAAGTTCAGCTGGAATTAAGAATCAGTAAAATGACAGGGCTTCCAGTTTGCTAGAATTTTCTTTTATTGCTGTGAATTAGCCAATAATCGATTTTAATCTAAATGGGACAAGACAAAATTTTTTTGAAAGCACCCAGGGACCTGGAAGTTCAGAACTGTGAAGTTCAAGGTCTGGTAGCATGAAGAGCTGATCAGAAGCAGGACCTGCAGATATTGTAATAATGCACATAATTCATGAAATGTGAAACACGGATAGAAGAAAAAATTTTTAAAAGGATGATGGTCTTGCAGAGAAAAAGCAGCAGAATTCTGTGGTCTTTGGATCCTTTATAAAATTTCAGACTGCCTAATACAGTGAAAGATCTTTGGAATATCATTATTTGACTTTGTCATTTGTGTTAGAGCTGAACTAGTATTTTGTTCAATTTTCCTGTCTGTCTTGGCAGTCTGTGTACACACAGAGACAGAGAGTAGAGCTCTTCTTTAACTCAGCTTGTGGAGAGAAAGTGTGTGAAAGTGTCTGTTGGACATATGAGTATGTTTAGACAAAATTATTTAGCACTCTGTTGTGCTCTTGTTAGCCTTTAGCTAATCAGCTACAGGTTTTCAGTCTAGAATGTGTTCACACTTACCAAACGAAAGGAGGAAACAGGCACAGTGTGAGAGCACTGAAGGACAGGGCAGTTGGGGACCAAAAAAGATGTTTTACAATAAAAGCAGAATTTCTAAGCAATTTTGTCAATGTTATTTTGGAGCTGTCTTGCCCTAAACCCCTCACAGCCTCATCTGCTCCAACCAGATATCTTTGTTGGAATAATATTTGACACTTTGACATAATTGCATTATGGTTGCTTTTGTCCCTTGTCTGTTTTCTTCCACCAGGTCAACTTAGGATACTAGAAGAGAGGTGAGGAAAAAAAGAGAAAGGCATAAATATTCCTTATTCATAACCTTTATGGCTTTCTCCCCCATGTCCCTCCTGCCCTCACTTGTCTTCCTTGTCCATATCTAGTGAGGAGAGAGAAAAAACAGACAGATAATAGAATTTGTCTTTATTTGAATGCTGGAGATTCTTTCTGGACACAGGTAGTGTCTGCCATTCTCTTCTGCTACACTGATGAATTTCCACATTAATTGGTTATTAGAAAAAAATGGATGATGATGATAATACCTTGGAGTCCAAGCATAGTTGTCCTAGGGAGTATTTGGGGTGAGGGGATCTGTTGATATGTATGGGAATGGCAATCAGGTGAGGCTGTCACTTGGAAAGGAAAATGCAAAAAAACCCAAAAAAACCAAACCAAAAAACCAAACCCACAAATTGAATAAAGGCTAATTACGCTGAACAAAGCATTAAAAATATTAGATTGATAGAGACACAGAGAAATTAAATAAATAAATAAATAAACAATCTCTGACTCCACAGTGCTTTAATGAAATTATGAATGAGAATAATTTTTCTTAGGAAAATAATTACGTGTGAGCTTTCAAAGAAAAAGAAATATATCAAAAGAAAAGTAGCATCTGACACTTTGAGAAGAGAAATTAAGTCTTGTAAGACATGGGTGTTTACATTTATAACAGCCAACTCTCTAAGGAGGATTGTAAATATGACAATCATGGCACTGTTGATTTGCATTGTAAGTATTAGTAATTATTTCTATTTAAACTGTCTTCCACCTACAGATCTCCCACTATTTGTGGTCATAAACTATTAGGCCTCACTTGCAGCACTTTTGCTTAAACTTGAAATCACCAGCCAGTCCTGATTTAGTTATACTTGAATGTCAACATTAATGATTCTTCTTTCCTTTAATAGAAATTTCTGAATTGTTTCAATGTAAGACAATAAATATCAAGAAAAAAGTGTTAAGTAGAAAATCTACTCCACCTAGCAACTCTGGAGGAAACAAAACCAAAATGGAATTATGTAAATAATGTAAGTAGCGCTGCAGAATTGAGGAACAAAGTGGTTACAATGTGCATGGTGGTTACTTACAATTGATAACCTTTCATTTCAATTCTTCTCTGTTTACGGCTTGGGAGGAATAAGGCCACTGGAAATATATAGAAATATATTCCTCAAGCAATCATTAGATACATTTCTAAGTGTTATTCAATGAGGGAACAAGCTGCTTTTGCTGCAACCCTTTGCCTTGAGCATCTTGCATCTGGATTTTTCGGATCTTCTAAGCCTTTTAAAAATTGAGAGGGCTCCTCCAGGCTGGGTTTCTATTTTATCACTTGGCATCAATGAAAGACAGTAAGAGAATGTTTACTTACATACAAAATAAGCTTTTTACTTCCAGATAAGCAGTAGGGAGCATGAGTCAGCCAATATTTGGACTGCCTGTTTACAGGGAGTACTGTACACTGTTTATAGGATGCTGCAGAACTTCTGACAAATCTTTTGACTTTTACTTCTTAATACTTACTCATTGAAAGCAGAGAATATTGGGGGAGAAGCCTGTCTTTAACTTGCTTTCCTAAAACTTTAAGGAACAGTGGACTTAGGCCAGTATAGATCAGAAAAAAGGATGTATTTTCTTATATTTTAGGATTAAGCAAATGCAGGATCTTTTCCTAGAAAGCAGTCACTGTCCCACAAGGGTACTCAGGGAAGGGCTGTTGCAAATGTAAAAAACAGATCATAGTTTGCTCAGCCAAGTCTCGCCATTTCACCTTGGAAGGTGGAGCTGAAGGGCTGCTCCACAAGGCAAGGCAGAAACTCCCAGAGGAAAGGGCAGGGCTAAGGGATCAAGGAGAGCAGGGAGGAGAAAGGGATTCTGAACCAGTGGGATTGGCTTCTGCCTGATTAAATGGGGCTGAAAGTCCAGCTGTTGTGTCAGCGATGCAATGGGAATATCAGCAGTAGATCACTGAGGGATTTATGTGTTTGGTGTTACTTTTCATCTCTGTGAGAAATTCCAGAGCAGAATGTCTGGGTTGGAAGGAACCTACAGGGGTCGAGCAGACCCCCTGCCCTGCACAGATAGATCTCGTGATTAACCTCTTGTGGCCTATGCTGGTCTTAGAGTTACGAGGTAGACACAGTTAAAGGGATAAAAGGGTTTTAATTCTGTATTTTCATAGGATTTTAGGTGCACAGCTCCTCAAAAGTGGAACACACCCAGATGCACACACTGTATAACACAAATACAATTTTTACAGACCTTGCAAATTAGCATATCTGTCTAGAATTCCCCAATAAGAAGCTTAATAAATGAAGTTATGTCCCCCTATTCTAAGAATCCCCCCACTTAATGAGGCTAGAGCCCAGTTTACAAAATATGTT